>RJWH01001471.1:324276-369454 GCA_004363575.1 Solenodon paradoxus
TCTCTCTCTGTCTCTCTCTCTCTCTGTCTCTCTCTCTCTATCTGTCTCTGTCTTTCTCACTGTCTGTCTCTCTCTCTCTCTCTGTCTCTCTCTCACTGTCTCTCTGTCAAGCTAGGTATCAGCTGAATGATCCCTTGGGATAGACTCTTCCTAGACCACCAAATCATAGTAGACCCTCCTCTCACTCAATAATTTCACTATTTTTTACTGTCTTCATAGCCTGAGTCGCCATCTAAGATTTCCTGTACATTTTTAATTCACATGTTCCTTTTATCTGCCTCCTCTAGAGTATTTCCTTAGGATAGAGATTTTCTCCCTGTGCTCAGCATTGTGTTTGTTCCCCGTTCCTTACTCTCTACTGCTTGACCAGAGAGAATAACAACCCAGGAGTCATCATAGAGCCGCCATTTTGTTCTGCAAGATTTGTAATGAGCTTTCAATTGTTCCAGCTAAAACAAAGGAAGGAAGGAATTCGTGTGTGCCTATGTAAAATGAGTGATGACTGGAACCCCATTTCTGCATCAGAGATGCTTGTCATCTGATGGAAGAGACAGAATCTGTGCAGAGCCTACTCCCAGGTGCCCTCTTGGGCACCAGCGTGCCCTGCCTCTGGTCCTGTCCTGCGTCTTAGTCCCTCTGCTAGGACTTCCTTCCCCCACGGGATCCAGTCGTCGACTGGCTCTTACTCAAGCTTTTCATGTCTCAGCTTATTTCCTACGCAAATTTTTCCTGACAGCCTCCCCACAGACACACATACACACACACACACACACACACACACACACACACACACACACACACCCCCACTGTCCCCACCCCATATTCTAATACTCTAGATAAGGTCAGGAGCTGTGATGGATTTGACAGCAAGTTTCTGAGTGCCCAGGGCTGAGAGTTTCTTCAATAGACACAGGAGGACTGTGTCTGATGCTGTTTCTTTGCAGAACACAGGCCCCAGCACCTGATAGGTGTCTGCAAAGTGTGTGTGTGTGTGTGTTGGCGGTTGGGGTCCTGAAAGGTATAAAAGGTGGGCTCCTGGCCCCGGCCCCCACACTCCTACACACACACGCACGCATGCACACGCAGCTCCGCCAGCCTAGGCAGAAATCTCTGAGTCCAGCAGACCTGATTAGAGCCTCGTGTGGGTGCAGCTAACCTCAGAACCACCCACCTCCCCAGTGACCGGCTCTGGCCTCCCACCCACACCAGGGTCCAGGGCTGCCTTGAAGAGGGTGAAACATCACCCAGCCCCGCTGGCCTCAATCCTCAACCCTGCCCTCTATCCACCCCACCCCTTCTTCTTTCCCTTCCTTCTGTTTTGCTTTGCACTCAATCCCCTCCCCCAACCTGGTGAAGGTAAATTGAAAAGATAAAGAAGACCCACAAGGACCCCACAAGCAGCGGAGTCAGCAGTGAAAAATAACTGATGTAAGGAGTAATCGCTGCTGTAATGATTGTCCTGAGTCACAGCAGAAAACAGCACTGAGGCTCTGGGACTCCCAGGCTCCTTGCATTGTGCCGCACTGGTTGTTTAATACTGGGCCTCGGTGTCTCCACCTGTAAAATGGGGGAGTAGTACCTGCTCAAACGAACAGCCTCAGTGCGGCTTTAATCTCATGATGCTCCTGAGGTCGCGGGTCAGAGGCGAAGGGTGCACACACAGCCTGGGACACAGTCTCCCTGCTGGGGCGGGTTGAGGTTGGGGGGATGGGAATATGCAGAGGGGGAATATGTGGTGGGGTGATTGGAATGCCCAGATTGGCTCTTATGGGGTCTCAGAATAGGGACTGATGGGAGAAGCATCGAAATTATGGGAAGTGCTGGAGTGATGGAAATGTCAGTCCTGTTTTTTCTTACAATGTCTCACTAGCTCATGGTAACAATATAGACAGTGTTGAATGTTTATTTCAGGCCAGGCTCTATTTGTGTGTGTGTGTGTGTGTGTGTGTGTGTGTGTGTGTGTGTGTATTAGAATAGACCTCGTTTTACCTTAGGTTCAGAGAGGTTAAATGGCTTACTCAAGGGCACACAGCACAGCGTCCCTGCCCCTTTCTGAAAGTCCCTCCTGGTTTCACATTTCTCCTCCACCATCTAATACTAGGGTCCCAAGAGGAAAGAACAACTTCTAGTCAGCATCCCTGACTGGGCAACCTTTCTCTGGTGTCTCTCTTTTTCCTAAAGAGGGTCAAGGAGGAGCGCTACCCCCAAGACTTGGGGTGGGAACCTGGGCTTTTCCTGCAGAGGAAAAGCCATTAGTCTAGGCTAAGAGGCTCCCTGGTCAGTGCATCCAGCTCTGGGGGAGGAAGTCAGGTGGAATTGAGGGTACCGAGGGGACCAGTCCAGGAATGAAAGGGCCACTCTTAGTGGCCAAGCAGCCCCTCTTCCAGACCCCACCCTGGATGGGGTACCAGGAGTAAGGCGGCTCTATCCTTCAGGAAGTGGGACTGTCACTTGTCCTGGGACCTACACGATCAGGGTCGCCCATAAAATGAAGTGAGATGTTTTTAAAGGATTTCATTTTATTTTAGAGTATTATTGTTATCGTGGGATTTCCTTACAGTTATTTTGGAATTTAGAGTTATTTTTTATTTAAGATTGCACGGGGCCTGTGGGGAGTCACTGTTATTCAGGGCTTGGGACCTCTGTGTGTCATCTGGGAGGGGAGGAGTGTTGGGATTGTCCCCTAGGGAGACAGCAGGGAACTGTGTCCAAAAGCTATTAACTGAGGAGCCAGAAGTACTTAGCAACAGGCTTGGCTCTGGCAAGACTTTCCTGTGTGGAATTTACTGGGTGAAATTGAGTGCCTTTTGGGAATCTCAGTTTCTTTACCTGCGAAATGGGGATAATCGCTTCTGCCCGCCTGTGTCACAGACCTCTAACTTCCATTCAGATTAGAAATAAACAGAGATGACAGGAGGGCTATCATTCTGAGACCTGGAAGTCCCCTGCAGGGTTGATCAAGAATGCAGATTCATAGGGCCCTCCCCCAGGGCTCTGCATTTAGGAGCCAGAGAACCTGTTCCAGCCTTCACCTATCCTTCCAGGAGCTGTGTGGCCTCAGGCAGGTGGCCAGTGACTTCTGTGTGGGCCCAGGGGACTGGCAGGGTGCATTTGAGGGGGTGGTCCTAGGGTACCTCTCTGAATGGCTAGGCTGGCTGGGCAGTGGGAGGTTGGGAAGACCCCAGGTCTGGGAGCAGAAGCCCTGGGAGATAGGCCCCAGAGCCTGGACTCTGGCTCTGGCAATTTCTGTTAGAGAAGAACAGACCCCACCGCCTCCAGCTTCCAGCTAGGCCTCAATGCTCCCAAGCCTGAGTGGAGGGGTGACAGGTGGGCCATCTGCTCAGGCCTGGACTGGGGAAAGAGGGTAGACACAGGCCACGGAGCTCTGAATGGCCTCTCTGTGGGGGCCCAGCCTGAAGAACAGATGGCTGTGGGGAGAATGGTGGGTGAGGGGGTGGACAGAGGCCAGGCCTGCCCCTTCCCTCTTGCCAAGTCACAAAGTCCTTCCTGGAAGAGGAGGCTGCCCTGCCAGTCATGGACACAGCAGCCAGGAGGGAGCAGGTTTAGGGGGGTGAGTGGGGCTCCACAGCCAGCTGCCTGGGTGACAACCGCAGCTGCAGTGAGAGTAGAATGCAGGTGCACAGTGGGCAGGGAGGGGCTCTCGGGTCCCAAGTTCACTCAGGCTAACCTCCCAGAGGCAGGGGACAGCAGAGACCTCCCTCCACGTCCCCCAGCAAGTCAGCAGCAGAGCTGGCAGTAGAACCAGTATCAGGAGTCCTCGTTTGAGATTTTCAGGTCACACTCCCACACCCCTGCCTCCTTTCCCACAACCTGCTGCCTCCTCCTGCCCCGCTCCCCCATCCCCACCCCCACCCCAGACCTGGCCCTGAATGAAAGCCCTCAAGACTCAAGTCAAATCTCCATGCCCTGAGTGGGGCCCAGGCCCTGCTGGTTTTGTGTATGCGAGGCCACCCCTGTCACTGTACAGGACTCAGTGAGACACAAGGAAGGTCACCCTTTAGACCGGGCCCACCACCTCACCCAGCCATTCTCCTGTGCTTAAAAAGAGCTTGAGGTCACAAGGGCTGTCTAGGAATCTGGTAAAACAAGGGTCGTTTGCGGCCCCTCTCTTGAAAAGAGATACTTTCTCCTGCTTTCTCTGCAAGGTTTCCCAAAGGGTCAGATTTCATTCTGTTCAGAGGCAGGCAGGGAGCAGAGGCTTGGGGGGTGCCTGCCACAGCTGCCAGCGCCAGGTGAGGCCAGAGATTGTCCTGCCTTTTTGTGCAAGCTAATCTCAAGGTGATCAGGCTCTGCAAATCTGCCACAAGTGCTGCTGGACATAAATAGAGGGGGTATGAGGGGACCGGTAGGGGAAGCAGGGAGGAGACAGGGGAGGGGGAAGTGGGATGGGGAGGGAGGAGAGAGGAGAAAGAGAGAAGGGGAGGAGGGATGGGAAGGGGAGGGGGAGGAGTGAAGGATGGGGGAGGAGGGATGGGAAGGGGAGGAGGGAGGTGGCAGGGGAGGGGCCGAGGGAAGGGAAGGAGTAGCTCTTATGCAGGCGAGTTCCAGGTGTGGACTCCACCATTTACTGCCTCTGTGAGTTTGGACCCTGCTGAACACATCTGTGCCTCCCTCCCCATGAGACCCCCACAGCCAGTGCCCATGGGACAGAAGGAGATGGGGTGCAGAGGAGGCAAGAGAAGCAGCCAGACCAGGTAAGTGGCTTTCCTTCCTCCCTCAAACCCACAGAAAGCCTCGGGAAGCAAGTTAGGAGCAACACATGGTCAAATTCACACCAGCCACATCTTGAGAAGCTCCTTCTAGCTGCTGTTGGCAGCAAAGATTGCTTAGGAAGTGAGCGCCTTGGCACAGGGACTGCCGAGTGGGGTACAAGGTAGTTCTCTGATGGGAAAAGAATCTTAAAAATGGTATTTCTGGTGAGCCCTGGTGGAGTAGTGGTTAGGTCTGCCACCTCTGACTGAGTGCAGTCCACAAGCATCCCAAGCACCTGTGTTTGCATGCGGGGCCAGGGGGCAACTAAGATGTACAACTAAATAAAATGAATAAGTGCTCCCAAAATGTGTTATTTCTAGTTTATCCCCCTCCCACACACACATCCCACCCAAGGAAAAAGAATTACATTTTACCAGGAGGTGTAGACGGACACGGATTCTGTACTTGGCCTTTGGGACACATGTTAAGAGGGAATTTAGACCATGCAGAAAGTCTGGCAGCAGGACCCTCATTCTTGATTTTAGCATTTTAAAGGATTTTTCTCTTCCTGTGAGACCATTTTGGCAGCTTGAGAAATTGTGATACCCTTTAACTGATTTTTTTACCAAGTGCACAAAGGACTTAAAAAGGAATCAGAAAAAAGTGGGAAAATAAAAAAAAAATGTCAGAGACACTTAAATCCAGAGTGAGGTACAGCATGGGGTGTTCACGCCTGCTGGTGGGTTCTGCCCTGGACAAAGACATGCAAGGCAAAAAGCAATGGCCTGCAGTGTGTCTGTCAAGAAAGTGGCCCCACATTTCAAATATGAGTAAGAAGACAGTTTGCAATAACAATCTATCCATCGACTGATCGATCCATCCACCTATGCCTCTATCCATCCATCCTTCCATTGTCTATATAGCTATCCATCTGTCCTCTATTTATCTATCATTCATCGTCTATCCATCCATCGTCTATCCATCCATCATGTATCCATCCGTTGTCTGTCCGTCCGCCATCTGTCCATCCACCGTCTGTCCGTCCATTGTCTATATTTTGCTTTGAGATCTTAGCTGATGAGGACATAGAACAATGGCAATGATCAAATTATTCAAACTTTTTTTTTTATTTTATTCATTTTTTAAAGGTTAAACAGGAAATTATTTAAGCAAACAAGAGAGATAATATGCTTCTCAAGGTGTCGGGAAGTGGGCCAGGTTTGAGAGGATGACAATCTATTATTTAATTTTGCTCTCATATAGTTTAATGTTTTATACACATACACACACGCACACATATACACACGTATTATTTTTTTAAAGGAGAGGTGCAGGCAAAGGTAAGTAGGCAGGCAGGAAAGAAGAGAGGAGAGAGAAGCATTTTATTTTTCTTTAGTTACTCACATTAGCTGTTACCCCCAGACCCAAGATGTGATCCTTGGGATGCATTGGACTGCACTCATCCGGAGGCGGCTGACTTAACCACTACTCCACCAGGGCCACCTAATTTCTGTTTGGATACATGTTTGATAGTTCATGCTAGTATACTCATGCATGATTATTATTTATAAATGAAGACACATGTTGATTAGTATACATTTACATATACCTAGTAAAGAGATCTGGAATCTGAACTCCGCTGTTTTAAAGACAGAAGCAAACTAGGTAGAACCCCCCGGGCTGTGATGGGGACGCTGGCACAGATTTCCTGTAGGAGGTAACTGTCCAGGTGCTGCCACAGCCCTGGGCTCAGCCTGCTGGGGGTAAGGGGACCCCCTCTTGGAAGTCTCAGATTCCCACTGGCATCAGGCCGCTTTGTCTTCCTCACTTTGGGACAGCGATGGGGAAGAAGACTGCCCCAGCCCAGACTTGTCCAGGAGGTTTATTTTAACTCCCCAAATGGAACAGAAGTCCATTCCCTTAAAGGGTAAACAGCAAACGCTGGCAAGGCTTTCAGATGATTTTTCACTGGCCAGTAATAGAATACACATCCTGGAGGGAGGGGAGGACCGTGCCTGCCCAGGGGACTAGAGGCCTGGCTGCCGGACTGAGCTTATCCCTGTAAGCTTCCTGCTAGCCACTGCCACAGAGGCCCAAGTTGCCAGCCTGTCCTAGCTGGCACATTGCTTCTGAGCATTTCTGTTGGCAGTGTCAGGGAGAGGCACCGCCAAGCCTAGTGGTGTGCACCCCAGCTGGTATGTGCCAGGCCTCGGGCCCGCGCTTCTGTGTGTGCCTGCCGACTCCCCGCCACCCAGCGTCGGCCCACTGCCCTTGGGGAGGTGCCTCCCGCTTTACCGTTGCTTTGGGCTTTAAGATCTGTGGGTACAGCTCTGTGCCATCCACCCAGCCTGGGCAGCTGCTGTATCCTGCCCTCAGGCTCAGCAGGGCCTCCACCCCCAAACAATTGAAGGTCAGAGTGCCAGGTTTCTGCTTATCCAACTCTTCTTCCTCCAATCCCAGGGGGCCTTGGATGCCCCCAGATGTCCCAAGTTGGACTGTTGGCTGACTGCCTCCTCACCCGCAACCTTCCCAGAGCATGTTCCCACTCCTGTTCCCAGGCAGCAGTTCCCATGCCGCTGGCACCAGCACACAGTTATTAATAAAATGAGCAAAATAACCAAATGCTTTGGCAGCTCCTGAAATTGTGAGAGACTCTCAGCACACCCAGGGCCACTGGAGGTGGGGACAGCCCCTGGAGCAGGGGAGCCAGTGGGTGACATATCCCCAACCATCAGGGAGAAGCTTCAAAACCACAAGGCTGGCAGGACGCTGCTGTCTTGGCTCTGCGCCACTTGGGAAAGGAAGTCAGGAGGGCCAGATGCACGGGGCTGCTTGCGGGAGCTTTCTCACCACAGGCGCACCAGCCTCCTCCTTCGACAAGGCCAGGCCGGAAGACCCTAGACCATCAACTCTAGGGAGCAGTAGACAGGGTCAGTGCCCACCCACAGGGCAGGGCTCTCTTAGATAATGCTGCTTTAGGATCCCACCCAGATCCCACTCCCCAGTCACCGGGGTCAGGGTCTTGCTCTGACCCATTGTCAGACCCGTGGCTGTTTCCTCATGGGTTCCGACCTAGGGATCTGGTTTATAGTGTTTTCTACATGCCTTTGTCTGTGGCCCAGTACTCAGGAGCCACTAGGGTAATCTCTCAACTTTCCTTCACAAACAAACAAAAAATAACCACCTACCCAAACTGGGGTGAGGCGAGGAGAGAACACATGTTCCTGTCTTCCCGGGTCACGGTGAAGATGAAATCGGTGAAAGTTATGTAGCTAATGCCAAAAATCTAGCGAGGATGAGGGCTGCTATGTCCTAACTCACAGACCCCTCCTCACAACCCTATGAGGCGGCCACATCATTAAGCCCATTTTACAGATGCAGAAGGAGGCCCAGAGATACTGAGCCCTTTCCCCAAGGCTGCACAGGTGGCGGTGACTGGGATCCATGCAAACTGCTTGTCACAGTGTGTGGAGCATGAGAAGAACCCATTCATTGGTAATTTGTGTAGAAAACAATGGTGGGGAGGGGAGAGTCCATCTTTGGGAAAGAAATGCTCCCCCAGCCCTCAGCTCAGAAGCTTGAGCCCTATCCTCGGGTCAAGCAACCCGAAGCATCTCCTTGTAGGCTCGCCCTGACTGCCCGATCTTCACCTGAGCCACTGTCTCTCTGCCTGTGAACTCCATCCCAGGCTCGGAAGGTAATCTTAGAAGAGGAGCTTGACCGCCGGCACCCAGCACACCCACCCGGCACCTGTTGCTTTACCCCGAAGCCTGGGGAAGCTCTCTCACCAGGTGGGAGAGGGAAAATGCTTTCTGCTTCTTTGGCTCACGCCGGCATGTGCAAGTTCACAAGTGGTGCTTTTCTTAGACTGGCTCGTCATTTACGATAGAAGCAGAGATTTGACATGAGGGAGGATTGCAGGGAAGGCAGGAATTGTGAATAAGCGGGGCTCTGGGATAATGAGGCCTGAGCAGGTTGCTTGACTTTGTCTCCGGGCTGCCCTGCCCAGGAGGTACCACTACAGAGGTTCAAAGGTCAAGCGGCTGGTGATGGTGATAAACAACAGTTCTTGTATTTGCTCCCTGGCTGCATGATTTCTTTTGGTCTCACAGGGACCCTTTGAAGTGCTGTCCTCAGAGAGAAGGTAAGTGACTCGCTTACTTCAGAAGTGACCAAGCCAGAAATCTAGCCTTGGCCGGTGTGGGTCCCTAACATTTCCCCTGTCTCCAAATGTCAGTGTTTTCACATTTCATGACCTCTTCTAGGCTCGCAAAAGCTGTCCCGGGTTTGCTCCAAATGCCTTCCTCCTGAGAATCTCGGATTTGCAATAAGGGAACTGAGTTGGGCCTCTACTTGCTGTGTGACCTTGGGTAACTCACATCACCTCTCTGTGCTTCTGTTTCTCTCCCTGGAAAAGAGGAAGAGTGATCCTTGTGGAATCTACTCTGAGAGAAACCGCACACACAGACGCCTATACAGGGCCCGTGGGCGGATGGGGTCTCAGTCAGCCTCAGAGGACACTGTCCTCCCTCTCTGGGTCACCTTCCTTACTATTTCCGACGGGCTCCGTTCGACTTACGGAGACAGTCAGATCACCGGAAATGCAGTCCTGCGTTTCCCACACAGGCTGTGGGTGAGGAGACTCAGGTTGGACGCCCGCTATCCTGTCTGGGCGTGAACATTCGGATTTGGGAGAAGGCGGAGGGGCACATCGAGCTGGCGTCTGCGTGGCTAGGCTAGCATCAGAAGAAGGGACGCAGCCCAGCACAGTTCTAGTCTCCAGGGACTGGCAGGCCTCGGCTGAAAAGAGGAAGGTGGACAAGTGGCAGAGAAGGGCCAAGGTGAGGAGAGCAGAGGCTCCCAGCCCAGCTCTGGTCTCTCTGCCCCAGGCCTTCCTGCCAGCCAGACAGAACTGTCTGAAAGACACCATGGGAGTCTCATAAATAAGTCCCCCTTTAAAAAAAAAAATCTTTTTAAGAGTGGATGGAAGGAAGGAAAGAAGAGAGCATCTTTATTTAGTAAGTTGTTCATTTTGGTTGTTCACTCAGGTCTGGGTCTTGAACCTGGGGCCCTGGGTTTTACATGGCTCACATGCCAGCATTTTAGCCCTCTGAGCCACCATGGCACACCCCATTTTTGTGGAACACAGCTTGGGTAGGTTTCTCTGACTCAAAACCCCTGAGTCCAGCTTCTCCAGCCCTACCTCCGTCCAGGCCAGAGCCACCCCAGTGGGGACATGCCATTCCCCATCAAAGGAGGGGCTGAGACAGGAGCGTTTGGGTCCCCCACACACACACTCTGGGGGCAGAACTGGGGCTCCGTAACCCGGGAGCCACCAAGGTCAGAGGCTGCCCTCTGTGTTGGGCCATGGCGAGGGCTCACGCTTGCTTTCCTCTGTGTGGTCTCAAGATTTCTTGAAAACCCGGTTCCAAGACGTGATCTTCACTCTAGAGGCTTAATAACCTCCCGACGGTTGCCATCTCCTCAGCCCACTGGACAGACAGATTGCCTTGTCATGCTCCAGGAAGCTTTCCCAGACTGCCCACCAGGCCGAATGGCTCTTCCCTCCTCCGCAGTTGGGTCATCCTTCCGCGGACACCATCAGCCTCCCAGAGCAAGCCGAGGACAGAGCGCAGGCTTCAGAGGAACACGAGGCTGCCTTCGAATCCTAGCCCTGCCACCTATCCCCATGTGTGACAGGGGTCGGAATCTCACCATCAGCTTGTGTTAAGGATAGCGTGCAAAGCCTGACATTTAGTGAAATCTCCAAAAGCAGCTTCAGCGCTGGTTGTTGGGTTGTTTATGCATCTCTCTTCCCTTCTGCACGGTGAGCGCTTTGAAAGAGACGAGAGCTGTTTTATGGCTCCCACCCTGGATCTAGTTGCATCTGGCACATGGGAAATACCTGCTCCCTTAGTGAGACTGCGTTTTGAATCCTGGCGGGTCCCTAAGCACCCCAATGGCATTTTACCTGGGTCCCAAGTGAGGGCAGGTCCCAGGTTCAGACCTAGTCCCCACTTTTCCAGGCTGTGTTTGTGCTCAAGACTCAACAAATCCCAGGTTCATCTGCAATGGACCAGATGCAGACTGGTGCTTGACTCAGAATGAACGCAACCATCAGTGTTTGGGGTGCCTCGGTCAGACCCGGAGCTCAAGCAGGTGCAGGGGTCAGGTGGGGAACAGCCTTCCCTGGAGGCAGCCTGATCTTGGCCCCTTAGCCCACTGGCCAGCAAGTGCACATGGAGTTGTGGGCGTTCAGTGCTCCAAAGTCCAGGGCAGAAGGGCCTCCAAGATGCTTGGAATCGTCCGGCTCAAGTATCCCCATTTCAGATCTGGGTCCCATGCTTCCCCCAGCAGGGTTCTGGCAGTAACTAGATGCTCTGTCGAGGCAGTGATGGGGCTCTTTGCAGCCCTGCCTCCGCTTCAATTCCAGCCTGAGTTTGATTCTCATACCACTACCCTTTGACTGCGGGAGCGAGAGCCTCTTTAAATAAACAGTGCCATGGAGGACTGGGGTCTTTCCTGTAGCCCCGAGTCGAAGCATGATTGACCCAAGTCTGTTTTCCAAAGCAATTAACAAGTCAGCCAAGCCTGCAATACTTAGTCTCGTCCCTAGAGCGCTCAAATGCTAGAATTTTCCTGAGAACCTTCCACCCTTCCCCACCGCAGCCCGCCACCTTGACAATCTTTTTAAGTGTGATACTTGGCACAGCAGCGGGGTCACATTCCCCCATCCCACCACAACAGGGTTCTCATTACATCCCACCCAGGGGGTCAGTTCCAGGACCTTCCTGGTGCTCTCTCAGGCCACTCTGGCGCCCACTGTCTTAGACTGGGATCCCCTCAAGGCAGAGCCCGATGCCAGGATGCATGTGCAGGGTTATTTAGAAGGCGATCCCAGAGAGCAGAAATGAAGGTTAAGACTAGAAAAGACATCAGAACAGCCAACAGAGCAGCCCATCGTCTGGCCAAGGCGAAGGGTGACAGGGGTAATGCTGTGTAGAGCAGGACCTTTGGACCTGTCATTCAGGTGACAGACTGGCAGGAGCATTCATCCATCAACTCCCATGCCTCGCTGAGAGGAGCCAGCTTCCCTCCTGGTGTTCTCAGGCCAAGCCTGCCCCTGCCAGCCGACAACTGCACAAACCCCAGGGCAGAACATAAAAAGTGACTCTCCCACAAGAGACAAGGTGCTGGCATTGGCTCAGCATGGCTAGAAACAGGCTAGTCGGGTGCTTGGGAGGTTTGAACACAGGATCCTCAGCCAGTCTGTCTGGATTAGAATTCTTTGGCTATGCTTTATTATCTTTTCTGCTGCTAAAAGGGGAAATAGTAAGGACAATGAGTTGTTATGAGGTAAATGAGAAGAGCCATGCAAGGTGATTTACAGGTGTGCCTGACACACAAGCCCTCAGGAAGTGAGACTTCTGTTATCTCCATTTTCTGGTCCAGGACACTGAGATGAGAGGAAGAAGGGAGGGAGGGCAAACATTCGCATACACTCTGCTCAGGGCCCCAGAGAAGCCTCAGTTTGCAACTCCCAGAAACCCTGGTGATTTCCATGCAGAGGAGCTCTCCTCTCCGGTTCCTACACCCACCCATGCCCACTTCCCCACCAGCTTGGGGGCCTCGGGAAGGGAATCGGACACTCTTTTTTTCTCTAAGCATTCATGCTTCCCCTGCTCTGCTCAAGGGTCCTTCAACTCCTTGTGATGTCACGGCTGGTTGCTATGGAGACCAGGTTGCTGTGAATGTCAGTCTGGGTCCATGGGGAGCACGACCATTAGCCTCCCAGCTGGCACAGGGAGAGAAGAAAGACGAACCCGGGAGGTCTCATAAACACCTCTCCCACCGCCACACACAGGCACAATGGAGCCAGCTGGGCCCACAGTGGGCTGTGAGCCCTTTGGGGTGAGATGTGACCACATATGTTTGGGGGCAAACAAGCCAGGCAGCCAGGAGCAGGTTGACACATCATCAACCTCAGCCCCACCCCACCCTACACGGCCCCCCGCCCCCCCCAAAGGGACAGCTCCAGTCACGGTGGTGGCTTGAGCGTCCCCATGGCAACAATGAGGTCAGACCTGACTATGATGACCTCAGTAGGGACAGGGGACTCAGGTTGAGTGACATCACCACCAGGGGACACGGAGAAGCTGTGAAGAGGCTCTCCAGAAGGAATGTGTGTGCCTACCTCGGGTGGGTGCATCTGCCGGCTCTCTTGTGACTTAAAGTGTGAGCTTGCCAGGCCAGGAAGCTCAGTCGGGGCTGCAGAAAGTGTCTTTCTGCCTCTGAAGACAGCAGGCAGCCTCCTGGAAAGGGCTTTTGTCCCTCCCACATGGGGAACCCATGTGGGAAATGAACTAGCCCTCTGCCCTTCTCTGGATCCCAGGGGGGTCCTCCCCACTCTAGGTGGCATCTACCAACCTGCCTGCCTGCCTGCCTGCGCCACCCTAGGTCAGGCCTCTCCTCCTTCCTCAGAAAGACAGGAGCTGCTGCATTTGTCCCTCCCTCCCTCCTTAAGACAGCTGGAGGGATAAGGAGAAGCAGCTTCTCTCACCCACTTCTTGGGGTGGCTCCCAGCCCCAGCTCCAGCCAGCTGGGTTTCTGAGCAAATCAAATCTCCTCGCTGAGCTTCAGATGTCATGTCTCTTCTGTAAAGTGGGGACAATGACAGCACCTAACTTTTCACTGCTGTTTTGAGAGGACTCGGCAGTATCATACGAAATCTGGTTTAGCTCTTGGCCCAGTAGAGCTTCATTGGCAGCTCTGTGAACTTAGACAAAGAGCTTGACCTGTGACCTTGGTCTGGAGTCACAAGGTTGTCAGGAGAAGGAGTAAGTTAACGATTGATTGTCCCCTGTGATAGGAATACCAGGGTAGCTAGTACATGGGAGCCCCCTCCCCTCTGGCTCGATGCCTGGGGACCACAGCTGACCGTTAGTGAGCAGAGATGGCCCAGAAGAATGGTGGCGTGCCCAGCAGGGACACTTATCTGTCTTGGTGGTTCTCTTCGGATAGAGAGTCAGAGGCCGGCGGGTGCTCTTCCTGGAGTCTTCTGGAACTGGAAAGTAGCCCTAAGAACTAACTCGAGAGCTCCCCTCTGTGAAAGCCTAGACCTGGATTCAAGATCCGTCGCTAGGAGGGTAAAAAAAAGCTCTTGGGCAGTCAGTATAAATACAATCAGGCTTCACCTTGTTCTGTGAAGTTGTTTGGGAAATGACAGCCAGTCTGTTCAGTCGGGAAACGTAAGGGAAAGGGGCATGGTCCCAGCCAAAGGGACTGTGGCGACCACAGTGACCCTGTGAGCTCAGCGGGGTGGAGGGTGGCCGAAAGCCAGAGCAAATGAGTGAGACCCCAAGGGCGACTCAGCAGGAGACAGGATCGCCTTCCTTCCAGGACACACGCACACACGTGCACACGCACACACATGCACCACCCCCTTTCCACTCCCGGTGCCCCCCTTCCCACCATCACACTCTACAAGGGTTCACAAAGGCTCCCTCCAAGGCAAAGCCTGGGGGTCTGAGGACTGAGTCTGCTGCCAGAGAACAGCCGCTGCCGGCAGAAATAGGCAGAGCCCCACACATTATCTCATTTAATCTCATTAGCAGAAAATGCCTTGGAAGTCTGGTGTTGGAGCGTCCGGATTCATGGGCATTTGAGCTCCAGATTTGGTTCTCCACTCATGTTCATTTGAAACAAGATTGAGAAATGTGTACTCCTGGGAAACCACACCTGTACTCAGGGACCACACCGCGCTGGGTCTCTGGGGTGCAGGGAGGAGGGTCATGGTGGTGGAGGTGACAGGCTCTGCCGGGCCCTGAGGGGACCAGCCAGTAACTGTAGGTGAGGTCGTGGGGATGTGGAGTGTGTGAGGAGGGGAGAGGGGCCACAGGATAGGAGAGAAAAGGCGGAGGCAAACGAGGGCAGGCGCCTCTTCCCGGAGTGGGGAGAGTAGAAGAAAGAGAAGGGTGTTAGGGGAGAGTTAGCAGAAGCAAAGAAAGGAGAGGGTTCTTCCGGGGACAGGAGGTCTGCTGTGTGGCAGCTGAGCCTGGAAGCCCTCCACACGGAGTCACCGCGCATCTGCCACCCGGGCGCCGCTGCCCCCGCACGGTGCCATGAGCCTCCATGATCGTGGGTCCCGCCCACTGGCCTGCGATGACTCAGGACTCATCTTCAAGGCCAGGCCCGGCCCAGAGCCAGACCGACAGCATGGTCAGCATTGCATCTAACCCAGCTACTACCGAGCATGGCTGAGCCCCGCGGAGGGTGTCCGGTTTGCTTTCCAGGTGGTTGTATTTATCAAAGGAGGTGGTTTGGGTTCAGAGTCCACTCACTGCCCCAGGTTTCAGTTTTGCATGGAGCAGGGGCTGGCCTAGACCCCCGTAGGGTTGTCCAGTGCGGCCTGTTCCTCACGTCACTCCAGCCTCTTCAGCTGTCACTGACCCTCCTGCCTCCCCGTGTAAGGACCTGAGCGGTAGCATAACTGTGTATCCAGTCTGCTCGGATAACCCAGGATAATCTCACAGCTTAAACACCCTTAACTGCGGAGGCCTTTTTCTGTGGGTCTGACATTCAGAGCTTGCAGGGATGAGGGCGTGGGAATCTTTGGAGGCTCATTTTGCCCATCATACAGCAGAAGGATGGGGCCATGGGCCCAAGAGGGTACAAAAGCCCTGCCTTCGTCTCCAGGGGACAACTCCATGGTGACTTCCAGCTTGTGATGGGGCTGCGACCAGGTTCAGCTGAACCCACCGATTTCCCTGGTTTCTTCCCCAGCCTCTGCTATTTGCTTTCTCCCCTCCAGGCTCCTCCCAAAACATCACACATGTACAGGAATCCCTACGTCAGGTTCTGCTTCTAGAGAACTTCATCTAAGTCTCTGGGCCCCATTACCCCCATTTTACAGATGAGGAAACTGAGGTGCAGGGGGATGCCTGCAAAGTGCTAGAGAATCAATGACAGAGCAGGGCTGACCCGAGTCTCTAGATTTCCAGTTCTGAGAGCCCCATCCCTCAGCTCCATTTCCAGCTCCTGGAGGGTTTAAGGGCCAGTAAGGGGTTCTGAGGGGGATCAGAGAGCCCATGTGGCTCTGATGACCCCCTCATAGAGCTCACCTTTCTCAGGGCTGCATGGCAGCTGATGGGCCGGCCTCCCGCTGGCCAGTGCCTTTTCTTCCTGCCTTGTCTTTGTGGAGAAGATGGGCTTTGAAGAACCTGCTGGCTGTTGGCTTTGAATTTCCCCAGTAGCTCTTTTGCCCTAAATCCTGACAGAGAAGAGACAGTGCTCAGATGGAGGGGGCGGCCTCTTCTTTTCTAGGTGGGGACAGGGGGAGCCCTCTTTAGAAGACAGGGCTCAAAAGCAGTAAGAATCCACGCTAAATTGATCCAAGTGCTGCATTGCTTATTTCTGTCTCTCCGAACCCCATCCCTTCCCTGTCCTGCTCTGAGCCCCTTGTGTCTGGTTGAGCGTCAGCTAATGCAGGGCACGGGCAAGAAAGAGGGCTCAGTCTTTATTTCTTCTCCACCCTGTCCCTCAGGCTGAGGGGCAGTAATGGTTCCCACAGATGCTCATCCCTGGCTGCCCCTCTACCCACTGCCACCTGTGGTAGGCTAATCAATGGCCCCCTGTCTGCCCACGCCCTAATCTCCTAACCCTGCATGTGTTACCTTATGTGACAGAAGGTCTCGGTGATGTGATGACGGAAGCAGAGATGAGTGAGGCAGCCAGGAGCCAAGGACAGCCCAGTAGCCTCTAGAACCTGGGAAAGTCGAGGAGTGGATTCTCCTCTGGGGCCCCAGAAGGAACTAACCTTTGGACATATGTCCTCTAGAACCAGATTAAATTTACATTGTTTGAATAAAATTGTGCCATCATTTGTTATAGAACCTTCAGAGAGAGGCACCCTATTCTAACGTAAAATACCTTTTCCATTACTTTCTCAGAGAGAGGCACCCTATTCTAACGTAAAATACCTTTTCCATTACTTTCTCTTTGGTTAAATCCTGGGAGTGGTACCCTCTGGGGGAGTAGGGGTGGGTGCAGTCCACCTATATGCCAAGGTCCCGGGTCATGTCTCAGGGCTGGGGGAACAGCCAAGATAAACGAGTCAGTAAAATAGCTTAAGTGCTTCTCCTCTGTCTTCCCGCCTGCCTGCCTGTCTTTCTTTCTTTAACAAGAAAAAAAGTCAGGGTCCCACGAGGACCCTGACTACAATGACTGGAGGTGACAGAGACCATGCATGGCGGCTCTACTTTCCTCCCACAACATGTGTCCACTTGAGGGGGCAGTGAGCTTCGCTTGCTTTTCAGAGCTATGAACACTCTCCTTCCTGCTTCTCAGGGCCCGAGATGCCCCCAGATGCTGACATTCTGGCTCCCTCTCAAGTCTCAGTTTTCTCTTCTGTAAAATGGGAATAAAATTAGTCACTTGGCAAGTGGGATGGTGAACATTAAAATTAAATATCATGAGAAATGACCTGCTCGTGACAATTACATGAGAAATGGTGAGCGCTGGTTTTAAAGGTCTGGTGGTACCTTCTGAGGTGCTGGGGACAAATAAGACAAAAGAATAAATAAAGCCCACACTTGCTGGAGACCGGTGGAGTGAGACAGGCAGTAGCCAAAGAAGTCACCTAGCAGAAGGTCAGAAGGTGGTCTTGCTGTGGAGGCTGGGCCGCGGAGGAGGGGGACGTGGGCACGGCCCCACCGAGAAGGCCACTGTGCTTTCTCAACTTCCCCTTCCTGCCTCATTGATCCCTGTGTGGATGACGCTCTTGAATTTGCTTCCGTCATTTGGTGCCCAGGTGTGATGACTCTTGAGCCCCAGGTGAGGAAAGTCTGAGGCTGCGTGTGCATTGTGCCTGTGTGTGTATGCGCAGTGGGAAACGGCTACTCGCCCATCAGGTGAATGGAGGGTGGCGAGAGGACGTTGGGAACGGAGAGCCAGTTTTGTTCTTTCTGTCCATCTCAGCCTCCTCTCAGCTCGCTCCACGCTGGCCTCTCTGATCCCCACTGAGTTCCCGCTAGCTGCCCCCTCCCCCAGGATACCTCCCCACCTCCCCATCCATCTCCCTTTTGGTCCATTTCTGGTCACCCCCTTTCCTTTACCCTCTGGCTTCTGAATCACCCAGGTGTGGGGAAGGGTCTTCTGGGAGCAACTCTGGGGACAGTGCCAGGGAAGACAAGGGCGGCCTGGTCCCGCTCCCCACCCGCACTGCCCCTGCAGCCACCTAGTGGGGGTGGGCAATGCCTGGCACAGGTGCCACCAGCCCAGCCTCCACACCCTTGGTCATCATTGCCACCCTCTCCTGCCGGCTCAGGACCCTTCCTAACACAGTGTGCTCAATAGTTTTCCAGTTCATGGACTGCAGCAGGTAAGATGACGCTCTTCGCCATGCCTGCCCCTGACAAGGGGGCAACCCTCAGATGGAAGGTTTCCCAACCCACCCGCCTACTTCGCAGTCCAACCAGACCAGCCCTCAAGTCTCCACAGCCATCGGGCCCAGCTCTGTGTCCAGTCCTTCACTCCATCAGGCTCCCCAGCCAGTCCAGCCTTCTGAGTGGCACTCCATGTCACACATGGCAGGCTCTGCTCCAATTTCCCAGATTTTCTTCAGCCTCCTCCCAAAGCCCGGCATTCCCTTCCATGTCCATCTAGAACGCCTCCATTCTGGGCCACCTGCCTGGGGCTCTTCCCAGGCACTCCTGGCTCAAATGGAACATCCTTCTTAGACAGAGGCTCTTAGCCTTCGTTAGACTTTGGAGTCACGTGGGGAGATTGAAAAGCTGTTGATGCCAGTGGAGGAGTGCATTCTCAGCGACCCTTCTATTTGAGGGGGGTAGTTCTGGGCGCCCAGAGATTCTAACATGCATCCAAGGTTGAATTGCTGCTAGGCCACACCCCCTTGTTGATCCCATGCTGGACCGACCTTCAGGCGAAGTAATTTAATAGATTTGTTTATTCACTGTCGCCACTCACTAAGCACTAAAAGTTCTGGATTAGAGCATTTACCAGGAGCCAGGAACCATGCCGAGAGTTTTACTAGCTTCACCTCATTAATCATGACTTCTGTGAAGTAGATATTCTTATTATAATGCTGATTCTTCAGGAAATCAGAGCTCCAAGTAGGAAGGACTTATCACATTTGTACAGCTGACTCTTGATCCCCCAAAGGACTGAATCCCAGTTGGGCCCCAGACTTTTCACAGTCACCCCCACAATGGGTTGGGCTCCCCACTTCTCTTGCTCTGGTGTCTCCTGCTCATCCTTCAGCTCTCAGCCCTGGGAGGCCCTGCTTGATGGCTGCTGAAAGCCCAATGGGTGTTCTCACGGCCACACATCCCTGCCTCCAAGCGCTTGGGCGCTGTGGCATTTCCATTTATTTGTGTCATTATTGGATTAGTATCTGTTTCTTTGTGCCCTTCTCTCCAGACCAAAAGCTCCAGGGGCCAGACTGTCTGTGTGTACTGCCTGTCTTGGGCTTACTGAGTGTCATGCCTGGCATGTGTTCGTCAGATGACAGATGGATGGATGGATGGAAGCAACCAGATATAAAATAAAAAGTCCAGCTTTCCAGTCAGGCAGCTGCAATCATGGAGGCAGAGGTCCTGATTTCTAGTTCTCTGAGCAGCAGGGCCCCAAGCAAAGGACAGTGGCCAACATTAGTGACAACTTCCCCTTCCTGGCTGTGTGACCTTGGATGCATGCTTTCCTTCGTGAACTGTCTGTAAAACGGAGAGGGAGGTTCTCACTTACAGGAGGCTAGTGGAGATGAAACGAGACCGTGAGCAAGAGACTTAAGAGAACAGCACAAGGTCACCAAGGCTGGGCTCAGTCCGCAGTGCAGGGGCCGCTCTCCCTGCACACCTTCTCCCCACACCACCGCCTGGGTCATGCATGCCAGGCAGCCATGAAAATCCTGGGAAGAGGAACTCTGGGAATGAACTGGGGAGTGGACTTTTCTGATGAGCCCATTCTCCCCAAATAGACCTTTCAAAGTCTACTAAGACCGGGCGAAGAATGGACTATAGGGATGCAATGCAAAGCAGAGGATATGAGCAATGATGGTCTGTTGGAGCTGCGGAGAGGACAGTCAGTGGCAAGGGCCCTGGTACAGCGACAAGGGCAGCCGCAGCTCCCTGCTGCCATGGGGCTCCCAGCCTCCGTTAAAGAGCTCTCGACTGAGGCCCAGGCATTGAATAAGGTGGTGGGGGTGGAGTCGTCATCTTTATTCTGTGAAATGTAACACTTCCTTCCAGTGTGTGTTGGCAACAAACCATAGTGATTAGCAGCACCTGCGACTTTGTCCCCAAGAGAGAGCACAGGTATTTTCCAGCGATGGTCTACCTGTGGCAGGCATCTTGAAAGAGCTAGCACTTGTGCTCATCGCTGCTCTGAGATCACGCTGCTTATTAAAGGACGGCTGAGTCTTGCTACTTAATGAGCCAATAAGAAATAAAAAGTAATATCACACACTTGTGTACTCCGTAAATCATACTTTGACATCACTGAGCTCCTTTGTGATTCTTTGCCTTTTATCTTAGGAATTGAAAACAATCTCTGGAAAAGGGCCTGTAGATTTCGCAGGCGGCCCGTGGGGACAATGGCGCAGGCAGGGTCACCACTTGCTATTGGAGCCTGGCTCACCTTCTGCCCAGCGGCACATCTCTGATTCTTATTGATCCTTCTGGATGGTCAGTTTCCAGCTCTGTGTCCCATGCAATGTCATAAGGTACCTTTAGGACCCCAGGTATTTTGGGCACTCCCTCAGCCGGCAGGGACCCAGGGATGAAGAATGGTGACCCCTAAGAGGACCTGACCTTCTTTCCTCTGGGTCAGGACAAGCCCTCCTAGTCCCCCATCCTCTACAGATGGGCAGTTTTGTTCTTGGATCCTTCCAGGAGCTCTGCTGGCCTCCATGTTCTTGTCTGTAAAATGGGGAGAACAAGGACTCTCTTCCAGGTAGACACACGCCCCAGGGAGGTCTCTTGGGAAAAAGCATGAAAAACAGTGAGGTGGCATCTGTCTGTACTGGTGACAAGGGCACTTCTGGTCCTTCCCATTACCCAGGCAACCCCCAAGCCAGCATCCTCAGAGCAGCAAGACTAGGTGAGGGGTGGCCGTGGGCTGCTCTTCCATGCCAAGCAGGTGCAGCCTGGTGCCTGGCCAACTCCAATCTTGCTGGAGTGTGGGAGTCACTGCGAACAAGGATCCTCACCAGCCGGAAGACAGCGGCCTAGAAAGTCACACCTGACCTGTCACACCTTTGGGTCCGACTTTCATGGCTCCTGTTGGCAGCTTCAGGCCGACAGCTAATTAATCACTGAACAGATCACCAGGGTGATGACAGACAGCTAGCGTGTGCTAACTCACACAAACAGTCCTACAAAGAAGGGACCGTCACTCGCCCTATTACTCTGATGGCTGGTAGACCCTCCAGAGGTGAAATAATCTCAGGATTTGAACCAAGAAAGCCGCCCCGGCTCCAAGACTGGTTCCCTGAAGACTCCTGGAGATAGCAGTCTGCACGCTCGAACGGGCAGCAGCAGTGCCTGTTAAAACACATGCCAGCCGGCTCCCCGCAGAGCTTCAGACCCCGAGGGCTGAGCCTGGCTGCTCCTCACCTGTGCTTGGGAGACACGTAGGCTCGGACCCAGCCCCACATGTGCGCACACCACTGGGAACCTGCATTTCAACATGCAGCTCCGTAACATCTGCAAAACTTGCTCACATGTGTTATCAGCATTGGCAGCTGCCAGGACCTTTCTGTGTTGTAAACGACAGTGTACAGAGCTCTGCTTAGAAACCAAGGGGAGGGAGACAGAAGCCAACAGAGAAATAATGACTATAATGAGATCATCTCAGATGGCAATGTGTTCAGGAAGGGAATAGGGCAACCAGAAGGGGCCCTGTTTGGGAGAATGACCAGGGAGGGCTCCCTGCGCAGGTGGCATTGGAGTTGAGACCCGAACGATGACGAGGAGCTGCTGACAACAGGCAAGTCCTCACAGCTGAGGGCCTCCTGCTGTGGGACCCGGCCGGGCGCCCAGCAAGGCCTCCCCAGCAGGCTAGCAACGTGCACGCTTAGGGACACGCAGGAGGCGCTGAGGGCAGGTGGGTGTCAGGGCTCCAGGGTTAGGTGCTGGTGATGCGGACTCTGGTCAGAGTGGGCCCCAGCCTCCAGGAGTCACTGTCAGGTGCAGGGATCCGCTAAGAGATCAGAATCAGAAAACCAAGCAGGCCCCAAGTCAAAGAGAGGCAGAGAAACGGGCCATGGAAAGCAAATCCCCGCTGAGCAGCCACCCGCTTTGCGCCCGGCGCTGTGCTGAGGACCTTCTTGCGCACACAGGCACGCCACCCAGGGGCACACGCACACCACTGCTACACGTGCATCACACACACACACACACGACATACACACACAACACAGGCACACGTGTGAATACACACAGGCACAAGAACACGCGCACATAGCCATACCTAACACGACACACCATACCCACATGCACACACATGTGGACACACACGAACATACCCCCACAACACACAGGCATGCAGCAGACACACACACCTACCAACAGCACGACGCAGGCATGCGCAGGTGGACACACACGTGCTCGCCCACGGGCGCAGACACAGCGCACATACTTACACACGCAGACACACGAGCACAGCTGCATGTGACCACGGTTATGGCACAGTGTTGACGCAGGCAGCTGGAGCTGGGTGCCTGCACGGTCTGGTCTTGGCTACCAGGGTGGTCCCTGATTCTGTTCCTTCACATCTCCGTGTGGCCGTCCTCTCTTCATAAACGGAGCCACCAAGGCCACCCACTTCTGTAAAGCACTTCAAAGGAGCTGGGCACCTAGCAGGTGCTGCCTGAGTCAGCTGCTATCCCATCCCCCCAGCCTCTGATTCCCCACAGGGGTGACAGCACCGCTGCTTTGCAGACACGACACTGAGACTCAGAGAGGCCCACCCATGTGGTGCGAATGCCTGTCTGGTGAGGGGTTCCGGGGAGCAAGACTGCGACAGTGGGGTGAGGTCGGACGGAGGGGACCTCTGAGCAGGTACGTGGATGGGGTCATGTGGAGAGAGGGTCGGGGCAAAGGGAGTCGGGATGACAGGGACAATGTTCCTGACGGAGGGAACTGCAGGGAAAAACACAGGAATGTTTGGGAAGCAAAGGGACAGGAGGGAACAGCCATTTGGCTGGAGCAGAGACTGCCAGTGGGAGAGGTGGTCTGACCGGAGGGAGGAGGGCCAAAGGGTGGGAGTCTTACGATTGTTGTGTAAGCGGGGTTCGTAGAAGCCTCTCTCCCAGCCTCCACCTTCCAAACCCCCAGAGTCACTGGGGCTCTGCAACAAGCGCAACCTCATTTCCAGTGGCCGCACTCATTCCCACTTACGGCCTGGCTTTGGCCTCAGTTCTCAGTTCACAGCCTCCAGCCAGACCTCACTTTCCAGGGCAGAGCCTTCCAGGAAGGGAAACGGGACTCAGCCGCTGCGCGAACCCTGAGGGAGGGCAGGTGGTGCCTGGCCAGTGGCCGCACCTGTGAGGTTGAAGGTTCTCTCCTGGCTGCCGGCTCCGCAGAAGCCCAGCTAAGGGCACTGCTCTACTCCCTGGCCGGCTGTCCAGGAAAGCCAGAGTCCTCTCCTTGGCCCTCAGCCACCTGGAATGGGCACTCCAAGGAAGTTGGCACTGCCTGGAGAGCAGCTGCCCTCTGGGCCCAGGAAGAACCACGTTTATGGGATAGGAGAGCAGGGAGGCTGCCTGAGATGCCAAGAAGGATGGCACCTCTGGCCAGCCACCCACGTGCCGTGAGATCTTGTCCAAGTCACGTCCCCGCCTCGGGTCTGGGTTCCTCTTCGGGACATAGAGGTCCCGGCGCTGTCTACTCTTCCTGGCCTGTGTTTTGTTTACTTGCAACGGTTTCATTTGTGCACTTGTTTACTGTCTGGGGTCACACTGGAAACCGAAAGCAGCCCCCGCCAGGGAGAGGCCAGACTGAAGCACAAGGCAGGCATCTATGGTGGTAAGCGGCTTCCCAAGTCGTAAGCTTCTACAGCAGCCCAGCGGGCTTATCACAGGCACTGTCCAAATGGTCTGAAGAAGTAGCACGCTTATCTCAGGGACCTGTCCTTGGGCAGCTTCTGGGAACAGGGAAGGCAAGTGAAACCCAAGCGCCTGGGGTGGGGTGAGGACCTCCCACGGCCTGGGTCCAGCTCCCAGGTCAATAGGCAGTTACCCTCTTTTTGATTCGCCTTTCCCACCAACTGTGCACAGCATGGACTCAAGAAACAAGCATCTCCTGTCAGCTAGCAACAGGATGTCTTCCACACACAGATATTGATCCACTAAGTGACTGCTGAGGAGCAAATGAGATGTGTGTGAATTGCACTTGGAAAAATATAAAACGCAGCGCACCCTGGTGGCCTAGCGGTTAGGTCCACTGCCTCTGGTCAAGCACAGTCCACATAGATCCCAGGACCTGGGTTTGTGACCCGAGGAACAAGCAAGATGAACACCTAAATAAAATGCTCTGTATACATATATGTATATGTATATATGTACAGATTTGCTAACAATATGTACAATTGCATAAGGCTCTCACCTCCTGTGATCGGACCCCGTCTTAGCACATGTTCACAAGGACAAGAAAAATACACGGCAATTATAGACATTGAAAAGGATGGCACAAATGATAACCATTTGCTGATAGTATGACTTTCTGCCTTGAAAAATCCCAACAACTTTGCGGGGGTAGCAATGAACAGCACTCTAAGAAAGTTTGGTAAAAGCACCAAATACAAGAATTAGATCAAAATGAATCGTTTTCCCAACTAGCGTTGTATTTAATTTCAAAGTGTTACTCAATAAAGGATCTTACTACCAACAAAAAGCTGAAAACCCTCTTAGGAATTTGCTTAATGAGAAGTGGTGCCAGGGCTGTATGAAGAAATCTATTAACACTTCACTGCAGGGGAGGGGAAAAAAGATCATCTGAATAAATACGGACACATTCATGTTTCTAGAAAGGAAGTTTCCAAAGTAAAGATGTCAATTCTTTCTCCTATAATTAATGTAATTGCAGGGACAATAGCAGTAGGGCAATAAAATCCATTTGGAAGAATAATTGCTTGAGCATAGCCATGAAAATTTTGGACAAGAATAATAATGAAATAATGATGATGAGATTTTACCTGCTTGATACCAAAATAGACTATGAAGGGACAGTAATGAACATGGGGGTTTTGCATGGGAAAGACTGTTTCACTTCTCGTCTCCCCGTTTCCCACCTGTGGGGCCTCAGGTCACCTCCTTACTCCTGACTATCATTTCAGAAAAATGTGGTTAATAACAGCCCCGGCGTTGATGAGGGAATTAACTGGGTTGAAGCGTAGTTGGCACTCAGCAGGTTGCCCACTGTGGAGTAAACTCTTAATAGATACAATTTTATTCATTATAAACAATACTAAATACGTACATGGTTAATTTGCTGATGGGCTAAGTAAAAGTCAGGTGCACTTTTCGGTTACTGGTTGCTGGAGTAGTGGTACAATTTCCCAGCTTGAATCCATGCTGGGCAAGCTCCCCACAGATAGGAGGTGGGACCATCTGTGTGCTGAACTTGGATTCATTCCCCTTTGCCCTCAGCTCACCTTCCAGGTGCTTCTCTGGGTTCGTGCTGGCTGTTTGTCCTGATTGCAGTTTACCAGGCTGTCGTCCTGTCCTTCCTGCCACCTTCATAGGTGAGACTCGGAGAAGTTGGGATCAGATGGCCAGCCCAGAGCTGCCCAGTCATCACCCAGTGAGGGCAGGGTCCCTTGTCTGGCTGTCTGTCAGCAGGGCTGAGTTCAGCACAGAGCGTGGTGCCTGCCTCCACACACCCCCTCCCTCCTGACTTTAGCACTCCCTGGGCTCCCAGCTGGGAGAGAACAATATTTTCCTAAACACAGTCTGTGTGTGATCTGGGGTGAAGCTCCCTGAGGCACCTTTGGACAGTTTGCAAGGAATGGAGCAGAGAGCAAGGTTCAATCAGCAGCCAGCTGGGAGCACAGCCAGCATGGCACAGGCCCTTGCGGGGCATCACCACACAGCGCCCTCGGCAGGGAGGCGGGCAGCACCCAGAAACAGGATGTCCTGGGTGGAAAGAGGCTTGTTCCAAACGAGAGGTGGGTGGGGTAGAAGAGCACTGGATAGGGAGTCACCAGGCCTGTTCTGAGCCGCTCAGCCTCCTGTAAGATGCGGTGATTGCCACATGTGTGGGCCTCTCCCTCCAGGCTGTCTCCTCCTGAGGGGCAAGACCAGTGGCCCATTAATGGTTTCCAGGACCTGATGCACTGAACAGTCTGGAGGTACCCCTTGCATTGAGAGGGTGGGGGGCACAGTGAAGCCCCATGTGACAACCGACCTTGGGAGGGGTATTGAAGAATGGTCCCAGGGTCCCACCCCTTCTAACTGACCTTTTACACATCAAAGATGCAAGTTCATGGACATCAGCGGAGAGGAGACTTACCCCCCAGGGTTGAGGGTCCATGGCTATCAATGACCTCTCAAGTAGTTTGCGGGCTCTCTCTGTGAATTGGTTTGCTCCCTTCCAAGTAACCTGCTTCAGTCCCCATTTTCCCATCTCTGCAAATGTTACCATCACCCCTAAGTGGTACACACGTAGAAGCCATCCTGGCTTCCCTCCTTTCCCTCACCGCCCACATCCCACCCATGAATGAGCCTTGTCAGCTTTTCCACCAGTCAAGATTGCAGAGTCAGCTAGATCAGTAACAGCGATAAAAGTTTGTCTTCTTTCTCACTTGAGTCAAAACTCAGGGAAAAGGGGAGACTTTCTCAGGCACCCTCAAAAGCACCAACGCTAACACCTGCTAGCCCATTACCAGGCGAAGAATATTACAGGATTCCTTATATCAGTCATACAGCATAAGATTATGATTATCAGCCCGACTTTACCAGTAAAAAATAACTCAAAATTGTGATGTGACTTGCTCAGTGTCACACAGAATCAAGCCTAGAAACTAAACTTCACAAATGTCACTGTCACAGCTCCTTCCTTTGTGCTTCAGGTCTGACTCGCTATTGAAGTTCAGTTCTCTTTTTGTTAACAGTACCAACGAGTGACGGCTAGGTGATTTGATTCCTTGGTAAATTTTACAGAGATGACATTTATTGGAGGGGTAATTTCAGCAGGGAAATGGAATTCTACTGTGATTTGGGATTCCTCTTACATTTTCACTATAAAAATCTCTCTTTTTTTTTTTGGTCTTGGTTTATTTTTCTTTACAGAAGAATCATACATTTTGCTGTTTAGAATATAGAAACATATAAAAAATGAAAAATCATCCTCAGCCTAATTCTCAGCATGTCAGTAGTTTAGTTATTCCTTCTAGTATCTTCCTGAGTGTGCCTTCACATAGATACAGCAATCTTTGCAAATGCCAGCACCTAGGGTTTCTTTTAATAATGAGTCATATTTTTTTTAAATGCAGTTCTTTTTTCTCCATGGCTACAGCAGTCAAGACAGTGCGCATGATACCAGGAGGTAGAGACACGTAGATAAATGGACGACCACTTCCAGGGAGGAGTGGAAGGGAGAGGAAGGTGTGACTCTCGAGGGGAAGCACAAGGAAGTTTCTTTGTTTCTACGTGTGATCACATTTCATAGAACTATGTGCCTCCTCTCTGCATAGGCAGGTAAAACCCGGTGACATCGAATGCCATCTGTTGTTTAGCTAACAGGATTGTACCAATGTCAGTTCCCCGATTCTGATAATGCTACAGGGCTGCAGAAGATGTTCTCAATCACCTAGCTGGGGAAGCTAGGTGAAGGGTATACGAAATATCTCTGCAGTCATTTTGCAAGTTCCCGTGAGTCTTACTTGATTTTAAAATAGAACTTTTTTTTAATGCAGCTCTCACAATATAGAGCTCAACATTCATTTTGACCTGGCCACTAAAATTTCAACTGCCGTGCCATTTGCCAGGAGCTGATAGGTGTCCTCTGGATCACAGTCCACACAAGAAGGCTTCCGAAGCCACATCTGGGCCCAGGGGAACGAGTGCGGCCATCAGTTAGTGATGTCTGCTGGGCCCCTGGGGATGACAGGGGAGCTCCCT
Source organism: Solenodon paradoxus (assembly GCA_004363575.1). NCBI lineage: Eukaryota > Metazoa > Chordata > Mammalia > Eulipotyphla > Solenodontidae > Solenodon > Solenodon paradoxus. The sequence continues at coordinate 352,124 of RJWH01001471.1, forward strand.
GCTGGCCTGTTGGCACGCTCTGTGTGCTCAATTCCTGACAGTCCAGTGTGAATCGAGACCCTGGAACAGGAAGACACTGACCTGAAAGGTAAGGTGGGTGGAGGCAGGGCAGGGCAAAAGAGGGAGGCAGGTGTGTTGCTTGATTCCACGCCTATCAAGTTTCAGAACAGGCAGCACAGGTCTGTAGCTTCTAGCAGCGGGGGACTGATTGGAAGGCAACCCAGGGTGATGAAAAATGTTCTCTATCTTGATTTCCATGACGCCATGGCAGACCTTTGTGAAAACTTACTAACCTGGTGTGCCCTGGGGACTAGCAGTTTCCGCTGGGTGCTGTCCACATATATCCCAAGGTCCCAGGTTCAAAACTCGGGACCGGGGAAACAACCAGTGAGACGCAACCAATGGGGAACAGCTGAATAAAACAGAGTACTTCTTCCTCCTTCTTCCTGTCTGCCTGCGTTCTTGCCTTCATTTACAGGTTCCTGCCTGTAACTTTTCTTTAAAACACACACACACACACACAGACACACACACACACACACACACACACACACACAAAACCCCAAAACAAAAAACACTTACTAATCTGTACTTTAAGATCTGTGCATGTTTTTTTTAAGTATATATAAATTATTGCATATAAATAACACCTCAAATTTTTTAAAAATGGGGGCAAAGCTCTGGGGGGGTAGGAGAACCCAACTATTTTTTTAGTAAAGCACAACCCCAAGCTTCCTGCATCATCGCTGGAAGGAATGCCTTGGTAGGGGAGGGCTGGGAAGGCGGTGGTCAGACAGGCCTGTGGCGCTGGGTGAAGTGCTAACCCTGCCACTTAGTAGCTGGGTGCACTGGGGCAAGCGGTGAAAGCATTCTGCCTCAGTTTCCTCCACTGTAAAAGGGGACAGTGGTAGTGCCTGCCTCCTAGCGTGCTGGGGAGCGTGAAATTGTCAGCGTCAGGCTACCACGTAAGACTTTTATTCAAGTTATCAATAACCGGGGGTTTGGTGTTCAAAAACAACCACCCCACCCTGCAAGACCAGTGAGGGCTTTTTAAAGGGCAAGAAGAAAGGGGGCTGGCCCCGAGGCTTTGGGAAGGAGCGGGGCAGGCTCCCAGGTCCAGGGGCTGGAAGGCGACAAAGGAAAGAGGACAGATTGGCTGAAGCACACCTCAGTGGCTAGGGATGGTGCCAGCTGGGTCCAACTTTTGACTTTTGCTCACTTCACTTTGCTTGGGGGTTGTCATTCCCGTGATGGTAAGATTGATTCTAAGCAACTTTCAAGAAAAAGAAAAAGGGAAAAAGAAACGGTCTGGCAATTTTTTGTTGAGCACTGAATCCGTGAGGGCTCCCTTCAAAGTGAGTTAATCCAGCGAAGAGCTAGAATAGTATTGCCAAGACATCTGCCCTCTCTTCTCCCCTTGAATTCCAGGGTTCTCACTGCTGTCCCTTCCCGTTAGTGTTCTGGGGTGAACGTAGATTCCTCAAGATTCCTGAGACACAGTGGATATTCGAATGTTCTAGGAAGACACCGGGCATCAGTACCGCCTGGCTGCCCCAAGGCAGCCGGGACCTCAGAGAGCTGGCTCCATCTGACCTTTGGGACCTGTGCATGCCACATGCCCATTCATAGCCTTCCGGCTCCCCAGCCCTGCCAAGCGCCCCCTGTGCAGGTTACCGACTTAGCGCTCCCTCCTCCTGGTTCTATCAATGTCTTGGACAAGCTGGGAAAGCGTCGGAGGACTCTCCTTCCATCAGCGTCCCTTTTCCTCCCAGTCCCTGGTCTGAGAGCACGTGTTTGCATTGGTCAGGGCCCCCAGGAATGAGTCCTTCCCCTCCCCAGTGTGGGGGTGGAGCCGCCCCGCGAGGCCCTGTATGAAGCAACACTGCCAAGCAGAGGAAGTGCCAAGGGCCACGTCTTCCTGACAAGGAGTCTGTGATGCATGAGGAGATACAGCCTTGTCCAGAGGAGAAAGGATAAAGGAAGCAGGGCAGTTGGGTGGGGTTCTGGGGCCTTCCCTCAAAGAAAGAGCAAAGGGAGCAGGTGCTCTAGGGCTGAATTAGATTGCGGCCACCTGTGAGACCCAGCAACATCTGGGCTGAGACCCTGAGGTAGTAGCCCCACCTCGGGCGGTAAAATCAATGGAGAGAAGAGAAAGCAGCAGCCTCCTGCCTGGACCTGGGGGCTCCTCGGAGCTAGAGATTTCATAGTGCCGTCATAAAGGGGTGCCAGAAACCCTCCAGTCCACTGCCAGCTTTCAGAGAACCAAGAAGCAGTTGCGGCGTGGGGTAAGATTCTTCCGTCCTTCCTTCCTTCCTTCCTTCCTTCCTTCCTTCCTTCCTTCCTTCCTTCCTTCCTTCTTTCTTTCCTTCCTTCCCTCCCTCCTTCCCAGCCTCACATACCCATGTATCTATCATCTGTCTAATCATTCAATAAAATATTGTGCTCATTATGCGCCAGGTATCAGGCTGGCCCCTCAGATAAACACAGAATTTGACTTTAAGGTGCTTATGTTCTATTTAAGATGCAAACAAGAACAGTACAATATGACACAGGGAAGAACTGGACACACATAGGAGGGACATATAATCACTATACCTGGAGATTCAGGGCAGGCTTCCTGGTGTCCACTCATCCATATATCTATCTGTCATCCATCCATCCATCCACTCATCCATCCATCATCCACCATTATCCATTCATCTATCCATCGTCTACCCATTATCCATTCATCCATCCATCCCTCCACTCATCCATCCATCATTCACCCATTATCCATCCATCCATCCATCCATATCCATCCATCCATCTATCCATCCATCTATCCACTCATCCATCCATCTATGCAGCCAACAGTTACTGAAGTCTCAGGATGTTCTGACCTTCTCATCTTGAAGCCTAGGTAATTAGAATAGAAATTATCTGAATTCCACATAGATTTGGGTTCAAGTTCCTTCTTTGCTGTCTTCCAGTTATGTGCTTAATTTAGTTTCTTAGACTGTAAAAAGGAACAATACTTCCTGCTGCCGATCACTGTGGAATTGGTGAAGCAGTGCGCATAAGCCCTGGTGAAGTGTCGAGAGCATCGCAAGGTCTCCAGTCTGACTCCGTGTCTGAAAGTTCTCCTAAGGCTCCTTGATTGGAGGTGACCAGGAGGCCCTGGGCTGCTCTCCTCCAGAAGGGCTCAGGGCGACCAGGAAAGGAAATACCTCAGCAACCCTTGCAGAAACCTGGCCCTGGTACTTCTTCGGGTTGTGATTTAATTTTGGTCTAGTCAGACATGGCGTCTTCCTTTTCCTCCCATTGTCTTGAAGACCTGGAGTACACTTGACCAGGGCCATTTCCGCAGGAACCACAGATTCAGCAGTCCACACACTGTGCACACCCCCACCTGCTCTCACACACTTCCCCACCTGCAGCCTCTGAGGTCCACCCTTCCCTGCAGTCTCCCAGCTCACTTCCTGGCTTCCTGTAGGTTTCCGCATCCACGGCCACCTCCTGACCTCTCCCCATACTCCAATTTACTTTCAAACACCACGAAAATTCTATGACACCTTTATCACCCCTTTTGAAGTCTCAGGAGGCAAGACATAAACGCCATTATTTTGTTCACTGTGTATCCTCAGCTCCATCACATGGTTGGTGCTTACAAAGATTTGTGGAATGAATGAGTTTGGTGAGAAATTGGGCAACGCTAAATGCTTCTAAACTCCTCTCCCAAACTCCTAAAAGTCACCATATTTGCTGAAACTACCCGCTCCCAATCCATAGACTGTCTGTGGCTGTGTGGGACAAGGTGGGGATGAGACAGGGCAGAGCCTGGGACAGAGAGTTAGCACATCTCCCCAGGGGCAGGGTAAAGGTCGCACTCCCTTGGCCCTGGGTCAAGAACATGCTTATGGATCACAGCTGTCCCCAAGAGCAAGCACAGGAGGGAATCAGCACAAAAATCCTGAGAGGCCAGCCTCAGAAGTCACACCATTTCAAACCCCACCTCTACCATGTCTCGGAGAAGCCGCTCTGCCTCTCTGAGCCTCAGTTGCTTTGTGCAATGGGGTTAATGGGTTGGAAGGTTGGCGGGTCATAACCGAAGCCACCCTCTACTGGCGTCTGAGCACTGGGATACGATGTGAGTGCACTGGACACAAAGCTGGCCCTTGGGTGCTGAGAGCCAGTTGTGTGACCTTGAACAAGTTCCACCACTTCTTGATGACTTGGTTTCCCCATTTGTAAGATTGGTAAAGCTTTTATGAGGTTAATGCATGACCACTTAGATTTGTGCCTGGCACTAATAATGCTCAATTGTTTTCTTTTTATACTTTTTAAAAATCAAGTTATATTTTATGTACAATGAAATGCACATAGCTTATGCATTGCGAGAAGCGCTTTGTTTTTATTTTTTACAGGAAAGGCGCAGGGAGAAATGACAGCGAGCAGAGGCAGGCAGGCGGGAAGAGAGAGGAGGAAGTACATTATTTATTTTAGTGAGCTGTTCATCTTGCTTGTCCACCCCGGCCCCAGGATAGGGCCCCGGGGATGTATGTGGACTATGCCAGCCAAAGGCAACTCACTAAACCGCTTCTCCACTAGGGTGCACCATGAGAAGAGTTTTGATAAATTATTTGACCCCCATCCATATAAGCCCAGACAGATCTTTGGGCCCCTCAAGTAAATTCCTGCGATCTCCCTCCCCAAGAGGCAGCTCTCCTGATGTCTATACTGTAATGCATATATGAAATGCATATACATGGACTTACAGTCTATACCTTTTTATGTTTGGCTTCTTTTGCCCAGTCTGCGGTACTTGGGATGGCCTATCCACTTTGTTGGGTGTATCAATCAGTAATTTATCCCTTGTTACTATTGAGTCGTATTTCATCACGTGAACATACCACAGTTTGTTTATCCTTCCTGCTGATAGACAAAAGGGTCCTACATACTTAAGGGCAGTTGGTGAGTGTTTGCATGTCTTTCCAGAAATGCCTAGAACATTCTCATATCCACTTCTTTGTGAGCCTGTTTTCACTTTTCTTGGGTACCTATGACAATAAGTACTGGGTCACAAGTTCTGTGTAAGTTTATAAGACATGATAACGAGTCTTTGATAGTCCTTGTAACTTCTTTTTCTGTCTCACACATATGGTGACGGTCACATGCACTTGAAAAAAATGTGCGTTCTGTAGCTATTGGGTGTCATGCTCTCCAAATGGCTATTAACATACATTGATCGACGGTGTTACTCAAATCTTCCATAAACTTAGATATTTTGTCTTTCAGTTGCCGAGATAGGCATGTTAAAATACCCATTGATAACTATGTGTGTGTTTTTTTCCTGTTTGTCCCTCTATTTCTGTCCATTTTTGCATCCCATCAAATAAGGGCTATATCTTTTATTTTTAAAGGAAATATGCAGACAGGAATGAAGGTGAGCAGGCAGGCAGGCAGGAAGAGAGGAGGAAGAAGCATTTTATTTTATTTATATTTAGTTCACACTGGTTGCCCCACCCCCAGAACCGGGACTCCCCAGGGATGTGTGACTTGCGTCCTTCACAGGTGGTTGACCTAACCGCTACTTCACCAGGGTGCGCCAGGGTTATTCTGTCTTTTTGATAATTCACCATTTCATCATTAAGAAATGCCCTGCTAATATTTCTTGCCTTATATTCTACTGTGTCAGGTCTTGACATGGTCACAACAGGTTTTTCCGCCAAGCGTTTGCATGTTTTATCGTTTTCCGCTCTTTTATCTTTTCCTTATTTTTCTTTATATTTCAGATAGGTTTCGTGTGGACAGAATGTAGTGGATCTTGCTTTTTTAACACATTCTGAGAACCTCTGTCTTTAATTGGAGTTTATTGGCAACTATGGTTTTTGATAAGCTGTCATCCTTACTACCTGTCTTCCGCTTGCAATCTGTTCTTCATTCCTTTGTGCTTTTTTTTCTGCCTCCTTGTGAATCATTCAAGCATTCTTCTTCTTCTAGCATCCCATCCTCCCTCTTTTATGGACCTTTAAACTATATGTTTTTGTTTTATTTATTTTTAGGGGCATATTCAGGGGTTAAAATGTGCTGGTTTGGCTCTCTTCTACTTTGAATAAACATATCCCTACATGGATAGTGTAAGATTTAACAACATGCTTCCATTTTCCCTCTTCCAGTCTATTGTGCTGTTGTCAAACATTTCACTTCTATACAGGATATGAAGCCTGCCACACGTAGTTATTAATTTTCTTCTCACAGTCAATTTTTAAATGGCTTTATTGAGGCTTGCTTTACATAACACAAAACCTGGTCATTGAAAATGTACAGTTCAATGATTTTTAGTAAATTTGTAGGCTGTACAGACACCGGAGTCCGCCTCCCAATTCCAGGCAAACAATGTATTAACTACACTGGACTGAGGCAACAGACTTTAAGTGTCTGTCGCTTTTTTTTTTTTTATAAAAGTGGAATCATAAAATATGTTGTCTTTTTGCATCTGATTTCTTTCACTTAGCAAATATTTTTCAAGTTCACCATGAGTTTGCATCATTTTTTTTCCTTGTACTGCTGAACAATATTCCATTGTATGGGTGAGATGCTTATCCAGTCATGAACTGATGGGCATTTGGGCTGTTTCCACTTTGGGTGTATTATGAATAATGCTACTGTAACAGTCTCTGCTGTTTTTTTATTTCTCTTGGACAAATGTTCTTAGGAGCAGAATTGCTGAGTTAAGTGGTAAATTTTTGTCAAATTTTTAAAGAAACTGCCCCCAAAAGTGGTTGGAATATTTTACACATTTAGCCTGCGATGTAGATGCAATTATTGTTTAAAGACACAAGATAAAAGAGAATACATTCTTCTTTACTCACATAGTTAGCTTTTATGATGCTCTTTATTCTTAGATCTGAGTTTCTCTCTAGCATCATTTCTCTACTAGCCTGATCATCTTCTTTTAGCATTTTTTTTAAAGGAAAGCAATGAAGGTGAGTAGGCAGGCTGGCAGAAAGAGCGAGGAAGAAGAAACTTGTTTTTCTAACATGCTCCCCTCTAGTTCCATCCATGTTGTCACGGTGGGGTGGGCGGGGGTGGGGGGCATAGAGAGGGAGAGAGAAGAGAGTTCAGCTTGGTTTTCCCTCTGGTCCCAAGTCTTGAACCTGGGTCCTTGGGATGTATGTGGACTAATCTAGTGACCTTATCCTCTAGGCCACCAGGGCGCACCACTGTGAGCATTTCTTATTGTGTGGAGATGATACGTTCTCTCAGTTTTTGTCTATCTGAAAATATTTTAATCCTACTTTCATTTTTGAAAGATAATTTCACTGGACATAGAATACCCAGTTGATCATTCTGAGCCGTTCTCTCAGCACTTTAAAAAATGCTTTCCACTCTTCGATGATGACCTACGTTGTTTCCAATGAAGGCAATCCTCTCTTATTGCATTACAATGTGTCCTATTTAATGTTTTATAAATTTATTTCACTGCTGTTTCTTAAATCAGTGTTGTTTTAATAGGCTTAGTTCTCATTTCCTTTGTGCTTGTACTGCTTCCTCCTTTTCTTTTGGGATTCCAATTATAGGTCGGCAAATTGCCTGATACTACACCAAAAGATACTGATGCTTAGACTGTTGCGTCTTATGGGAGGGCAAAACCCCTGGAGCAAAGAAGTGATTGCTATTAATACAGATGAAGAGAATCACTACAAAGTACATGGATCATAGAACACCTTCCATTGTGTTAAGTTGAAAGCAGCTAATATGCTATCAAATGACTTCAAAAATAATTATAAGGTTATTTCCCACCCTGAAAAATACCTTCTTCTCTAATGAGAGGTACTTTTAAAACAGTTTCAGTCTTTTCCAAGACAATTCGGAGTAATGGGAGCAATAAAATACACCTGGTAATTACCTTGAGCTAATGATCATTTTTCAATCTTCCTTTCCCTCTGCGCTTCAGTGTGATTCATTCTGGTCTATGCTCAAGCAATGTTGAACCAAATTTCTGGACCAAATGTTTTCTTCTTTTACTGAGAAGATGGCATATACACTCTGATCAGTTGAGTGACCTTTTCTTCTGCTGTGTCTAATCTACTGGTTATTTAATATGTTTTCAGTTCTGATGCTTTAATTTTTAGAATTTGCATTTGGTTATTTTTTAGAATTTTCAATGACATCTTGAAAAATGCAGACTTTTATTCACCTAGTCTACTTTTTCCTATACATCTTTTCACATGCTTATATATGTATTTAAGTTTCTTTCTTTTTGTTAATTCCATTAACTGGGGCAGGTGTGCTTCCATCACTGTTGTTTTCTCTTCATTGTGGGTCACATTTCCCTGTTTATTGTTTTGTCTCACATTTAACTTTGTTATCTTCTTGGAAGTGTGTGTAAAAGAACAACAGATTAAAGTGTAATTCTATTTGTCATTTCCTGAGGTCTGACATTTAGATTGAGAGGCTGTTCATCTAGATTTTGATTAAAGTACCATTGAACTGGGGCTGACAAACTGCTTTAATTAGATTGAGTTACCTGTAATTAGCCAAACCACCAACATCCTCTGCCTTTTTTTTTATCTTGTCAGGATTTGAGCTTTGGGGAGCAGGTGTTGATTGCAGCTTCAGAAATTTTGGGTTTAAATTTAGATCTAAGTACTTCAGGCCCTGCGTTTTCAATACCTGTGAGAATGTACAAGGCTGTGCCATTTTTCTTCATTTTTATACCTTTCCTCCATCACTGCCTTGTAGAAAAGCCTGGTAGAGCAGGTGAGGTAGATGAATTACTGAAACAAATCTTACTTTTTTGTGATAATTATTGCCTTTGTTTGCAATGCCATATGCATTGTAGGGAATTGAAATCATACCTCAGTCTGTGCATTTCACACCATGCCCGCCAGCACGGTTACCACCACCTCGTTCCCTCCTGCCTTCCATCCTCACTATAGCCGCTGTCTTTGTCCTGTGAATTTTTTTTTTTTGAATCTGTCTGTTTACTTCTTTTATTTCTTTATATTCCACATGAATGAAACAAGCCTATATTTTTCTTTTTTCTTTCTGGCTAATCTCACTTAAAACAATCTCCTCCTGTTCCACCCAGTTTGTTGCGGAGACTCGAGTTCATCTTCTTTCTTTCTTTCAGCTGCATAGAATTCTGTGGAGTTCTAGACCACAGCTTCTTTATCCATCATCTGTGGATGGACATTTAGGTTGTTTCCATGTCTTGGCCATTGTGAACTGTGCTGCTATGAACACAGGGGAGCAGATGTCTTTTTCTGACTAGTATTTTTGTGTTCTCTGGGCATATGCCCAGGTGTGGGATGGCTGGATCAAGGGATATAGCCGTCTTTCTTCTCTTTAAATGAATCTCCATACTGTTTTCCAAAGAGACTGTACTAATTTACATTCCCACTAATGGTCCCCACACCCTCTCCAACACTCCTTTCTGTTTTGTTTTTTTTTTGTTATAAGCCATTCTTACTGGTGCGAGGTGATATCTCACTGTGTTTTCTAGTTGCATTTCTCTGATAGCAAGTGATGTAGAGCACTTTTTCCTGTGTTTGTAGGTCATCTTTAGATAGGTGTCTGTTTGGTTCTACCCATGTTTTGAGTGGGTCCTTTGCCTTTTAATTATTGAGGTGTATGAACTCTTCATGTTTTGGAGGTTAAGCTCTTGGCCGTCATGCAAATATCTTCTCCCATTCCATGGGTTGCCTTTTTGTGTGGGTGGTGGTTTCTTTCATTTTTTAGTTTGATGTAGTCCTAAGTATCAAGTTTTACTTTGGTTTCCTTTGAAAAATTCTTTCATTGAAAAGATGGTTCATCCATCTTGATGGACCCAGGGATCTCTCCTTGCACTCAGTTTCTTCCAGACTCCAGTCTGACCTGCTATTCTACACTCTGGTCCAAGATGGGAATGACTTTCCTTTGTTCCTGTGAAGTCTCTCCATCTATGGCAGATGTTCCCTTACTTGCCCTTACTCAGACTAGCTCCTCCTCCAGGTCTCATATTCTCAAACATTGTCCTTGGAGCTTGCTACTTTCTTGGCTTCAAAGTGACCCAGTGACACCTTCACTAGGGACTGAAGATTAGGAGGCTTGGCCATTGCCTGGGGTCTATCCCCACTACACAAGCATCTTCAGGGAGTCCGATCTGCTCCTAGACCAATCCCCAAGTAGCAGAACACTCCTGCCACACCATCCCTTGGTCTTCTCCTGGATGAAGGCAAAGAACACGACTGTGTTGATCATCTTCCACTGAGCCTGCACTCAGCTCTGTAGACTCAAGAATAACGATGAAGAGTGCTGCCTCAGCTTATCCAGTGCAAATCCCAGCTTCGCTTACTTCCAAGTTGTGTGATCTTGAGCAACATTTAACCTCCCCAAGTCTTGGTTTCTTACCCCAGGCACAGGGATTAAAAATAGAGCCTGCCCTCTGGAGTGACTGATTCACTGAGATACTCAACGCCATCTGGTCCAGCACAGTGCTGGGCATATATATAATAAACACTCAATAAAAACTAGTCGTTCTTATTTATATTAGTTATTTGGGTTGTATGTGACCAAGAAGACAGGTCAATTTCTCAATTTTCCCCATTGTACTAACACAGAGCAGATTCCTAGCCCCCAAAGGCTGATTCAGAAGACCAGGGGGTTGGACCCAGGAAGTTTCATGTTGACAGGCACCCCTGATGATCTTGATCAGGCTTTGGGGTCACACTTGAGAGATCTGCCTCCCTGTTTGAAGTCAGGCATTGGGCAGAACCAGGACTAGATCTCAAGAGGGACCCTGATGACATCTGGTCACCAGAACATCCTCTATCCACACTGAAGGCCAGATAGAGAACAGTTCTGCCTCCCAACCCTGTGCATCAGGGTGATTCTGGGAGAGGTCCGCGGTCACCAACATCCAGCATTCACAACAACTGCTCAACATTCCCACCCATGACTGTGCCTGTTTCTTTATCAACAGCAGATGTTGAATGATCTCAGAACTTTCCCACGTGCCTCCAGTGGGAACACAGAGACATAAGCAGACACACAGAACAAAGGAACTGAAATGGTAGAGACAGCACATACAGAGGAATATCATAAAAATATAATCATGGTAAAAACAAACCCCACTACCTCCAGAGAGAGAGCAAAGGGAATGTATTCATGAATAAAGAACAGGATGCTGTTAAAAAGGAACACAGAATAAGAAGAGCTCTTTGAAAAGTATGATGGCATCAATATATAAAACTCAAAGTTTTGGTAGACAATGTGGAGAATGTTTCTCAAGAATATATAGCAAAGCAAATCATTGAAAATAGGAGGTGATTGTTAAGAAAACTAAAAGATGGGGAAAGGAGTTCAGTGTCTCAAATCATGAGGTTCTAAAAAGAGAGAAAATGGCAGGGAGACAATATCAATAAAATAGTTGAGGAAATATTCCCCAAAGTGAAGGACATGAAACTCAAGATCAGGTGAACCTCACAGCTGAAGTCAGCTCTCCACCAGGGCAGGGCAGTGGGGAACTTCAGGACACTGGTGCCTCAGAAAAGAGTCAGCAAATATCCAGAGAGACAAATGGAATCAGAATGACTATAAACTTGTCAACAGCAACTCCAGATCAAGAAGACAAAGGAGCAAAGCCCTTAAAATTCAGAAGCAAACTATTTCTAACCTGGAGTTCTATACCAAAATATAAAGATAATCTTAGAGGTACCGGTTTGGAAAAATTTACTCCCACCTACTTTTTCTCAGGAAACTGCCAGAGGCTGCAGTCACTGCAGTGGGTGAGTGAACCAAGAAACAGGGCAATGTGAGCCCCCCAGGAACTGGGGGTCCCACTTACAAGAGAAGTGAAGGCCCCTTCAGGCCGGTGGGGGAGGGAGACCCTAGAATGTTGGTGCAGAAGGCAACAAGCCCCATTTGGAAAAGCCAGAAGGTTCCAAGAGAGATTTCTTTTAAGATGATGAAATTGACAGAAAGCTGGATATTGAGCAGTCCTTGAGCAGTGTGTTTCATTTAACATTGTTTTATTATAATGCTGATGAGAAAAAGAAATGGATTCCCCAGCCAGGGTGACTGTCTGTCCGGAGCCTACACTCTCGCCAATTTTCATGTGAGTTTTCTCCAGGTATCTCAGTTCCCTACCTCAACCCACAATGTGTACTTTGGTTCATTGGTGAGTCTGAGTTATCCCCATCTGAGCTCCAGCCACCAATTACCCTGAACTGGAATCAGCTGGTTGGAAAATGAATAAATACACATGACTGCCTGACATAGAAGTATTTTGAGTATTTAGAATTCTGGTGATATTTCCAGAAAAACGTCATAGGAACTTCACCCTTGTCGTATTTAGTTAGCTTATGGTCAAACTGGCTTTGTTACATGTCATTTTGCTTGCAGTCACAGCTTCTAAGAACCTATTGATGACATTCAGTGAGAACTTATTGTGCTGAGAGAGATTTGGACAACTGAAGTGGTTACAAAATTTAGTGAGCATGCGCCCCGACTTTAAACTATACTACCGAAGAAGAATAATCAAAGCAGCATGGTATTGGAATAAAAACGCACCAGTCAATGGAATAGAGCCCAGAGATAAATGTACACATACATACATGGACCAATAATTTGTGACAAAGGTGCCAAGAGTTTACAAAGGAGAAAGGACAGTCCCTTCAACAAATGGTGCTGGGAAACCTGAACAGTCACATGCAAAGGGATGACAATACACCAGTTTCTAACACCATTCACAAAACTTAATTCAAAATGGATTTTAGACTTAAAAGTAAACCTTGAAACCATAAAATACATAGAAGAAAACATAGACTCCTCTACATTGGCTTTAGAGATGCAAAGCAAATGGGGATTCTATTCTAACAATAAGGGAAACAAAAGCAAAAATAAGCAAGTGGGACTACATCAAAAGAAAAAGACTCTGCACAGTGAGAGAAACGATTATCAAAATGAAAAAGCATCCTTTTGACTGGGAGAAGATGTTTGCACATCAGACATCTGACAAGGGATTAACACCCAAAATAAGTGAAGAACTCATGAAACTCGACAAGAGGAAAACAAACCATCTGATTTTAAATGGGCAGAGAATCTGGACAGACTCTTCTCCAAAGAAGACATGCAGATGACCAACAGGCACATGAAAACATGCTCATCATCCCTTGTTATTAGGAAAATGCAAATCAAGTCAGCGATGATGTGCCCTCTCACACTTGTGAGAATGGTTTTATCCAAAAGACGAGAAACCACACGTGTTGGTGAGGATGCAGAGAGAAAGGATACTGTTGGATACGATTGAGAGGACTATAAATCGGTGTAAACATTAAGGAAAGCAGGGTGGTGATTCCTCCGAAAAATCAAAAATAGAAATTCCATACTATCCAGTTACCCTCTTCTGAAAAGAACACAAAATGCCAATTTAAAGAGCTAACGAACCACTGCCCGTGTTCACTGCAGCATTACCTACAGAAAAGTCAAGACGTAGAAACAACCTAAGTGTCCATGTGCAGATGATTGGATAAAGATGCTTGAGTACATAATAATGGAGGACTACTCTGATATATATGATATTAATATATATGTATGTATTCATATATATATGTGTAGATATGTGTACACATGGGTGTATATATATTATGTATGTAAATCCTGCCATTTGCAACAATACATTTGGACTTGGAGGGTATTAGGCTTAATGAAATAAGTTAGATGAAACAAGACAAGCAGCATATGATTTCATTTATAAGCGGTACATAAAGAAATGTGAATGAACTAAACAAAACAAAAATAAGCTTTAAGATGGTAAGACCACATTAGCAGCTACCAGAAGGGAAGGGCAGAGGGGGCGGATAAATGGGTGAAAGGGATCAATTGTATGGTGGAGAACAGAACTGAACTTTTGCAGGGAACTTAGTGTAGTCTGTTTAGGTGTTGACTTGTAATGATATACGCCTGAAATGTATATAATGCAATGTTACTTCAATATTAATTTTAAGTGATTGGTATACAGAAAACCAAGCACATGAAGAAATCATAACTGTCATAACGCTGATCATCAGTGTCTCCCAAATTACGGCACAGTGTGGGGCGGGGAAGGACAGGGGTTCAGCACTGCCTCTCCTATAGAGGGAAGCATGAAGCAAAGCAGGGGCATCCTGGGGACTTGGATGTTAAACCTGCATCTGGGGAACAGACCCAAGGACCTGGGTTAATAGCCCAGGACAAGGGGAACAACTAAAATGAACACCTAAATACATAAACTGTTCCTTCCTCCTCTCTCTGCCTTCCTTCCTGCAGCATGCCTGTCTTCATTCCTGTCTGCCTTCCTTCTTCTTAAAGAAATACATAAATACATAAACACAGTCATGCAGACAGGTATGTAGTCACAGGGCGCTAAATGCCGGCAGTCTGCCACAGATGTGCGGATTAAAACTGAAATTCTTCTTAGCATCTTGCATCAGGAGATGGTGTCTATTCCACCACCTCTTGGTGCTGGTCCTGTGACAGGCTGTGACAAGAGAAGGTGCTGAAGTGGTGTCATCAGACTGAAGGGGCCTTGCAGCTTCCATTCTTGCTGCCTCATGAGGAGGCCTGAGCTAACTCGCTGGAGAGGCACCAGGAGATAAGCTACAGCACCCAGCTGACCGCCCGGTCAATTGCCAGAAATGTGGGGAGGCCAGCTGGGACCAGCCAGCCCCCTGTCAATCTGTCAAGTGGCCTTTCCTCTTATCTAAACCCAGTCCAGCCAACACCAGGCGGAGCGTAGAGGAACAGGCACAAAAGAACTCTCTCACACATTATTCTGAACCAGGAGCAATTACTCTCTGCTGTCTTAGTCACTAAGATGGTTTGTTTCATGAACACAAGACATAACTGACACAACTGTCTGTGTGTTTGGCCAGACTGTTCTTCCTCTTCCTGATCCCAGCGAGCAGGGTGTCAGGTGCAAGCAGCAGTGGACAGACTGGAGAAAGTCCCAATTCTCCCATGAGCTGTGTGACCTTAGATGGGCTTCTCAACCTCTCTGAACTTCATTCTGCTTTATTAGTAAGTTGGGGTTACTCCTAGCACACATGTTTGACTTATAGGTTATTATAAGGTTGGAATAAAGTGACTGTGTGTCTGACATAAGCAAATGCTCCATAGATGTATTAAACTGCCAATAAATATGTATTAAGCACAAACTATGTGCGCCCCGATACTGGAATTATGGGGCTGAATGAGACAGACAAGGGCTCTGCCCTTGTTTATTCATGCAGGGGAGGACAGAGAATAAACATAAAATATGAGACCATGGCTGAGGATCTTATAAGCTCTGAAGCATAATATGACAGAAATGGACTCAGGCATGACATCGAGGGAAATCAGAGCAGGCTTTCCGGGGCATGTGATATCTGAGCCTAGAGCTGGTAAAGGGGCAGCCGACTACCAGAAGATCCAAAGAAAGTGTTGCAGCAAGAGGAAAGAGCACATGCAAAGGTCCTGTGGTGAGACAGTTGTGAGTGAGACTCCAGAACCCAAAGGGGCTCAGCGGATCTTCAAGGTGGTAGGCGAGTCAAGATGAGACAGTCGATGCTGGTGGTGTGACTAGAGGGGGCCACTTTACTGCTATTGCTGCTGATGTGGTTGAAAGCCTAGGCTCAGGGCCTGACCTAGAGCACATGCTCAGTTCATGCTGGACAACTGGCTGCTGAGGGAGGGGTATGGGCATAAGCTGTGCAGTTTCCATAGAAACGCACCACGTTCCCTACTGATAACGAGAGAGACTCCCCAGGGCCTTGCATCCTGGCCCTGAGCCACGAGGCTTCCTGCGCTCGGTGGAGGGGACTCGCTGCCTCTTCCTCGGGCCTCGCCCTGAGCCCAGCTGTCAGGGAAGCCACGCAGGCCTGGACGGCCTTTCCTAGGAAGCCTGCCTGCTCGTGCACACACAGACAAACAGCACAAGGGGGCCCAGCCCACGTCAGAGCCCAGGCCCTTGATCCCTAAGAAGGAGCTGCGCCGACGGAGCCTGGAGAATGGCCAGTCCCTGCCCCGGAGGAAGGAGCAGGATTGAGGCACGCTCCTCACGAGCTGCAGCCTCTAGAGTGGAATAGCCGCAGTGTCAAACGCCTGTGCGGCCCCAGGACAGACACCTGCAGCCCCGCTTGAAGCAAGGAAACAGGCCTCCAGGTGGGAAGAGGGGCTCCACGAAGCTGGTGCTCTGCGGTGCTGGTCACACCCTGCATTCGGACCACACGCGGGGAAGGTGAAGTCAGACAGGACCAGCTCTGAAATGAGTCAGACCGAAACACAAAGACATTGTCACACGCAGACATACAATCGGACAGGAGAGGCACACACGGGCACACGTCAGCCAGCAGGACAGTGACAAACAAAAGTGGTCACATGGGAGAGACACGCGCACCCCCCAAGGCACCCCTGAGAGCGCACACAAAGCTGCAGGCGCGTGCCTCATGCCCCTGCCCGCACTTCCCCGATAATTGTGCTGGAAAATAGAAACACCTGCTCCCATCGTCATTACCCGGCAGCCTTGGGAGCAGGCTAATTAAGGCTTCACAGGAGTCTGGCATTTTCCTGGCAGCCCTGCTGCCCTGTTTGCCTAGGCAGCCACCAGCCCAAGTGACCTTCGTGATGGGCCCCAGGGGGCACTCAGCCTAGCCAGCCTCCCCACTTCCCTACCTGGACGCTGGAATGACTTCTCATCTTGCTGTCCCAAAGAACCCTTCTTGGACCAATGGCCCACCAAGGAGGGTGTCAGGATAAAACTCTCCCGGAAGCCCAGGGCCTGTGTCAGTAGAGATGCCCAGAGAATTCCCAGTTCCCTGACACTGATGCGCCAGGGAATTGAATCAGCATGAACACAAATTGCAGATGCATCCAGCTGTTTTCTGCCCAGTTCAAGGGTTAACACAGTCCCTCTGGCCAGAGGAGGTTCAGCTCTCCCTACTTGCCCTCCTGGCACCAGGGTCCTTTGTTCACACATGCTGACCTTCCTGCTCTTCTTCCAACACAGCAGATTCATGCCTGCCCCAGGGCCTTTGCACCTGCTCTAGGTTCTGCCTGAGACAGGCCCCACCCAGGTGTTTGCCTGGATCCCTCCTCATCACTCAGATCTCCTTTTACCTGTCACCTCCCCAGAAAGCCCTGCCCTGATGTGCCTAGTTAACTCCTCCAAGCGAGTGAGTCTCTCAACTATATCCTAACTCCAGTGGTTCTCAGCTCCGGCTGCGTGTTAGAATCACCGAGGCAAGGGATGCCATTGGATGCCAAGCCCTGTCTAGGCTGATTGAGACTCTTTGGGGCATTGGTCCTGAGGACTGGCATTTAGAAAATAATTCCCACAGGATGACCGGGTGG
>RJWH01001472.1:0-347485 GCA_004363575.1 Solenodon paradoxus
CACACACACACACACACACACACACACACACAAAACTACTTTCCATTAAAGTACCTGCTTTCTCTTTTTTCACTCCTACCAATATAACTACAAAGAAAAGGCACAACTGTACATATTCAGTCACACCATGGGGAAAAAATGGACAATGCCCAGATTTTGAGATAGACGTTATTCCAATCCTCTCCTTTCCTATAAAGCTTTTGCCCATTTCTCTCTCCTTTTATAAACAGGAACACATTATGCAAGATGTGATAGATGTGATTTTTTTCAAACAGGCTGGTAACATTCTCTCACTTGGCATAAAATTGATTTAAATAAATTTGTCCCCTTTTCAAGATTCTTCCCTGCTCCTGCTTAATCTTAAATTAAGAGCCGTACAATAATAACCCAAGAACATCACACCCCTAAATTTCAGTCACCTCTTTCTGGAGGAGTTTGTCTCTTTTTTTAAAAAAAGTACGGGGTGTTTTCGGTCTTTTTTTTGGGTTTCCACTTGTTTCTCTTTCTTACTTGCCACCACACAGTGCTTTCTGTGAGATACAAACAGCTGGAGCCTTCACATCTGAAGTCTGTTTTTAGTCCATAAATTCTACAATAAGCCTCCCAGGAGACCTTGAAAAGAAAGGGAACAACTTCAGGGAGTAACACTTCAAATTCCAGCAAAGCAAGATTTGTGATTAAAGTCATCTTCAGTGATTAAATATTTCCATTAACTCGTTTAATAACTTCATTAAGTGCCTACTATGTGCCCAGCAAGTATGCTGTGCACTGATGACATAGAAGTGACTTAGCACAGTGAAAAGACGAAGGGATATCATGCTAGTGATACTCATATCCCCTTGGACTTCCTCTTCCTTCAGCTCTAGACTCATCTATGTAACTATCCCCTGAACACTCCCTCTTGGATGGCAAGTTGAACCCCATAACTACTCCTTCTTCATCTCAGAATGAGTCACTTCTTCCATTTGCTCAGGCCTAAATATATGGAGTCACCCTTAACACCTTTCTTTTTTTTATAGTCTAAATCTAACTTACCAGCACATCCTATCTGCTCTAGCATCAAATAGATCCAGAATTTGGCCAGTTACCATCACCACCAACCACACTGCTCCAAACCACCATCTGCTCTCACCTGGATCCCCACAAGAGTCTCCTGACTGGTCCCCCTGTTTTCGCCTATGACCCAACAAATACATTCTAAGTTATAAAGCTCAAGTGATCATAGTAAAACACAAGTCAGACGATGACAGTGTGTAATCAGAATTCTCTAATGGCCTTCCATCTCAGTCAGAGTCAAAGTCAAAGTCTGCATGAGATCCCACAAGACCGTGCATGGCCTAGCTCCCTGTTGTTTCTCTGACCCCATCTTCCACCAGCTCATCCTCTCTCAGCCCTTCTACACGGGTCTCCTTGCTGTTCCCAGAACATGCCACTACTCTGTTGCCTCAGCACCTTTACACCTATGTCCCCGCCTGGAAGGATCATTTTCCAGATAACCGGCTCACTCTTTCACCTCCTTCATGTCACCCTGAACATTTTATATAGACTATCCATCCCCAACCTCCCCATGTCCCCTACCCCAGCTCAGCCAGGTACCCCACCTCTTCCATCCCTGCTTATATTTCCATCATCTGATATTGCACATTTACTCATTTGCTTATATATTATTTGTCTTCTGCATTGACAATGAATGCTTCATGAGGCTGGGTCCCATTGTTTTACTGCTGTATTCCTGCTTCTGACATGCCTGGCACACAGAGAACACTCAATAAAGATTTGATGTGTGAATGACTAATTAAAGATCTATATGCCTACAGTTGGTCAGTCATGGAAACATGAAAAAGCGCAGAGAAAGAGAGAAAGAAAAAAATGACAAGTTCAGGCATGGTCCATTTAAACAGACTTCGGGAGAAAACAAGACTTATCCAAGGGAAATTTAAATATGAAGATCCCTATGGTAGTCTGATTGCAAAAATATCCTCCATTCTTCCTTTCACAGTACCCAAGTTCTTTGCAGTGTGACTCTGTAACTCTTGCCATCAAGAAGTGGGTTCTGTTCCCTATTCCTTCACTCCGGGTAGGGCTTGTGACTTCTCTTGGCCAATAGACTAGGATGGAATGACAGTGTGCCTTTGGGGCAGGGGTAGGGTTAGGGTTAGGGGTTAGGATTAGGGTTAGGGTTGGAGGCTTGGGTTAGGGTTAGGGCTAGGGGTTAAGGGTTAGGGTTAGGGGTTAAAGGTTAGGGTTAGGGTTAGAAGCTGATGCCTCAGCTTCCACTCTCTCTTGTGCTCTCACCACTACCACGTAGACATGCCAGATTCGCCTGTTGGAGGATGAGACCACATGGAACCGAACCAAGTCATCCTAGCTGAGGTCATCCCAAGCAGCCAGCCCTTGGCCACCCCGCCAGTTGACCAAAGTCACACAGGCAAGTCCAATTGAGATCAACCAAGCACAGCCCAGACACGCAGATGTACCCAGTCAGCCCACAGAAAATAAGAAACAGTTGTTTTAAGCCATTTCATTTTAGCAAGGTTTGTTCTGTAGTGTCATTGGCAAAATCAGCCCTGATGTGCTTCATCCGTCCTTAGTGAGGCACCTGAACAGCTTTGCTGTGAGTCGGCTCATCAGGAAACTTCCACGTGATTCAGTCTTATAAAGTGAGGTCTGCAGGAAGAAGACACACAAATGATGCTACAGTCTTGGTCACTGCAAAACAATAGACTGGCAGGCAGGTGAGCAAGGTCACTGAGATTTGGCCCAGAGAGACAGATCAGGTTTCTAAGGCAGCAAAACTAAGAGCCACACCTTAGATGGGGAAAATTCAGAAGTAAATATCACCTCGTAAGGTGACTTGGGGGACACGCAGTCAGTCACCTGAACATGACCCAGCTTCCCCACAACTATTTCCCAGAATGTCTGACAAGGTCCTCAGGCACCCAGCCCCATGTTTTCCCTGGAACACATGACATTAACCCTGCAGCATGGGACGAAGGCCTCAAATCCCGAAAGCATGATGTCAGGTAGAGCTGCCAACTGAGCCTCATGGTCATCCTGCAAGATGGAAGCCTCAGATAAAATCTGCCCTGTGGTGTGATGTGAGTGCACTCAGGGTAGAGCAAAGGTCAGTATATTTCCAGGTAAGTCCAGTACTTTTCCACCACCGAAGAAACCATTATTGTTCTCCGAAAGAAAAGAATTGCTAGAAGGACAGTATTTGTGAGATGGTTCACTAAAGGTGACCCTGTTTTTCATTGTGGGAGAAAGGAAACAAACAAAATACTAAACACACACACACACACACACACACACACACACACACACACACAAATACAGTCCTTGGCCTGGATGAAAGCCACCTGAGTCCTGTTTTGTGCTGTCGCCCTAATTCTTCCGCTTCTCACTGCAGAGTTGCGTGTCTGCGGGCTGCATGAGGGTGTGCTCTGAGTGGCCCCAAGAACCAGAAGTACCGCACCTTCGTCTAAACCGAGGGTAGGTCTTCAGCCAATTCTTAAATGAGAGCTCAGAACACAAATCTAAGTGACAGATGTAAGCCAGAAGAGGCAATACCCCAATGACCTTGTGCTCCCCTCCGGCTTCTAGTCCTGCTGCTGCTTTCCCCACTGACTCAGCTACAGCCTCCCTTTCTGGTTTTTTATGAGCCCCCCTCTCCCACCGCAGGACTTCTGCGGGTGTTGTGGCTCCACGGGGAATGCTCTTCCTCAGACATCTGGCTGCTTCACTCCCAGACTTCCCCGGGAGTCTGGTCAAATGTCACTTATCAGCAAAACCTTCCCTAACTGAGCGGCATGAAAAACAACCATTTTTGCCCACCTTCCATTCCACTTCCACTGCTTTTACATGTCTCCATCACAATGTCTCATCAGCTAATTACACCACGCAGTTATTTATCAGTAGCTTACACATACACAGTTCCTCAAGGGGCTTTACTCAGTGCAATTCTCTATTCCCCACACAGAACAGTACCAAATAGGCAGTGGGCACTCCATGTCACATTCTGAGAACCTACTTTGTGCCAACCAATTTATATATGACCATCATTTTTCCGATGAACACCTATTTGTATGATGTATTACACAATTATCCTACAGCGTGATTGGTATTTCCAACTTACAGGTCAGAAAACCAAAGCTCAAAGACAGGCTAAGTGGTGTGCAAAGGTGGCTTAGTCCACAGACCGGCCGCAGTTCACAGACATCCCAGGACCCAGGTCCAAGACCTAGGACCAGGGGGAACAACCAAGAGAGAGGGGGGGTGGGTGGGGGCAGGCTAAGGTTGGCCAGAGACACTCACCTGTGCGTCAAAGCCCACGTTCCTTGCCATGTGGCAGCCTGCTCCCCAGCACCTTAGCTGATGTAGGTTACCAAATGCACGCCTTGAGCCTCCTTGGCAAACAGGCACAACATATGAGTTTTTTACTCTATCACTTGCATCACCCACCACAGATCCTGTCCAGGACCATCTGTCCATGAGACTGGAGTTCTGGCTCCTAAAACAGCAAGTTACAGACTTCGTTTTTCTCCTTCCCACCCACTTAGAGAACATGGAGGTTAGAGCTTTCCTTCTGATCTGCTCTGGGACAAGCTGACACAGACAGAAACATAGAGAAAGAAGGTAGAAGTTCATCTGCTCTGTGACTCCCTCAGAATTTTCCAGAATCTCTGCCTTGTGAAGCGTTTCAAAACCATCATGGTCCTAGATTTTTGGAAAGCAATGCATTTTAAAACATGTTTTATTTTAAAAGCCTGCGTGCATTGTGGGTGGAGGATGGGGCTTCTCCTTTACTGTGAGCCTGCCTGTGTGGACTGGGATCTGCAAGCCCCAGCCCCGTGATGACTGGTGCTAAAGCTCCGCCCTTACAGTGGGGTGGCAGCCATGTGGGTCACTCACAGATCCTGGGACCAAGAGAGAGACCCAGTCCCTAGTGAAATCTGCAGGGACCCCCTCTATGGGGGCTTGTTTGAAAAAGAGCACTGCCCCATCAACGCCTTCCTCCTCTGCTCCCCCTTCTCCTTCACCTTCTCCCAGTGTCTCATTATACAGGTGTTTCTCGCCCACCAGGTGTGAACTTCCCGCCAGCTTCAACTGCGTTCTCATCATCTGGCATCCGCAAGGGTGAACCGGCCCCTGGCACGCGTGCTCCGCGAGTATGTGCTGACTCAAGAAAGATGCAGAGAAAAGTGCTGCATCGGCTGCGCCCACTGGGGCCAGCAGACAAGTCACCTCTTCTAGGAAGGGCAGCAGGCAGAAACGTACAGGAGACCAGTGCAGCCAGGACGCCCGCCCAGCCTCTGCAATGGCCAGTTCTCGCCCAGCCCAGCATCTCTCCGCCCGCTCAGCCCCAAGACACCGCAACTACCACCAGAACAGGCTTTAGAAAGAACACAGGCAGGCATCCCCTAGAGCGCCAGCCCACCCCAGCCCACCCACTGGGGCTGCGCTGACCAGACTCTGTTACCTTTAAACCCAGCTTGTTTGCAGCGGTGGTTTCCGGTAAAAGATCGTGTTTCAGCAGCCGGCTGAACCCTGGACAGCAGCGATATTTAACACCCGTCTGCGTAAGAAACGGCAGTGCCTCCCTCCTCCCTGGCTAAACGCATCTGCTCACCCATCCCTGCAGAACAAATCATGTTCTTGCGCTAAAATCCCTCCATAAACCATGTCCTCTGTGTCCCTAACAAACGGTTCCCACGCCCGCGGAGGGCGCCCTCCACGCAGGATCACACACACCCCTCAACCCGGCAGCACCAGGTGGGACCATGTTTTCCATCTGGTCTTGCAGAACAAACCGCCAACCACAAAAATCCATCGAAGAGGAACAGAATGGCAGCAGTAGCTAGGAAGCCTATGGAAAGGGAGCGATAAACGTCAGCAGCCTAAGTTGCAAAACTAGGTATGGCGCTAACAGTTGCAACAGGGTTTAAAAACAGCCCTTGGGGATCCACCTTCAAAGAGGCGCGCAGCTCGGGGCAGCCCGGCAAGTCCTGGCTCTTCTGGGCCAGCTTCGCAGGACTCCCCCAGCCTTTTGGGCCGTTTACTACAAACAGCCTTCAGAGAACCGCGAGTCTGTTCCCGTCCCAGCAGGCGAGCCTGGGCGCCCCGGCGCGCGCGGGGTCCGCGCCGTCCCCTACCTGCGTGCAGTCCGCGGACGGTGCCCGGGTGCGGAGCAGCGTTCCCTGGGAGCCCGGGGCCGCTCGGCAGACGCGGCGCTGGGCGATCCGGGCGGAGCAGGAGTCCGCGGGTCACACCTGCATCGCCGCGTCCACGCGCCGCCCGCCCGCGCGGCGCGCAGCGCGTCCCCGCCACTCCGCGCGCCGAGGGCGGGAGCTCCGGGCCCTGCGCTCCGCGGGATCGGAGTCCACCCCGCTTTGCTCCCGGCCCGGGGCTTAAAGGTATTCTCAGCCGGCAGCTCGTTACTTCGGAATCTCCTCGGATGGCAGGTGGGGTATTTAGGATCGCGGCGCCCGGGGCTTTCTGCGTTTGCAGACGTAGATGTTCAACTTCTTACTCGAGCTGGCGTTTCCTACCCCACCGTGGTAGCCATCTCGCTTCCTCTCTCCACCACCCCGCCTGCCAGGGCCAAAGGGCGCTACCTATTTCTCCCCTCCGCAAGCCCTCGGTTACCAGCTCCCAACGCCCAGGGGTCAGGACTCAAGATCTTGGTAAGGGGCGTCCTCTGATAGTCCCATCGCCAAAGTAGCTGAGCTAATGCAGGCGATCGTATGACTCAGTCCTTGTTAGGTCACCAGGGAACTGACAAGGACCTACTAGGGGCGGGAGGGGGATGGGGAGAAAGACACACAGAAGAGCTCAGAAAATTCAACTGAAAGACCCTTGAGAGAAGCAAGGATCCTTATAGGAGGAAGTGAGAAGGATCAAAAAGACCCTGCAAATTCACAGGTGAAATCAACAGAAAGAACCCCACAGTTACCTGAAAGGGTTTGGAACTCCTTTCCTGTCCTAAGAGAGCTGAAATATAAGCAACTTCTAAAAGCTCTCCCCTCCTCTCCACCCAGAACTTCCCACCACTAGAAGCTCTTCTATCTCTAAACCAATGCCCTCCTGCCAGTCCCTCTGTCCCTTCCCTACTCAGGTTCCCATCATCTCTCACCTGGAGCCCCTCAAGGAACCACCCCTGGCTCAGACTCCAAGAGTCATTTCCTAAATATACAAATGATCTTGACTCTTGCCGACCTTGAACCATGTCTTGGCATCCCATGTCCTTGGAAAAGCTGAAACACTTTCAACTCCTAACACATCTCCTTTAATCATCTAAGAGCAAGCCTCTGGTGCACCCATGCTGCTCCTCTCCATCCTCGCTTTTCCTCTACACTCCAACCATAAAACAAGCAATGCCTTCCACATGCATCTCTCATTTCCAGGCCTTTGCATATGCTGTTCTGTCTTCCTGGAACAGTCTCTCCTTCCCTGTCTTCTTATCCCTGCCTAATGCCTAACGGTTCTCAGTGAAGTCACCTCTTCCCTGCAGTAACTGAGTTCTCACTGCTCACTTGCCTAGAGCCCCCACGCCCCCACTGCTTCCTCTGTCACAGTACCTGACACATACAGCAACGTGAGTTGTCTAATGTCTGTGTTCCTCACTAGAATGTAAGAAAGCTGTCTCTCTTGTTTGCCTGTGTGTATCGTACACACAGTATATAGTATCTGCTCAGTTTATTAGTCACCATCCAGCTGTTCTCAGTTTTCTCTGCTTCAAGATGTCTTAATTGCATCTTTGTTTTTGAAGGCTAGTTTTTACTCTGTATAGAATTCAGGTAGAAGTCTTCCTTTTATCATTTTAAAGATGTCATTCTGTTGTCTTGTTGATGCCATACTTCCTGTTGAAAAGTCTACTGTTAGCCTTATTAATGCTTCTTTGAAATAAATCCTTTTCCTTTTGCTGCTTTGAATATTTTATTTTATGTTACAAGTTTAATTATGATGATCTTATTATGGTTTTCTTTATATTTATTTAATTGTAGTTCTAAAAGCCCATTGAAATTATGAGTTGATGTCTTATCAGTTTTAGAAAAATCTGTCTTTATCTTTTCAAATGTTGTTTTTACCCTGTTTTCTCTCTCCTGTCCTCTTAGTTTGAGAGAGTACAAATTGCATGCATAGTTAGACTGTTTTGATATTGTTCCACATGACTCTTACATTCTCTTCTTTATATTCTTTTTTTACTCCCCTATGCTTTAACTTGAATATTTTCTACTGACTTTTCTTTTAATTATTGAACTTGTTTTCTGCTGTGACCGATTTGCTATCAAACCCAATCAATGAGTTTCTTTAAGTCTAATAATATATTTTTCAAATGTCCATGTGATTATTGGGCATAAATTTTTGAAATTTTCTCTCTTTTTATCCATTATGCTCATCTTTCCTGTATTTTCTTGAACATATTTATAATAAAATCTACTTTCATCTTGTGGATAATTTTATCTATTTTTATACTGTCTATTGATTGTTAGTAAAACCTTTCCTGCCTCTTTAAATGTGTCTCAATTTTTTTTTATTGTATGCCAGACACTGTCATAAATGAACTGTAGAAAACTGAAGCTGATGTTATTTTCCTCCAGAGATGCTTCATCTTGCCCTGTTTTGCAGATAAGGTGAGAAAATGACCACTTAAATCCACTCAGGAACTAAGCTTCCAAGGAGCTAGAGAATCGCTTCACTTAGACTCATTTCATCCCTGTCACAGGTGTCTCAGTCGTAAGTTCTGCCTTGAATTTATTGTGGGACATTAGCTCCAGGGAGAATTTTTCTCATTGGCATGATCAGACTGCAAAATATTTTATTTACCCTTTCGAATCCAGCACCTAGCTGCTAATTGTCCACCTGAACTCAGCATTCAGCAAATATCCCATTAGGTAAACACAGGCCATTGTATAACCATTTAGAGTTTCTCTAGATATAAGCCAGCTTACCAGGCCATATGGTGGTGGAAAGCTCTGCTGCTTTCTCTCCCCACCCACTCTGTTGACAAGCCTAATCCTCAACCCATTCTCAGACTCCGCAGATTTCCATAAAGAAAAGGATCATCTCAGTTCTCCAGGAAGACATTTTCTCTCTTTAGAATATTAGTGTATTTGGTTCTTTTTGTTCCTACTACTCTCTGACATCTTTCAAAATGTGCTTCCTATAATTTACTCTTTTTTTCTACTTGATGCAGAGGATTAATTGCTTGCCACTACCTATTAAAGCTTACGGGAAAGTAAAAATTGACTTGATATCTCTTTTTAATCCTCATGTTTTTATGAGACAGTTACCACTTTCAAACAAGCTGTATCACTTGCCAGACAGCACATAAAATAATGAAATCAAAAAATAAGCCTAAGCTTTTTTATTTCAAAACCAGGGATGATAATAACCATGATGATCTATTGCCTCCAATTGATAGGAATATCCTTTTTTAATATGTAATGAAATGCTGATTATGATTTCTAGCTGTAAATCTTAGGGGAATAGCATTTTCAAAAAATTATTCTGAGATTTATTTTGAGTCAATATGTAAATAAATTACTTTAAATTCAAGACATATATCTCATCAAATTTTTTTCTGTTGAAACTAAATTACCTTTTACTGTTCCTCAAGAGTTGAGATAAATCTCAAATGACTTTTTGTCCCTATTTTCTTCAGAAAACATGAGACAACTGTTATATTTTCTATTTTCTGTGTCTTCCACCCATAGATATTAATAATAACTATTGTTAATTGTGACAATTCCCTTTATTGATACAAATGCAACTAGAGGAGCACCATTTTATGTTTTTGTTTTTGGAACAAAAATGCAGTGACCTCTAGACAGAGAAAGTCAAATAGCAATTTGACTACTTGGTCACTAACGTGGGAGAAAAATAAGCAAATCAACTGAACAAACAAAGTAAAACCAATTTTTAGATTGTAAGAATGAAATGGTGGTTTCCAGATGGAAAAAAGAAAGGCGGTGGATAAATTGGATAAGGAAACTCAGTGGTATTATGGTGGGTGGAAACAAGACTTTTGGTGGCAATCATAATGCAGATATGTAGATGCTGACTTATAATGCTATATACCTGAAACCTATGTCATATTTAAACCAAAGTCACTTTAAAAAAATAAAATTTTAAAATAAATAATTGCTCTTTACATTGAAGGAAAACAGAAAGACAAGGAAATAAATTTTAAATGGTTAGCTTATTTTTAAGTATATTTTTGGTAATCACACAAAAAATATGTACAGTGAACTCTTAAACTACTTGCTTAGAACAACAAAAGTTAAGATAAGTAGAGAAAAACATGGGACAATCTGCAATCAGTATGTGTTAAAAACTACCAGACAAGAGTGGAGAGGTCATTGGCTGACTATGGGTTTGTGAGTAAAAAGGAATAGGTCACAACTGAAATTACACTGCGGAAATCAGCTCATCCTGGAAAGCCCTGGATCTACACTTTATGTGCCTTTTGCTTAATGGTAGTGGGAGCAAGTCCCTTCTAACAAGTTTTATAAATAGAAAAATATAAGATGCAAAGACTCTCTTCCACTCCCTGTACTAGCAGGAAGGAACTTCAGAAATGACTACAGAAAAAAATTCAACCTCTAAACGTACTGAGAGACATTTAGTTGTTGGCTTTTTGACAGGTTAAGTGATGCCTGATACTGTAGAGAAAACAAACAATTCACAAAGAAAGTGATTTCTGCTTGAAAGCAGTCACAAATTCGAAACCGAGAGGAAAAGGCACTCCACAAGACCCCGTTGTCGGACGTGGAGTCCGCTGCCTCCCAGGGCTTCCCAGCCCACCGAAGCAGGCGGTGACGTCCATACGCTGATGATGTCGCGCGGCTTGCTGATTCATCACCTGGGCTTCATCACTCTACAAATGCGGTTGGTTCCATTATACCACCAACACATTCAGAGATAAAGGATTTGTTTTCCTCATTGACTGTGAAGCCCTAATGGTGGTGTAGTGTCAGTGCTCAAAGTGATGACCATTATGTGCACTACATCATGCCGTCTTTTCTAGAACTGGAAGTGGAACCTATGCTAACGTTTACAGAGGGCATTCCATACAGAAGAAGTACTATGTATAAGGAAGGAAGGAATTCATTCACCAGCTCAGATTTTCATTCAACAAATAGATGCCTAGCGTGGATTATTTATTGTTATCACTGGGGATTCAGCAGGAAACAGACAAAATACCCCGCCATGGAAGGAAATGGACAGTAAACAAAGGGGAAAAGGTGAGACCGACTGATACTGTAAAGGAGCACTTGGATTCTGTGTTGGGGACAAACCATGAAGGACGAGGGTGGAAGCAAGGAGACCATTCCAGATGCTAAGGTAGTAGCTGAGCTTGAGATGATGACAAGACTGGTGAGTCGTGGTGATGAGAAGTGTCCGTTAGGAAAATCCTATCTGCGGACAAAAGTGGCTTCTACAAGGAAATGGAGATGAGAATACAAGAAAAAAGACTCTTGGATAGATACTGAGGACATTTGATTTGGGAGCGAGCAGAACAGTGGCAAAGTGTGAAAAAGGCAGAGATTGACATAAATATGGGTTGTGAACTGAATCCACTGTAATGTTAATCAGTAGACATATGATCGATAATATTGGAATTACTTTTAATTATTTTCAGTTACCAGTAGACCAAAATAGAAACAAAGAACAAAGGTAAAAGGGAAACAAAACAAAACAAAAATAGGTTAGATATTAATTTAATTTTATCAATAATCCCTTTAAATGTCAGTGGTCTAAATATACCAATTAAGAGATTGACAGAGTGAATCTAAAAAAAAAAAAAAGAAAAGCATCAACTATATGTTTTCTATAGTTAATCCACTCTAAACATAAAAACACACATAGTTAAAAGTATAGGGATGAATAGACAAAGGACAGCTTTTTAAAAGTTTTTTAAAGGAAAGGTGCAGGCAGGAATGAAGGCCGGATGGCAGGCAGGCAGGCCGGAAGAGAGAAGAGGAAGCATTTTATTTTATTTTTATTTAGTTGTGCACACTGATTGTTGTTCCCCAGACTCAGGACTTCAGGGGCATGTGGCCTCTGCTCCTTCAGAGGCGATTAACCCAACTGTTACTCCACCAGGGCGAGTCAGAGCAGCTTATTTTTAGGACAGTGAAACTACTCTGTTTGACCCCATAGTGGTGGATACATGTCATTACACATTTGTCCAAACCCACGGGATATACACGTTGAGAAACCCTAGCACCCGCTGTGAAGTTTGGGTGATTATAACATGTCAACGTGGGTTCATTAACTGTTGGAAAATGTGCTGCTCTGCTAGGATGTGCTGACACAGGGAGGCTGTGCGTGTGTGGACCCTCAATTCTGCTGTGATCTCGAACAGCTCAAAAGATGAAGCCTATTTAAATGGAAAAATTTAATCTTTCTGCATTCTCCAAATTTACTATAGTACGTGTTCCTTATGGATAAATATCGATAAATTGGGTTGCTTTTGTTTTTGTTTTTACCTACCATTAAAGAGGAGGAAAGCTCGATGATCCATCGGGCTTCTTCAAGCATCGTGCTTCCACGTCTTAGCTGTCAGAGGAGTAGCACACGCCTGGTCTCTGGCACTGTTGGCCCCGCTCTGCAGTGAAAACAGAGAGTCACTGCCACACTTCCTCAGCGGCATCTTCTCAGGTCTGCGCTCTCATCCTCTCATCTCCTGACCCAAGGACAATGAGAAGTGTGGCCATGTGGTGCTCTGATGCATAATGCAAAGTTTATTGATTTGGAAGGGACTGATGCTCTCTAAGTGTTTACAGCACAGTCAATAACAAAGCTTGAATATTTCATGGTTCTTCTGTGCATGTGTGAGGAGAACCCAGACTGGACTCCTGAGTCATAAGGAGAAGGCGAAGGCCCCTGGGGACTAGAGCCGCCTCTGAAACTGCCGAGTGCAGAAGAGGACCTGCTTTCTCGCACGCGGGTCTTCGTAGACTCTGACACACTGGTACTAACGTGTAGTTAGTCAGGAAGCATGTTTCCATGGCAATTTGTATTCCTGTAACTGCCTTTCTTCCACTGTCCAGTGTGCTCTGTCCACTGAGCCTCTGCGAGATTTGCCCATCTGCAGTGCTGGGGCTCAGCTGCTTTCCAGGCTGCAAATAATCCCGTAAAGTTAGGTTAACACCCTGACAATAATGTTCACAGCGCTTATCTTGTGATGGCTTGCCATTTTTAAAGAATCTGTGTCTAATTCAGAGATGTTCACAAATATTTAGGGCAGGGGAAGTCATTGTTACATTATTTGTAGCAGTAAAACAATGAAAGTCAGCTCCAAGTCCAACAGGAGGGGATTTTAAAAGGAAATCATGCTTTTCATAGAGATGACTTTGAAAATGAAGAAGCCCCTGCCTTTTCCAAAGCTGAAGTCAAAGTAAAACGTTGAAGGTCAAGAAAGCAGAGCTGAGAGGCATCTAGAACCACAGAAATAAAGAAGATCCACACATGACCCCTTTCCAGTGGCCCACGGCACTGCAGCTCTGAAGGCCGCCCAAATACCCTGGGAAGAGGGCCCAGGAGAAACGAGCTTGACCACCGTGCCATCATCAAGTTCCCCAGATCACCGAGTCAGCGTGAAGAAGACAGAAGGCAGCAGCACAGTGTGTTCGCTGGAGACGTCAAGGCCAGCGAGCGCTGGGTCACATGGGCTCTGAAGAAGCTCAATGACATGGACGTGGCCAGCATCCACACCCTGATGAGACTTGTTGGAGAGCAGACAGCATCTGCTCAGCTGCCTCCTGACTATGATGCTCTGGACGTTGCTAACGAAATTGGGAGTGTCCACACCGAGTCCAGCTGGCTAATTCTAATTATAAATGTTCACCATGCAGACAGGAACTTGTGGTACCTGCACCTGCCCCAAAACTGTTAGCATCACTCTCTGGGAGAATTTTAGTCACAGGCGGAAAAGCATGTGGTTCTCTTATAAAGCAGCAAGGCAGGGTCTCCAGTAGTTTGGACAGTGTGGTCGGATGTCTAGGAGCTGGGGTAGCTACTCCAGGTTGCCAGCTGCACACAATCCCAGCAAAGAACCACGACTGGATCTTTCCACGTGTCCTCCAGCCACTCCATGTGTGCAGGACCCAGGTTCCAGCTGGACTCAGTGTTGTTAACCAGTGAGTTGCCCACCAAGGTGATTCAGATGGAGACTAGCAGCACCGCAGGGAACAGATGGCCAACGCCCGTGCCAGTTGATGAATGTGCCAGAAACCCACAGACTCGTCTCCGTGGGTGTTCCTAGCGCAATGCAGGAAGGGAACATCAGCTCAGTTCCTTGGCAGTGTCTGTACAAATGCTTACTCATGTGAGACACGGTGGTCAGTGTGGCTCCCTCAAGGCGTCCCGCTTCCAGCAGCAGATGTGCTCGCTGGGGCAGAGGCTGGGCAGCAGGCAAGGCTGGGTCCCTTCAGGATTCTTCGTCACTGTTAGGTCCACCCACCTTTCTCTGGGCAAGTGCTCTGTGTCTCCCCAGTGTCCTCTCCCAGGCTGGGAACTCCTTATCTCCTATTAAAGACAAGAGCCTGGCTTTTCTTTCCTTCTGCCCCCTTGCCACCACTCCACATCGGTTTTATGCACTGAACTCCTTGAGACATGGGCTTTCAAAATAGTCATATCCCAGAGCTTGCTATTCAAGGCTCTTAATTGTGACCTAAGTCTCACGAAGCAATGTGAGCCTTTAAGAAGTGATGAAGTACAGGGTAATGAGGGATGACCCTAGGATACAGTAGCAGGGATGCAGCAGAAGAAAGCAATTAAATTGATATCTCAAATGTATATCCTAGCACACAAATATGTGCATAGCATAAATCTTGGAGAGCTAACCAGTCATGTATTGCTCAGTGATGGGACTATATTTCTGAGAAATGTGTCCTTGGGTAATCTTGTCACATGGTTGCATCACACAACGTGATCATGCAAACCTAGGCGGTGTAGCCAGCCACACACCTAGATTCTGTAGGATAGGCTTTCGGACCACTGTCATATGTGTGGTCTGTCTTTGACCCAAATGTCTTAAAGTGATGCGTGTCTGTGGACCCTTAACCATCATTACAGTTATTATCTCCATGTGGAGCCATGAGATAACACTTAGCTTCCTCAATGGCTGTATTTTTTCAAAAGCCCTGCACTGAATATATATCACAATGGAAATATATTGTCTATCAGTTTCTAATGGCAACTTATAATGTGAAAGATCACATAAAGTCAAAATTAAATTCCTTTAATTGTCTGCTCTATGCATTATTCAGACACGCATTGATCCATCCACCAGTAAATCCTGTGGCGCTGGAAGAGGCTGATTCTTTAGCTAAGCACCAGATCAGGAAGTCAGCTTGCAATTAAAGTCAGTGCTGTATGAAAAATAAGCCCTAGAATCACATACCTATAGCTGAATTTGCTTAAGTTGAATGTCTTTATAATGCAATTATGCTGTACTCATAAAACTTTTAAAAGGTTATATTAAAAACAGATTACTCAGAAAAAGATTATTGAAAGAAACAGAATAACTTCAATGGCCAACCCCCAAAAAATAAAAGGATTACTCAAGGGAACCTGTAATCCCTTTTTAATCCCCCAGCAAAATTACCCTCCCATTTGCCAGCTATAATACTTAATAAATATAAATACAATCACTATCCTGGTCTGCAGAACGGTCACAACCAGAGAGCACGAATGCTCGATGGACGCTCTCCTCCGGTCAGTGCGGATGGGAATAAACGTACAGTCACTGGCAAGGCTGGCTGCTGCGGGGCTCAGGTGGCCCGTGCAGAGGGCTTGGGAATATTCTCAGAAAACAGGATGCCAGAGATGGACAACACAATACCGAGAGGAGCCCATCAAAGCGCCCGTGGACAGGCGCAGACTCAGGCGATCAGATGCCATGCCCTAAGCCAAGTTCATGAGCAAGTCTGGAAAAATGGAACTGAGAACCCAGGTCTCCTAAATTGTCCCTCTGAGTGCATTCAATGCTCTCTTGCTTTTTTTCAGAGGAGGAAACTGAAACAGAGAAGGAAGATGATTTGAAAATGTGAGGTGGGGAACATAGACAGAGCACACAAGCAGAGCTAGCATACTGTGGGACAAATATTTGTTGAACGAAGTTCAGGATATGAACAGCTATTATTTTCATATGTCTTACATTCTTTTCAACAAGCATAATACATGCTCATGGTAAAAGAAAAAATAAAGCATACAAAGAAAACAATTAAAACTGTCCCCTCTATCCCACCTCTAGGATTAGACACTATGACAGTTTAAAGAATCTTTCCAAATATTTTTTATACATAATTTTTATAAAGCTGACTCATAATGCACATTTGTCTACACCTTTTGCATCCTTTACTAATACACAAAGAGCACCATTCTATGTCAGTACCTACTGATTGCCTTATTCTTTATAGTGTCTGAATAACATTTGTCCAATTCTGTCACAAGGACCTGGGAAGGATGGAGGGAGGGAAGGAAGGAAGGAAAGAAGGAAGGAACTGAGGGAGGGAGAGAGAAAGAAAAGGAAGAAGAGGGGAGGGAAGGAGAAAGGAAAGAAGGAAGGAGGGCGTAGGGCCTCCTAAGAGAAGGAAGCACTTGCTTTTAGTTGTTCCTCGCAGCCCCTCATCACAAACCTGGCTCCTTGGGCTTTACATGGTCTACGTGCCAGCTATCAATTTAGCTACTGAGTCACCAGGACACAGCAGATTTCAAATTTTTGATATCAGGAATAGCATGTTTTGCTTAGCTTTTCCCCCCACTGACTAACTTGGAGAAGGATTAGATGAGGAAGTGTTTCTTAAAATGTTCCATGTGCGGAGAGCTTAACACTTGTTTAGCACAAATGCAGGCCACTAGTCATAGGTAAAGCAGATATAACTGGTATTCATCTTAAAATATATTCCTTCGAAATAAAATAGTCCAAAATTAAGAGTATCATTTTATCAATGACAAGAATAACTATAGAGGATAAAAGAAAGAGGGTAAAGCTGGCAGACAAAAATAAATTATGAAAATATTTTTAAATTAATACAGCAGTGTTATACAACAAATGACAAATGTGATATTGTGAAACCATGAAAATGAAATGCTCTGCATTAACATTAGTAAAAACACTCTAGCAGCTATAGAAATTATGTTTCTGCAACTTCTGCTTCTGTCCTCTGTAATGTCACTGCCTCTTGCTCAAGTGTCTGTAGTTTGAGGCAGAAGTTAGATTCTATGTCGTGTCATTTCTCCCCAATAATTGACTTACCTCCTCAACACTTTACTAATTATAAAATCCTATCTCACAATTCAGGTCATCAGGAATGGCAGTAAATGTTGACATAAATTTGAGGAATCCCAAAGAAAATCAGTGGTTTCCCCTTGTGGGGGTGACAGTTATGTCTATGATCTGGCTGGCGTGATGGTGCGCAGAGGTGAACTTAGACACACACTCACTAAGTTATATACATATTGAATACATGCAACTTTTGACATATCAATCTATCTCAAAGAGGAAGATTTCTTACATCTTAATTAAACGTGTTTAGAAACAGGAGGTGAGCTGTCACTCACAGAGCGCTGTTGAACACACCCTGACCACTAATCACGATGAAAACAGAAAGACAACGGTTTCTGGTGGGGGTATGACTTTGCGTGCAGAACTTTTTCATTCTCATCGACTCTAGAAAATATTGTTTCAGGTTCTGTTGCAGAGCTTGGGTGTGGAGGTGAATTTTTTTTTTCATATCCAATGCTAAATTCCATTTTTCTTAATTTCTTTCTCTAACAAGTGAAGAAAATTGTTAACCGATGGTAAACAGTCAAACTCCCAGCAAACTCATTACAACATAAGTCAGTCCAGCAGAGAAATCCTGCCATTTGTCCTGAGTGTCCATCCTAGAGATATTTTGTGCCCGAGTTTATACTGTTGAAGCGTCTGGGCTCGCCCTGATGGCTCAGGTCCTAAGCCAGTGGCTGAGGCATAGATCATGTAAAGTCTAAGGGCCCAGGTTCAAGACCAGGGTAGAAAAACCATCATCAATGAAACAAATAAATAGCCTGAAATGTATTAATTAGAACAGAAACAGAAGCATGAAAAAATTTTACTTTCATCCATCCCTTACTTCAAAAAGTGTACCATGCCACACCCTGGTGGAGTGGTGGTTGCGGGCAGTCCACATACATCCCAAGGAGCTGAGTCCTTATCTGGGGCCTGACAAGAACCCAGATGAACAACTAAATACAATAAATAAATAAATGCATCTTCCTCCTCGCTTTCCTGCCTGCCTCTGCTCATCTTCACCCCTGTCTGTAACTTTCCTTTGGGGAAAAAAAATGTGTTCCAATCTGACCCAAAACAGTGTACTCACACAAAGGGGAAAAGCTGGGTGCAGCACTAACCACGTTTCTCTGGTGAGTGTGTTGAAGCATGTGCCCACAGAGGCCACGATTTGTCTTACTCACAATTTTCAGTACTTCCTTCAATGCCAAATCAAGAGCAGGAGGAGCGATAGTTTGGTAAGCCCCAATTAGCCTCTGTGAGAAGGCACTCGGTACCGCCTCTCTGATTCGTGGGCAAAGCTCTTTCTCACTGTAAATGAGCTGACACGCCATCAATGATTTCCCCAATATCCCTACTTCAGTCTACGTCATGGCCCCAAAGTATTAGTGATTAGAGTTTTTTAACCTTTCCTCCTGCTGCATGCAATTTCAGCGACAAACAGGTCATATACAGACCTGTATAGTAGAGGAAAGTTGGTCCTTAGAGACAGCAGGTCCCAATTCCAAGAACCTCTGAATGTCACTTTATCTGGTCACGCTTTTATGTTACATATGTGAGGACATTAAGGATCCTGAGATGACCCTGAGTAGTCCCACGGGGCCTCAAAGGTCATCACGTGTGTGTTTGTAAGAGGGAGGCAGGGAGACCTTTGCACACAGGTCTGAATGGTGCAGTCACAGGCTTTCCGCCTGACCCGTTCCACTCTCCTGGGAGCCACAGACTAAGGTCCTTTGACTCTGCTGACATTTGTCTGCTTTGTTTCTCTCTATGGCCTACGTGAGTGAAACCACCCTGTACTTCTCTTTTTCTTACAGCAACACAATTCACAGTAGCCAAGACACGAAACAACCATAATGCCCAGCAGCAGATGACAGATGAAGAAACTGTGGCCTAGAGACTCAATGGTGTTCTATTACTGGAGTTCTACGCAGCTGCTGTAAAAGATGAAGCCGCGCCTTTGCAATGAGCCTGGACAGGCCTGGAGGGGCCTGTGCTAAGTGGAATCAACCTTGTTCCGTTTGAGGCGTGCTCTCTGAATGAGTTCTCTGAGTTTTGATCTCTGTGACAGTCAACTACACAAGAAAACCATTTTTGCGCGGTGGGCGATATTTAAGGGGAAAAGAAACTTGGTTTACAAGATATCTTTCTTGTGCTTTCCACAAAAATGATACCAAAATTTCCAGGTTTTAATGTCACTGTGGGAAATTTTCCTAACAGACCATGTACCCAGCTGGGGGCAAATGAGTCGACAGGTCAGAGAAATCCAATTTTCAGATACTCATCACTTTGTCTCCTTTTGAAATCCTTTTTCTTAACTTCTGCAAAAGTAATAAACTAACAGATTCTATTGGTCCTCCATTATCAATTCACATTGGTTTTGCTTGAAAACCTGTTCACAACTGTACTATGCATTGCAACTTGTATTATTTTTTTGCCTCAGACACAATGGGATTGATAGAGACACTGGAAAATATCCTGGTAAAGGTGAGCATTTGCCTATAGTGTGACACCTCAGGTCCATACCTGTTTGTAGCATAAAGAAACTCTTGTGCCTATACATGTGCCAGGTAGGAGACAGGAACAAGAAAGTTCAAGCAGCAAGATTTGCAAAAGGAAATCCACTACGGTGTCCACTAACAATAAAATAAATGAATCATAGTATATTCATAAGTTCATTCTAGTGTGTGAATATGTTTACAACAGAAAGGAATTAAATGAAGCAGAACTAAGTACATCAACATGAATGGATCTCAGAAAAATCTGTGAATGAATTTCCGAAAGTCCTGTGACAAGAGAGCCAGTGTTGCTATCGAATCTCAGCACAGAATTGCTTTTTCATTTCTCTTTACCCAAGTGGGCCCTGTCTGAAGCCTTAATTACAGAATATTTTCAAAGGAAATTCATACCTGGTTATAAGCTACCAGACACCAGGAGAACTTAATGGTGGCATTATTTTGGTAAAGTTACCTAGTTCTAGAGTCTATTCCTCAGGCAAATAATTTGTCCATCAAAACTCTGAAAAATGGTGGACTCTGGTGGCTCAGGTGTTAAGCCTGTACCTGGGGAGCAGTCCACACACCCAAGGACCTAGGTTCAAGGCCCGGGGCTGGGGGGAACCACTAAATAAAAAACAAGTAAAATATGTCTTTCTCCTCTCTCTCTTTCTCCTTGATAACTGGCTGTCTTCATTCATGACTGCCTGCCTTCCTCTTAAAAAACAAATTAGAAAGGGTATCTTCATTTTTCATGAGTTCGCGCATTAACACAGAGGGCAGACAGTGGTAAGTAACTCAGAATGCCAGTTTATTCACTTATAATGAGTAACACGACCATCACCCTGACCAAAAACCCATGCCTGTGGAATGCACGAATTCAAAAGATGAGTCATCAGATGGTTTCTTGGCATGTATAAGAAAAACACGATACTTAGGCATCTAATTTAGATGCTTCTGAGCATGTCGGTGGGAGTTCATCATCTACAGGAGCAGGAGCGCAGGTCCCCGTAGGATCCAGATGGAAAGAACACGTGACGACCTATGCTCGAAGCGTGTGCTTCCCAAAGTCATTACCCCTGAGGACTTGCCTACAGCACGGTGTCTGGCACAAGGCACACGTGCAATAAATAGCTGACAAAGAAATAAAGAGAAGGAAACGTGACTGCTCAAATTCGTCAAGCATAGCACATCTTCCTAGAAAACTGAATGTAGGCCATTGAAAACCGTCTTTAAAATATAACATGGACACATGCATAGTTCTCCTATGTTCTGTTACAGATGCAATTTGATTCTGCACTATGGAGAAAAATGAAAATGATGCGCATATTTCTGATGAAACTCTCAGTCAAATGAAAACATTTGCTTGTAGCAAGTCGCTGTCCGCCAGGCCTCCACACAGCCAGCAGTACGAACCACCGTTCTCTGTCCTGCGTTTTAAACTCACTGTTCCCCTTCTCTCTGAGCGTCCTCAGACAGTGAGTCAGGGACTGACTGGGGTCATTGTCGTGGAGGGAGGATGCTCCAGCCGGAATCTCTGGAGCTCAGCTCTGTAGGGTGACATCCTATCTCAACCCCGTTTACTGTGTGACCTTGTCTCTGAAGCTTAGTTTCCTAATCTAGAGTAGAGATAAGAATATACCGACTCACTGTGTGGTTGAGTTAATACACATAGAAAAGCATTCAGTCCAGTGCCTGGCATGTGGTAAGCGCTCTTATAAATGCTTTTTCAAAATCATGGTCACATGTAGTAGCTACACCTCCTTAAAACCCCTCTAATAACCTTCATGATGAAGACGGTGGTGATGGCAAGAACCCTTTATTCAGAATCTGTGATGTACAAGCAGAGTCCAAGGTGCTTTAGATACTTCATTCAATTACTATAATAAATCCTGCAATGGGTACATTTTTCACTGATAATCCGAAGTAAGGAAACTCATCATGTGGTTCCTGAGTGACCTCCTTAGCACAAGCTCTGGGGTCGGAGGGGCACACCACGACTAACAAAGACTTGGGACTCATCACTTGGGAGATTCCCAGAAGAACCCCTCCAATGAATGGAGACAAAGACCAGACAATTCTTCATTACTGTGCTGGAGGAGAGCAGACCTGGTGAGGGTCGGGTCCAGAATCACGAGAGTGGTTTTGCCTGTGTGAAGTTTGTATTCATGATTATTCACGTGCAGATGTCAAGTAGGCAGTCAGTGGGCTGGTCATTCGCCCAAAGTCATCTCATCTCCAGTGGGTGAGCTGGGGGCTGTTGATTTAAATCTGAATGCTATTAGCATGTTCATGGAATTCAAAGAACATCACTTAGGAGTTGGCCTACAAAGAGAAAATGGTCCCCATCTAAATCTAGAGCAAACCAACATTTAGAGTTATCACCACCTTCAACTCTGCTTTTCCTCCTGTTTCACCTTTATCTGCTCAGACAGCGAAAAATTAAAGTTTGCCCCAGTGGAGACGTTTCATCTTCTACAGACACACACATCTTCAAAAATCATATGTTACAAGAGCAGGGCCAGCAGGATCCCACAGTGGACACCAGGCTACAGCTGGTGAGGACGCAGGCTCTTCTGACCTTCTTAAAACAGATTCTCCTGTAGAAAAAGCATGAATCTTTGAAGTGATGCTTGAATCTGCCAACACATGTTACTTTGACCATCATGAACAAAAAGACAGACGACAACAAGCTTGTCATTTCAACAACAGCTTTCTCTTATTGAGAATGTTCACTTTCCATACAGCAACTATACCCAGCATGATTATATTATTTGAACTTTTCAACAAAAAGAAAAATTTGCTTATTTCTAATTGGAAGTCAAATTCATTTTTTCACCTTTGAAAAGTACTTGTAAACTACTTATGAGTCCAATAAATGAACAATCCTTAAAACCAGCGGCCTCCAAGATTATCAGGCTAAGAATCAATAAACTCTTCACCCAAGGGTGATAATAACAATGAATAACAGAAAGAGCCATTAATATCCATGGAGTCTTATTATATGTCAACTCTCAGCTAAGTGAAGCTGACAGCTTCAAAGATATTATTGTACCTAATAATAGGTTTAATATTTATTGCATTTAATTTTTGCTAAATAATGTTTCAGATGTATTAAACAATAACCCCCAAGAGCAGGAATTATTACTACTTGACAAGTGAAGAAACTAAGGTTTAGACATAAAAGTCTTAGTCAAGGAGAAATAGCACAGTCACTAACGCCCTTAGACTTGTCTAACATGTCAAGGGGCTCAAAAGAGATCACTTCAGGATTCTAAAAATGGCTCTTCCATAGAGGCCCCAAGATGTTACCGAGCTGAAAGGAATGGCAAACCTAGGGCGCACCCTGGTGGCCTAGCTACCTAGTACCCGCTAATACTCCCAGGTTCCCGGGTTCAAGACCTGGGGCCTGGCGGAGCAACCAGTGTAAACAACTAAATGAAAAGTGGAGAGCTTCTTCCATTTTTCTCTTCCTGTCTGCATCTTTCCTTTGAAAAAAAGAAAAGAAAAGAAAAGAAATGGCAAACCCAAGGGAAAGACACAGAGGGTCAATTTTACGGTGAAGGATACCACTGGAGTGCCAGTGGTGATCTTAGTGTGTTATATGCAGACGTTGATTTATCAGGCTACACACTGAAAACTAATGTTATAATGTAACGTTCCTTCAATCAAACTGATTTTTAAAAATAAAATATTCCACCAAAGAATTTTTTAAATAGAATATAATATAATTTTTCATCAAGAATTTTTTTAAAAGTAAAATAAATATTTACCAACAGAAAAAACACAGATGGAGGAGAAGTTCCTGCCTTTTTCTGAAACTTCTGCTCTTCCCCTATCCAGGAAGTAAACCCTTCTTCC
This sequence comes from Solenodon paradoxus, assembly GCA_004363575.1. Lineage (NCBI taxonomy): Eukaryota > Metazoa > Chordata > Mammalia > Eulipotyphla > Solenodontidae > Solenodon > Solenodon paradoxus. The sequence goes on from RJWH01001472.1 coordinate 23,638, forward strand.
CTAGGAAAAATGTCGTCTCGGAAAGCCTTAATCCAGATGTTAGTATAATTATCTGTGAACACATCCTCTTTACTTGAGAAGCTCTGTAAAGTCAAGGAAAAGGTCTAGAAACAAGGTTCTGCCATGTGAAGTCATCCCCAGCACCAGAGGCCCCAGGCCCCCTTCCCGTCCCTCAGCACAGGATGGAAGTCTTGGGTCTGTCCCACTGACCTCAGCATTTGCAGTCGTGTAAATTTTCCACATGTATGTCTTTAAACTTAGGCTTTTCACCTCCTCATGCAGTTTGATGTTAATTTGTTTATTTGTCCAGTCATGAAGAACCTCAGATGCATGACTGCTTGCTTCCCTGATGTGGGTTTTTCCAATAGAGGTAATTTCCAGCACAATGAGCGGATCCTAGAAGGTTCCTCTGCTACCCCAGCCCACAGAGCAAGCAAAGGCGAGATGGATAACTTTTCTGCAGCATTGGGATGGCTTTTGGGTTGAGGAAATTAACAGTGTGGTCATAAAAACAGTTGTTCAATGTCAGGTTAATCACTTTTAGACTTTCCTTCTTTCTGCTTCCAATTCTTGAGGCCTGTGTGGAGAAGAGGTGCCTCCACTCTACCTTAGAAACTCACCACAGCAGTCTACAATGAGCAAGTGAGTGGGTCACCAGAGGTCAGTCTCTGGGGTTGTGCCAACTATATCATCATCATCACCATCACCATCATCACCATCTTGTAAATGCCAAAATCCTCAAGTGTTTTAGTCAACACTGAATTGCATCACAATCCACTATGCCATATAGTACATATTTGTGTAATTATATTTTTTGACTTTTGCACAAGAAAATCACTCAGCAACACATTTCTCAGAAGGTATCCCTGTTATTTCTGTCATTAAAGACAAATAACTGTGTTTGTTATTGTATAAATGCATGATATAGATTCCACTTGCTATACATGAATAATTTATGAACTATTTCTAGAGCAATAAGAACTTTCCTATATCAAGTGCCTTCTCTGCATCAGGTACATTACAAATATTTTTACTTAAACTTCATACACAGCCTGGTAGATATTACAGTCTCCTACAGAGACTCAGAAGATTTTAAATGTGTCCAAGGTCATGCAAGAGGCTTCCTAAAAACATGCACTTTCCATTGAAATCCACCCCAGTACACTGGGTGGCAGGCGTTTGGCTGCAGGCAGTTCAGAGGTACCTGCTCCTCTGATGTCAGTCTGGCATCTACAAGCCCGCTGAGCAACAGGTAACAAAGCTCTCCCACCTATTCTATTAAACGGAATATATTTTTACTATTTGAACAGCCATTACCACTCAGGGCTTGACAGAGATGGCCTCGGGGGTGACTGGCCTGAGAGCTCTTTGCTTCGTGCTAAACCGTGCTGCACCGACATGCTTTTGTCCACTGAATTTGCTGAAACGCATGTGTACACGGGGAACCGCCTATACACGCAGCTGTCTGGCTCTCTGGTTGCTGGGGGTTCTGATTGGGAAACAAATTGTCATGAAATGGTTGCATCTTCAACTTTTTAAAAATGCCACTTTTTTCTCCAAATGACTGAAGCTGTTAAAAATACCAGTATGTTAGAGGTATAGTTAATTCTTTCAAAAAAGGCGTTCCATTATATTAATAATATCCGGAGATACAATCTATTTGACATGTTTTTTCTTTTCTTTTCTTTTTTTTTTTTTAAAGGAAAGGTGCAGCAGGAATGAAGGTGAGCTGAGCAGGCAAGTAGGCAGGCAGGAAGAGAAAGAAAAGGCAGTTTATTTCTTTTTCACTTATTTGTTCACTTTGATTGTCCACCCCGCAACAGCCCCGCCAGCTCAGGACTCAAACCCAGGAGTATGTGTCCTGCGTTCCTCAGAGAGGGCTGACCTAACTGCTACTCACCAGGGCAGCTACACAAAATAAGTGAAAATGCTTTCTCCTCCTCACTCTTCCAACCTGCCTACTGACATTCATTCCTGCCTGTACATCTCCTGAAAACAAGAAACAGGAGGGAACAACTGCTGCCAATTCAGCATCCCTTCAACATTGCCTGCCTCCTAATTACAGCTGCTTCTCCTGAGCGTGGGGAGAAGCAACCAGGTCCAAGGGATTCCCCTTGGAGCAGAGATATGACCAGAGGGAATGAGCTGTCCAGACTTCTGTGGAGCTGGCTCTCCTGTAGGGTCATTCTGAGGTAGCACCTTGCAGGATGACACTGCCAGAGGGAACATGCTAACTACTGGAGGTGGTGGTCACCATCTACTTGCAAGCAGCCATCTAGCCTGGAGCCTTGGGCAGGATCCAAAAGGAAGAGGGTTTCTCCACACATGCAATGGTCTCATTTCCTTCACAAGCAGTGCTTAAGTACTCTAGTTCCCAAGATGTCTGGGCATTGAACGAGGAGAACGGTTCCTAGTGACAAGAGTACCTGTTTCTACAGTGACACTGTGTGGCAAACCCAATAACTACAGCTGAAAATACTAGAAACCACGATTTTCCAGTCTTCCCTGTTGAAGATGATTGTGTCCAGGGATGAAGGAGTATGTATCCTTGATGGGGCTTTTGGAGTTATAACCGGAGAGAGGACAGCAAGAAAAGAATTGAAAAACAAACAAAAAACAAAACACAACTCACTCTAGGTAGCATGGGATAATGGAAAGTTTCACGATGAATATGTAAACGAATATATAAGCTGATGATAATTTTTAAAAAGCATGTGAGGTGCTTCGCACATATCATTTTATTTACTCTTTATGGAACTCTTTATATGGAACAGGTGTGTATTTATTTTTATTATTGGAGGAAACTACAAGCCAAAAATGTTAAGAAACTTGCCCAAGATGTTTCAAGTGACTGGGAAAACCTAAAACTGTCTATTCCTAAGACATAGACCCATGTCTTCTCCATGTTCCAGAGAACATGGGGAAATGAGTGGAATCAATACCTTCCAGAGGCAAGGAAGGAGGCCTCTTTATATTCTCTGACCCACTTAAGTGGCACAGGAAAGGGCCAAAAGATTCCAAGAATAACATTCCTACCAACTGAGAGTCCAAAGCTTATTAAATATCTCTGCATTTTCACTCCAGTTTCTCAGTGTGCTGTGTAAAACTCAAGTAAAATATATCAACAGACAGATTCCGTATTATTAGCCTATGTCATACTGATTTCCTGGATCTAATGGTTTAATTTACCTTCACTAACTGAGATGGAGTTGGATAAAGTATGATTTGCTCTGTTCAATTGATGTGACCCAGCCATCTGCTATCAGCATAAACGTGTGTGATAACAGAAAGTGCTGGCACGAGGAAGCATGCTCGTTTTCTGTTACCCCACAAACAGCTCAACAACTCAATGTAGAGAAATGTCTGTGCTGCCATTCAGCCCTCTTCCTCCTCCTCCTTTGGTCCCCAGGGACGTGACTGAGAGATGGTATGCGGACCTGGGATCATGTGGTTGCAGAGGACAGAAACACACTACACTAGTTTGTGGGAAATGATGGTTTTCCTCTCAAATAATCTTTTCTCAATTTTCCTCCATAGGAACATTAGGGACTTAGAAGCAGCAAATATCCAAAGTTTCTGTTATAGAATAAAACGTTCATGAAATCCAACTTCACTGGTAACTGATAAGGTGTGGCTGTTGAGAAGTGGTGACTGGCAGTGGGAGAGGACTGAGAAAAAACAGATTACACAAAATGGGGAAAGAGGAGATCAAAAGCAATTACTGGAGTGAAAAGCTTAAATGGTAACATTGGAGAGAAAACATGATGGTGGAAGGGTGGAGGACAAAGGCAAGGAAAGTAGAGACGGGTGGTGTCGGTTAGCTGCTGCTGCATCACTGCCGCAAACAGTGGCTGCAGACAAGAATCTTTCATTACCACGCACCCGTCTGCAGAGGAGCTGGAGTTCAGTGATGTAGGTGAGATCTGATTCCACGTCCGTGCTTCCTTCTGCAGGTCTGAGTCCACTGGAATAGCTTTGCCCCACATCTTTTATCCTCCCTGGAGACCAGCCGGCTGGCCAGGTGATTGCTGACCCCACGGCACACGTTCTTTCTAGGCCCTGCACACACTCACAACCATGACAGCAAAGACGCCGTGACTGCTATCACAGGGCTGCTGCAAGAGAGAATACTGCAGATTTTTTTTTTAGGAAAGGTGAAGGCAGGAATGGAGGCGAGCAGCCCAGCAGGCAGAAGGAATTATTTTTACTTAGTTGTTCACACTGGTTTTCCCAGGACCCAGGGAGCAAACCTAAATCTTTGGAAGGTATACAGACTGCGCTTCTTCGGAGGCAACTGACCTAACCACGACACCCCCAGCGCGCGCCTGTACCGATATTTAAGATAGACTGCGTGGAAAAAGTAGCGGTTATTTTGTCTATGGGAAATGAGCTGCAATTGGAAGGCAGTGTGGGTATTACACTTGCTTCACTATCAACTTGTCCATGTTCCTCCTACCGGGTTTTAGATTTGTCATTCGTTAGTGTGCAGTGAAATGCTTCTCCCAGAAGGTGGCAGAAGAGGGCTGAGTCAGGAAAGAGCAGCCTGGCCATTTCAAGGTGCGCAAAGGACCCAGGTAAAGCGGCCACGCCTTAAAGAGCAGTCAGAGATGGGGCTGGACGATGACTAACTGACTGAGCGAGCATTCCTCACAAAGGTGGCTCTAGACATTCACGAGACTCACGTACTCAAGAGTATGTATTTCCTAGCACCACTGAGGTACGGGGGGCATGGAGAGACGAATATAAACTACCCCCTGCCCCCAAGGAGCTCACAGTCTAGCTAGTGTCAAATAAGATGACAACCATTTGCAGTACTGTCCAACAATGACAGCGATCACTTGAACATGACAGGATGCCAGGTTCAGACTGAAGTGATCCTTTCTGCTACAGTCACATCTCTTCGGCCCCACTGTCTCCATCAAGTCTAGTCTCTCATCTCTGACCAGAACTATTGCACCTACCTTCTCAGAGACCCCGCTAGTCTTACTAAACCCAAGTTCATCCTCAGGGCAATCTTCCAAAATTCAAACATGATTATATTATAAAAGAGACTCCTTTGGCTTTTTCACGCTATAGCCTCAACCTTTTTTATAAGATCCTTTGTGATCTGACCCCCGTTTCCTCTCCTGCCTCATCTCTCTCCCTCTCCCTTCAAACTATGTATCAGCCCAAGAGATTTACTTCGAATTTCCCAAATTCTTTTTATTCCCTGCTAGTCTTTCCTCAAGCTGTTTTTCCCTCTGCTTTGAATACCTTCAATCGAAAACCGAGTCCCTCCCATTAGCTACTCTACTTACTCTGACTAACTAGTATGTACCCTTCAGGGCTCAGATTAGATGTTATTTCCCTGGGGAAATGACCCCTGATGGTACAAACTGGGGTGGCTCACTCTCTAATCTTGGATAGAAAGGAAATATACAAACTTCAGGACAAAGGGTTACGTTACCTCAGAGAAGAGAAAGCAAATGAAATGGGAACAAGTAAATTTTATGTCTTCTACCCTATTCTTTCCACTCCTTCCAGGATTTAATTATACATCTATTAAGCCATCTGCTATGTCACAGAGCTCTTCGGTGCTCTCAGTTTTTAGGGTGTTCAGTTCATTTTTCATTTTCATTTTCTCTTTATGTTTTGGTTTGAATAACATCTATGGATCTGTCTTCAGGTTCATTCATTCTTTCCTCGGTGGTATAAAGTCTCCTGAATTATTTTCACTGGTAGAATTCTTAATCTCTGGAGGTCACTTCCCACATAGCCATGGTTAATGCTACAAGTAACCGATCATGATCATGGCCACTTCCTCCTGAGCTTGCACACAACCATATAGAATCAAGAATTCACATTGTAATGAGGAGTGATAAAGAAATTGCTGACATGCTTTGAAGAGCTGATAACTTTTGTCAGTATAGTACTGGATGATATCATTAAGTTTGGAATCATACTAGGAGGAAGGATTACTAAAACTGAATTTTGCTAAATGTAAATAAAATAACAATGCTGGTTCCTGGAGGAGAAGGACAAAAGGATTTCCTTGACTTACATGTTAGATTCTGTTTTGCCTTATAAACAAAAACATTTGTCTTACAAACAAAAATTTTTTAACCTTTTCCTGTTTGGATTCCATGAGGCTAAGTTTCCATTAAAGGGAAATGCTTTGGAAATACACTATAAATTCCCATTTTGTAAGTGAATCATGATTATCTTGGAAAAAGAAACATGCACTCTTTGTCGAAGATAAAATAAGACTGTATTTTGTGAACTGTCACTTGATTATACTACCAGAGCTGGTAGAATACAGATGGTAGTTGACTGTCACTTGCTTTCTTTATGCCCTTCTACTTCCTCGTTTACATGACCATTTGATTCCCAAACAAAATTGTTGCCAACAAAATTTTTTTCAGGCATGCCCTGGTGGAGGAGCACCTTCAGCAGAGCACCGTCCACATACATCCCAGGGACCAGGTTCACATCCCAGGGCTGGAGGGACAACCAAAACGAACAACTAAGTAAAGTAAATAAAATGCTTCTTCCTCCTCCTCCTTCCTACCTGCTTACCTGCCCACCTTCATTCCTGCTGCACCTTTCCTTTAAAAAATATTTCTTTTCAAATGAAATGACAAAGTTTGATTGAAGGAAAAAAAGAATTCTCCGTTTTTGTTATCTTGCTTTTTGTATTTCTAACATTTCCACTGGACTCTCATATTTTCTATCTCTCCACTGAAACCCTTCATCTACTCATGCATGTTATTCACATTTTCCAATGGACCCTTTCACACCATTATTATTTACAATTCCCTGATAGCGCCAACATCTGGCGAGTGAGTCTCCAAACCACTAAGAATGCCCAAAACTCTCAATTTCATGAGCAAACTTTCATTGCTCAAGAGAGTGAATTCAACTGACCTGATATATAAATTATCTAGGGTAATATTAAAAATTATCCCCAAACTAAATAAATTAAAATGATACAAAATGTCACAAAACAAATCAATCTCACAGTTCAGAGGGGAGGGTCAGGAATCTAGGGGCCACTTAGCTGAGTCCTCTGCTTCAGGACCTCTCACGAGAGAAATCAAGATTATAGCTGGGGCTACAGACAACTCCAGCTTCAGCTGGGCAGGACGCACTCCCAAACTCACCCCGATTCAGTTCCTCGTGGGTGTTTGGACTGAGGGTCTCGGGTCCCTGCAGGAGGCTGATCAGAAGCTGCCCCCCGTGCCTTGACAGGTAGGTGTCTCTGACGTGGCACCTGACTTCACCAGTGCACGCAAGCCAAGAAGGTAGGAGAGAGAGCAAGAAAGTGGCAGCAAGTCCTAGCAAAGTAGAAACCACAGACTTTCGTGACTGAATCACAGAAGTGATAGCCCATTACATTTTGTCATTCTCTGTATCAGAGGCAGCTCATAGGTCTAACCCAAACGCAAGAGGTCGGGAAATTGAGAGCTATCTTAGAAGTCTGCCTACCACACCAGGTCCTCCCATCAGTCCAAACATCCTCCTCAGTTTCTCCTGGAAGAGCCGGCAGGACCTCAGGCAAACTAGCTTCTGATGACCTTTTCTGTTAGCCCTAGGTCCTCAGGTGGCAGCCCAGACACAATGGCCACCACGTCCCAAAGCTGTTCTGCTGCACTCTCCCTGTCACACACCGAATTTACCCCCGTTTCAGAAATTGAAAATGACAAACAAAAGGAAAGCTTATCTGAAGTGAAAGAAGCATTAATGATTCTGCCAGTTTCTAAAAGAAATTCTATCCTCTGGTAAAAATAAATTCTTTATTCAACTTGTCCAGTAGGCTTGACCTAGAGTCCAACAAAGAGGTCATCATGTCCACACTCACTGAAGCCACACTGTCTTCGTGAAAGCGTTCTCTTGGCCCTAGGCTGTAGCTCAGCTCCTACAGAGAGAGGGACTTAAAAGGAAACAGCAGTTCTGGGCCCAAAGCAATAAAGAAACAAGTGAGTCATAACAGTCTGGATTCTCTACCAGCATAAGCAGTTCTGTGAATTGACGCTATAAAAACCCTGCCTTTCTAGCCCAAGCTGTTCCAAGTGCCAAAACCTTCCATTCAAGAGTTTTATAGCTCAGCCCTGTGCTCGGAAATGTCACTGCACATAAGAGGGCCTTTGATCTCCAGCCATCACCAAGCCCATGGTCAGCAGCGAAGCTGGTTTGATAGCCATCTAAAGAGAAAAGCTCTTAGGTTTCCTCTTGTCTATTTCTATTCTGCTTTTAATAGGCTGCTTAGCTTCAGGCATCTGCCCTCTGCCCTCTGAGCTTCCATCTCAACCAGAAGTAAAACAGACTCACGGTTAAATGCTTTCAGAGTTCAAGAAATAACACTCAGGGTAGCAGATATTCATAAAGGGCTTACTCGGTGCCAGACGCCGGCCTAAGACATTTACGCAGGCAGTCCTACGGAGGAAACTTTCACGAACGAGCAAAGGGAAGCACAGAGAGACAAAGTCACTGAGTCCATGGCTTTGTCACAGAATGAGTAAGGAATCTGAAACCATGCAGTACAGCTTGCAAGGGAAGAAAATCACACAAGCTCCCACTGAGAAATCAGAAATGTGAGTTTCCCTTGAACAAGGGAGAAACAAAGTCCTGAGACTGAAAAGTTGTTTGTTTTGTTTTTTTTAAGAAAAGGTGCAGGCAGGACTGAAGTCGAGGAGGTGGGCAAGAGACAGAAAGAAACTTACTTATTTTATTTACTTGTTCATCTTGGTTGTTCCCCTCAGCCCTGAGTACTGAACCCTGGTCCTTGGGATGTGTGTGAACTACACCAGCAGCCATATGGGCTACGTTACCAGGGTATATACCTAAAGCAGCATCTTTTTCCAAGTACTGTCTTAGAAGACAGACTGCACAAATCTTACACTAAACCAAAACCATGAGCTGATTAAATTAAACTGAAGACCCACTTCCGACTAAGCAATGCTCTATAAGAAGCAGCAGACCTATTCTGTCGAGTTTTTTTTTTCTCCAAACAACATAAAGACATAGAGCTCTGTTGCTCTCAGACTGCTTTACTGGTGTGTCCTGCTGGCTCACGTGCTGCATCTGTAGCTGGGGTGTGAACCATTTCAAGCCCAAGGACCCAGGTTCACAGCCCAGGCCCAGGAGGAACCACCAAAATAACTAAACCAACAAAAGTGCTTCCTTCCTCAATTAAAAAAACTGGTTTATTAAAAGAGATCTGTTACTCGCCTGAATTGAAAAATTAAGTTTTAAAGCCTGTTGTCACTAAGTGTGGCAATTTATGATAGTCCACAAATTAGGCCTAAAATTTATCATTCCAAAAGGAACTAAATCCAATGTTTCTTATTCAAAATGAGCTACAGAGTAATTTTTAAGTACAAAGAGCTGCTGTCATGAAAAGTACCTCTTTCCTTTGGGTCCCTGTCATGTAGTGGTGTAAGTTCCTTCCATAACCAGGGCCCGCACTGACCTTGGAGAGAACCACTGCTCTAGCAACCACTGCTTCAGGAAAGGTCACATGGCCCCAGGTGGACCAATAGAAGCCCGAGGCATTTGCAGGCATTATTGAGAGAGTGTTTTTTGTGCTGTCTTTACTAAGCAGGTGAAATCCAAGCTGTGGAGGCCCCAGGTCATCACCGTGGAGACAGCCTGTTTGAAAAGGAAGCCAACACTGAAGAAAGCAGAGAGAAGCAGATGCCAGTGGTTCTGTGAGTGTTTGGATCAACTGAAACAATTCCCTCCTTGGTTTGGCAGTAAACTGAGCCTAAAAAAATCTCTTTGTCTTTAAGTCTGTGAATTGAGTTTCAGCCCTGGGCAGTCTGAAGAGTCCTGAGTCCTCCAGCAGAGCAAATGACTACTGATCACAGCAGATGGTGTGAAAACACGCCCTGGAGAGCAGAGCATTTCAAAGCCACACCCACGGCCTGGGTGTGTCTGCTAAAGCAATCCTGATCCGGCCACGGCAACTGGGGGACCCACCCCTCTGGCTGAAGGTTATGTAAAGACGGTCTAGAGAAATAATAAACAACACACACCTGTCCCCATTAGGCAAAAATAACACAAATTTTCTTTTCAGAGGAAATGACCACAGTCAAGTTGGGTTATGAGTCACTGACTGACTATAATTAGGGGCTTTTCCCCCTCAGTAATATCTGAATTAACGCAGAGAACAGAGCCCAGTCCCTGATAAAGAAGTAACTGTATATTTCTTAATGTTTCCAGTGACTCAATCCCTGAAAGACAGGCCCCTGCAAGTCAGGGGGGAAAAAAAGCTTCCTAGGAGAATTTAATATCTCAGTCATTGGGAATTTCCTCCCCTCTATCACCATCAAAATAATTTTGCCTTAGATCTTCCACATTGGAGCACAACACAACTCAACCACCCACTCCAGGAATTAAGGGCTATTTTTATTTCAAAATCGCATTATGATATATATATATATATATATATACACACACATATATATATATATACACACATATATATATATGAGACACATAGAGAAAATAAAATTAAACAGCCATGTTATCTGCCACCCCAGTTAAGAAATACATTACGAGTCCTTTTAAAGTTTGCTGTGTACACCCCCCTAATTTCACCCTACTCTCCCTCACCACCTTCCCCAGAAAAATTAACTACTCTCCTGACTTTAATATTAAGCATTCTTTTGCAATTAAAAAAAAATGATGGCATAATGTGTGCATCCCTAAACTGAAGTTCATTTCATTCGGAAAAAAGTAGCAAAAGCACAGCTGGCTGTGGTAGAAAACAGGCAACAGTTCCTCTTTTAAATGAAGGCACCTGAGACAAGCAAAGCTGCACTGAGTGTCTGAGTCGCCTTCTGGCTTCAGCTGCCCCGGGTGCTTGCATGTGCCCCTGCCGGTGAAGGTGGGAGGGTCAGTTCTTACGGGCCAGGTGGCCAAACTTGGAACCTGGGGTGAAACTGGAGTCTGGGTCAGGCCTGGGACTCCAACATCTTAATGGACTTGAGTATTTTCTGCTTCTCAACCCAGCTCTCAGGAGTAAGAACAAACAGAAAAGTTCTATAGAGTAAAATGAATGTCCTTAGCAGAGCTAAGGAGCTGTGGATGGGCAAGACCAGCCAGATTCAAGAGAATGTGAAACGCAGACACACTCTTCTCAAGTTGTAAGAAAAGAGCCGTGCTGATGGGCCTGCCCCTCATCTCTCACGTCCACGCCTCCACTCTGACCAATGGGCCAAGGTGTAAGCACAGCTCTCACTGAGATCTCTCACATCCCCTGTGGGACCCCTTCTCAACTTCTCTAACTGGATCTCCTAATTCCTAAGTCCGGTATCTTGCTTTGCTTTCCCTCGTCTCTGGTGGACTACAAGAGGCGCTGCTTGAGAAAGCTTTGCATGTGACAGAAAGGCTTCGAGACACCACATACATGAATTTGTAGTTTTTCAAACTTTTAAACTTAAGAGAGAGTTTGGGTATAGAATCCGATGATGGAAATAACTTTCTAATTCTGAAGGTATTGCTCTATTATCTTCTTGATTTTAATGTTATTGTTAAAAAGTCCAAAGTCACTTTTTGTCCTGATCTTTTTTATTCCTCTTGTTTTCCTCTTTGGAATCTTGTAGAAACTTCTGTGTGTTACCAGTATTCTGAAAGGTCACAGTGTATGCCTTCTTTACCCTTTTGTTGTATATTTTAATGAATGCTTCCTCCAAGCTGTTGACTTATGTCCTTCAATTCAGGGAACTTTTTCTTTCATTTTTCCTTTGATAATCTCGTCCCCCTTGTTTTCTCTCTTCTATCACTCTAAAGCCATGTCATATGGATATTGAATCTCCTAAATGTTCCTTTCATTTTCTTATATTTTTACTTTACTTTTCATTTGTATGTGCATGTGTGTTTTTTGTTTTGTTTTGTTTTTTTTACTCTACTTCCTGAGTAGTTTCCTTTTCTTCTATGGAGTTTTTAATTTCCAGAAGTATGTCTTTGTCTTCCGAATGTTTCTTTTTTATAGTTTCCTATTCCTTTTTCATTGATGTACTATCCACTCTTTTCCTTCAGAGAATTTTAATAACAGCTTCTTTTTTCATTCAAAGGAAAGGTGCAGGCAGGAAAGAGGGTGAGTAGGCAGACAGGCAGAAAGAAAAGAGGAGGATGAAACATTTATTTTATTTAGTTGTTCACCTTGGTTGGTCCCCATCCCAGCCCTGGCAGGCAAACCTGGGCACTTGGGATGTACATGGGTTATATCTAGCCGGAATGGGCAGACACAACCTCTACTCCACCAGGCCTTACCAATAACAGGTTCTTTTTTTCACCGCTTTTTTTCCCCTATCCTCTCTCTGTATTCTCTAAGTTGCTGTTGTTTGCTTTCGTATTTCACCTCAACCTATCATGATAAGGACTTGTCTCCAGTATTTAGTACTTCTTGGCCATCTTTTGATAATAACTAGTAGTTGACTGGAACCTCTGAGCCTGTGATGAGGCTTTGCTGACTTTGAACTTCACTGTTGGATTGCATGGGTGGTGCATTTGCGGGTGAATTCTGATGTGAGTCTATGTAGGTCTTTCCTCTTGGGATGTTGTTTTCTCAAAGAAGAGCCTTCCAGCTTCCTTCCCAGAGGTAAGTGTCCTGTGCCTGTGTTCTAGGAAGCAGCTGGAGACGGGGCGAGAGGTGCATGCATTCTGAAGTCAGGGTCACGGGGCCACGTTAGTGCTCTAGTTTTGGTACCATGTGTACAAGGCAGAGTGCCCACAAACACAGATAGGTCTGAAGTGCTCCCTGAGAGGCCCTCGTGCTATCCCTTCGGATGTAACCTCCAGCTCTGCCAGGGAGGGCAAATAGTGACCATGAGTAACAGGCAACTTGGGCTCTTCGACTGCATTTTCTTGCTCTTGTTAATGTGTTCCCACTGACTACTGAAAAGTTCCACATAAATGCTGAAATGAGGTCACTGTGAGTGCTGACAAGTAAGCCATTCTGCAAACGCCCTCTGCGGAGCCGCTCTTACAAACACCTGTAAGAAACGCGTGAACACCTTTTCCAGCTGGGCTGGAAGGAATGGAGAGTCTTGGTCTATAAGCAGAAAAATAAGAACTCTGAAGTTAAACGATAACTAGAGAATCTCTTTCAAAACTCACAGACAGTCCATCTGCAGTTGCTTCTTGTATCTTCTGCCATCCAAAGGTCCTCTGTGGTCCAAAGAGCCATAGGCAGCTTCTCGAGATTTTCCTGAGGAAACGCTCTGCACCCACATGGACACAGCCATGGTGAAGAGGATCACAGCATCGTGTCATCTGTTCCCTCGAACAGCAGCCCTCTGAATTCAGAAGGCTGGGTGTTGCTGGTGGGAACCTTTCTCAGAAGTAAGACAGACTCGGAGAGGCTGCGCGACTTGGCCAAGAACAGATTACATGCAACAGAAAGGCGGGCGTTTCGCCCTCCATGTGCTGCCTCTGCACAGGCACTGCTGTCCTCTCCACCACGCCACCTCAAGCAAACTGGAGTCTCCTTGGTGTGCCCTGGCGGAGCAGCAGTTAGGTCAACTGCCTCCAGAGGAACAAGTCACCTACCCCTGGGTTTGTGTCCTGGGGCTGGGTGGGGGGCTGGGCGGGATGGTGGTCCTGGGAAGGGCAACCAGTGTGAACAACTAAACATAAAATGCTTCTTCCTCTTTCCTCCAGCCTGCCTACTTGCCTTCATTCCTGCTTGCTCCTTTCCTTAATTTTTTTTTTTTTTAAGGCTCCTTGGGATGTATTCACTTACATTTTTCAAACTAATTTGAAGCTGGAGAAAACTTAGCATTGACCTTGAACAAAGTTTTATGCTTTTCCTGATTGGCAGAAAATGTGGGTGGTCCATTTCAAGGACGTGGAGCTCTTGCCCTTGAACTGTATAACACTGAAGCCGCCACATGCTGCAGTGACGCAGGCGACAGGAGGCTCAGAGCGAACTTTGTCCTGCAGACAATGAATGGCTTCATAGTCAAACAGGTGCCCAGTTTGGGGGCATCCTCTTCTCTCTGGAACTCTGCCAGCCCTCGTGTCTGACTTCTTCATTCAATGTAGCACAGTCAGCACCAAAAACAGGTCACAACTGTACACCCCTGGCGCGTCACTTAATGACACTCCTTTTATGAAACTTCCAAATCCCTGGCTCCTTGAGTTTGACCCTCTGGATTACATTAAAGATCTAATTTAGGCTTGGAAACATCTCAGAAAGTGCCATGTGCCCCCAAATCATGTGTCAATGGCATTGGTGGAACTTGGGATTGATAGTCCTACAGGGAAATTGTACAGTGTTTTTTTATGCTCATACCTTTTTAAAGCATGACTAAAAGAAGAAATAAATGGATAATTAAGTTCTCAGGTCAGCACCCAAAAGCCTGTTAGGCTTGTTTTTAAGCTGTAATACAGCTGAGGGAGAGTGCCAATGCTGGCATTTCAGCGACATTCGTTCTGAGCTCTACATACTTGTGTGTAAAGATACTTTCTTCCAGTGGAAACGCCCTTGATGTCTAAACAAAATAAAGAAGGGTGAGTCCTTTGAAGAAAGCAGTGAGGAAAATGAATTTCAAAATAATAACTAACATTTATTATTCACTAAAAATATGCTCAAAGACAGGGAGCTAATCCATGGCAGAGCCAGAATATAAACCCAGGTTTATCTTGCCTGTTCTTCCTACTAATCGTAGGTCCCCTTTAGTCTGGAGCAGCGAGTCTCAAACGTCGCCCTGCACCTGTGGCACGGGCCTCCTGGCACAGCACTGCCTGACCCAGTGTTTCTAATTCACTAGGTCTGAGTGGGGGCTGGAAACCTGCATTTCTGACACGCTCGGATGCTGGTGCTCCTCTCTTGGTCTCACTCTAACCCGGCTCATCTTCACTCAGAGATGTGGTGGCACCCGGCTGGTCCAGGTGGCAAAAGATGAGGTTCCTGACCTCAAGGCTCTGGGCTTGATCCCAGGTGGTTATTTTATTGCTAGAGGAGAGGAAGATGGAATTCCTATACGGAATTCATGGATTCAATCCATGAATGTGGATCCCTTGGAGAGGAAGGGCCACCTGTCTTTATTGAAAAAAATCAGTGAATCTGTGTTGTTCAAGGGTCCAGTACACTCTTGTCCAATTAACCCCCCCACAGTGGACTTCTGAGATGGGTGCGGTGGGTCCTATCACTCTTTTTCCAGAGGAGTCAGGAGGTCTAGGAAATGTCAGGACTCAAGGGTTCCCCCTGGCCCGCCCGCAGTGCTCCTGAGACACTGATTTCCAGTATAGGACTTGAGGCACCGGCATTGCCCAGGACCCTGAGCCCTTCTGGTAACTGCATACACCTACGGGTGGGCATGTGATGGTCCTGAGATCAGGGAATCTGGAAATGTGAAAACTTTTTGATACTGAATCATTGTGGCAGCAAAAGAGGAGATGAGACTGGGGAGCAGGGAGCCTAAGCAACTTTCTGCAGGAGTTTCCAAGGGATCCCCAAATCAGCTTGGGGGCACTGGCCTTTTGGGGCTGACTTGGGTGATCCATGGTCCCACACCTGTGTCACCTTGGAGAGAAGGAGATGGGAGGGACCATTTTCTTGTGGAACTTTCTCAGGGTGCCTGTCTCCCCTGTGTGATGCTCCCTGAGAGAGCTGTGATGAGCACACATGTCAGGAAGAGGAGAGGGGAGAGGAGAGAGAAGAAGGAGAGAGGAGGGAAGGAGAGGGGAAGGGAAGAGAGGAAAGGGGAGGGGCAGGAGGAGCAGGGAAAGGAAGAGGGAATCCATTGCTGGAATTTACACATGGAAAGTGACGTGCACAGCACAACAGGTTGACTGAAGTCTGGTCCCAACCTAGGCAGATGGCCCAGATCCGGGCTCAGCTGCTCTCAGAGATTCCACAAGGC
Organism: Solenodon paradoxus; assembly: GCA_004363575.1. Taxonomy (NCBI): domain Eukaryota; kingdom Metazoa; phylum Chordata; class Mammalia; order Eulipotyphla; family Solenodontidae; genus Solenodon; species Solenodon paradoxus. Next base: position 39,489 of record RJWH01001472.1, read on the forward strand.
TGTCTTATTGCTGCATAGCTGGATAGTTTAGTGGGTACAGCCTGAGACTTCCAGTCCCAGGGTTGTGGATTTGAGTCGAACGTGGGGGCGGGGGGCGGCATTTTATCACCAGGTGAGGACCTAGTGTCTCTCACAGTAGAACTAATCAGTAGGAACAGGAAAAGCACAAACCCATATTCCTTAGCATCATTGATTTGGAAATTGTATTCTGTAATATCCCACTAAAACCTTCCACTTAAAAAGTCTAAAGTAAGATGCAATTTGAAAGCAGCTGGGTCCTGTCGGGGAAGGTGAGCAGGTGGCAGAACCGACAAATACACCGTATCCTGGATCGGTTCTCAAGCAGGGACAAGTGTGGGCCTCGGGGTGATACTTAGAACTATCTGGAGGCATTTTTACAAGCCACTGGCCTTCAGTGGGTCGAGTCCACTAGCCGGTAGCACCCTCCATAGCACAGTTATCCAGCCCCAAAGGCTGATGTTGAGGAGGCGCTCTTCACAGGTCCTAGCCGAAATAAAGGTGAGGGGTCCTGCTTTAGGGGCTGTTTCTGGCTACTCACACCTATGGTAACGATCAAGCTGGTGTCAGGGACAGTTGTGGTTTCCTTCCAGCCCCGTGGAGCAGAAGAACCCCAAGACGTTCCCCACAAATCCTGTCTCAGCATAGCTTTTGGCTTTATTCTCGTCCAGTAGGACAACAGGAAAGGATATTTTTTAAGAGAGGGGATGAATGGGGTGAGGGAAAGAGTGGACCAGAATCACCAAGGAAAACGCCCCTCCCCAGCCAGCCTGGTCCTGTGTGGTGGCCTCACCTGGCATCTCCTTAGAAGGATAGCCTCTCTGCCCTCCCCAGACCACCTGACTCAAAACTCTGTGCTCCACAAGATCCCCGAGGCAGTCGTGGGCACATTTATGTTTGGGAAGCAATGTTCTAGGATTTCCAAAAGGCAAAATAACACTGCACAGTGAACAGCTGCAAAACAGATGCAGAGCTAAGCACGTGGTGTAACATATGACTTCTCCAGGGGATTTATGGCTCTCTGTGGCGAGCTTGTAATATAGAAAACAGAAATTCCAAGGACTGTGTGTGCAAGAAAGTGAATTTCCCTACAGGGATGCCCTGGGGTTAGAGGAAATGCAAAGTTCTGCACCTAAAACCATTCTGCGGACCCAATGACTGGTCCGTGTTTGAGTTACTGTTTCTTTCGTTTGTTTGTGTTTTATAAGGGAACAAAGGTAGAACTTCCACTGCTCTCCGGTGAAAGAGGAGGAATAGGTTTGATCGGCATTCCCAATAGCACTCGATAATACCAAATTGCTCCAACAAGAAAAAGAAGTCAGCATTTGTATGTTCCTAAATAACCTAAAAATAAGGTTACGTCCCCTGTCAAAGTAATGCAAACTGACTTGGCTTCGTGCAGTCAAGCAACAGTAGGTTCGAGAATCAGTAGGTTGTGCGGAGAGCCAGGCTGGAAACCCTGTGGAGCCGGGAGGAGCGAGGGGGATGTGGATGCGCCGGTAGGTGACGGAGCCGGGCTCGCTAGGGAACCCGCCCCAAGTCTCAGGCGGGACCAGACTCGGCCCCAGCGTGCGCCCCACTCTCGCCGGCGGACCAGCCTCCAGTCTGCCGGGTGGAGGTTTTCCGAGGGCCGCGGCGACCCACCTGGGGGGCAGTTCCAGGAGGCGCCGCTAGGGGCCGCGCGTGGTCCCTTCTCAAAAGAAGCAGAACGTCCGGGCGAGTTCGTGGCTGGGCGCAGCCCCGGCCCAGAGCGTGCTTGCGTGACGTCCACTGCCTGCAGCAATGCGCGAAGCCCGCGGGGTCGGATGCCAGCCTAGGAGTTAGAGCACGACCCCCACCTTGGCCTCTAAACCACAGCGGGAGACCTGGGTTTGCCAGGGCCTCAGAGACCCCCTGCGACCCCACTCTCTTCCAGGACCTGCCCTGGGGCAGACGGTTTGGTTTCACAGCTCACCAGCTTCTGTCCTCTCACTTCACTAGGATTTGAAGAGAAAGCAATTGTGCAAGGTGGAGAGAGAATGAACCAGAAGGTCACGCTTGCTCAGGGCTCAGTCAAGCAGCTTGCTTTGTCATGGGCCCTGGGAGCGCTTTGCAGGGGCTGGGCAGTAGTTGATAAGAAAAAAGGAGTCTATCTGTACAAATCAACCCCGAGGAGAAATGAAGCAGAGGATTCTAGGTAATTTTTTAAAGGAAAAATACAGGCAGGAATGAAGGCAAGTAGGAAGGAAGAAAGAGGAGGAAGACGCATTTTATTTGATTTTTTATTTAGCTGCTCACATTGGTTGTGCCCTGTAGACCTGGGATGTGAACCCAGGCCCTTGGGATGTACGTGGAAGGTTCTCCTTCAGAGAAGGCTGATCTAACCATGTTCCAGCCCCCACCCCACCTGTCCACCCCACCACCCCTCCACCTCACCTCACCTCACTGAGCCCCTGGTGGCAAACCAGAGTTCTTGGTCTTTACATGGTCTGCACCTTAGCCATCTCAGTCACCTGAGTCACCAGGGTGAGCTGATGACTGAACTTTTTTTCTTTTAGAAGCACTTTATTTTAATTTTTATTTAGTTGCTTATCTTAGCTGTTCTCCCTGGGCCCAAGTCTTGAACCTGAGACCTCAGGATGTATGGGGGACTGCACACAATGACTGAACTTTTTAAACTGGAGTCTGGACTCAGAATCCTGACAAGGTAAGCAGGAGAAAGCGGCACCTGAAATGGTTCATAAGAAATTCTAGGTGCACCCTGGTGGGGCAGCGGTTAAGTCGGTCGCCTCCAAAGGATGCAGGTCACATACCCCTGGGTTTGAGTCCTGGGTCTGGGGGAAACAACCAGTGTGAACAACTAAAATGGAAATAAAACAAAACACTTCTTGCTCCTCTCTCTTCCTCATTGCTTGCCTGTGCACTGTTATTCTGCCTGTACCTTACCTTTTAAAAAAGAAAAAGAAAGAAAGAAATCCTGGGTGCACCCTGGTGACTCAGGTGCAAAGTCAACAGCAGGGGCACAGTCCATAAAAAGCCCAAGAACCTCATTTGTGAACCAGGGCCTCGGGGGGACAACCACGATGAACAACAACAACAACAAATTAATTAAAATACTTCTTCTTTCTCTGCCTGCCTGCCTACTTACCTTCACACCTGCCTGTTTCCTTCCTCTGTAAAAATAAAACAAAACAAAACAAAAAGCCAATAATAATAATAATAATAATAATAATAATAATAATAATAATAATAATAATTCTGAGCCCTGGGTCACATCCCTGCCCAGGACAGAAGACCCTGACACTCTCACAAGAAAGGAAATCACCCAATACTTGTGCATCCCTCTAAGTGCCACGCTTATGACTTTCTGTGTCTTGTGAGTCAGAGACCTAACAGCCCAGTGGGACAACTATAAATATCCCTATTTCCCTGATGTGGAAACTGAGTTTGGGAGATGTTACGCAATTTGCCAGGATCAGCGGGTAGCAGAGCTATGATGCATATTTGTTTGACATAATTTATAAATAGGTAATATAGTCATGTGATTCCAAAATCATAAAGCATAGACGGTTATACAACTGGAGCGCCCTGGTGGCCTAGTGGACAGGTCTGCTGCCTCTGACCAAGCGCAGTCCATTTACATCCCAAGGACCCGGCTCCTGATCTGGGACCAGGGGAACATTCAAGGTGAAAAACTAAATAAAAATAAATGAAATTGTTTTCTCCTCCTCTCTCTTCCTGCTTGCCTACTCACCTTCATTCCTGCCTGCACCTTTTCTTTAAAAAAAAATTTCTCCGTCCTCCTGTTCCCCTCACCTGTTGTGTCCTTTGCCATATACACAGGCAACCACCCTCGTTTATTCCTTTTATACTTTTGTCATTTCTGTATGCATATACCAGCTAATAAGAATCCATATTCTTATTTTGTCACCATTTTTATACAATCCATGGCATCCCATGCATACTGCTCTGGACCCTGCTTTTTTCACTTGAGAATTTATCTTGTAGCTCTTTCCATGTCAGCACAGCCAGCGCTTCCTCATTCTTCTCCTTTTACTCTGCACTTGTGTCTCACGGTATGGATGTACCGTCACTTAATCACATCATCCTCCATTGTTCAACAGTGGGTTGGTTCCAATTTTTGCTACTCTGAGCAGTGTTGCAGTGGATTGCTTGGTTGTACGGACGTCATTTTGTGCCCACCAGAGCCCGCGGGGCACACCCACCTAGCTCTGAGGAGTGTGTGTTCCCTCCACGGCAAACGAGTTCAGATCCTCTGCCAACTCTGGTAGATAAGTGCTCCTATCTCTGCTCTTCCCTGTCTCCCTCTTTCCTTTTCCAGTTATGAAACCTGTTCAGATTTAAACTCCACAGCTCCAGAGACTCCAGACACAGGCTTCTTGCCATTTTATCTCACTGTGGTTGCTTCACTTCATTCTTTAAATACCAAGGATGAGTGTAACTGGGCTGTGCTGGAGATAAAATCTGCAGGTGTTGTTCTGCATAAACATGGAATTTCCGCTACCAGTTGGATCACAGCTTTATACATGTGCCAGAGAAGAGCAAATCCTGCAGAGCAGACTGGGAGCTCAGCTTAGAACAGGAAGGAGGACCAGCTGGGACAGGAGTCAACACCTTCCTCCATGTCTGGCCGCCCACCTCCAGGAACCTTCCATGCATGGCGGCAACATTAGGCAGATCCAACAAAATCTATGTACCTTTTGAGGGCGATCAACTGCCTTAGCCAAGCTTTCATCCCTCTTATCTGTGGTTATTCTGTCATCTCCTTTTTCAGATTCTCCTTTCAAGACAGGTTCTTATCTCTCCAAACAGGATTCAGCAATTAGAGAGAATACCTGGTGGGGTGGGAAATGAAGGTGGGTAGATTCTGTGTGGTTAACTGAGCAGTTGGGCCACTGTGCTCTGGACGATGTTGGGTGATCAAGTCCTTGCTGGTTCCTGAGCACTCACCGCACTTCAGAAGGTTCTGAGTCGAAGAATAATAATAAGTCTCCTATCTAAAAGGGGATTCAGACACATATCCAGTGTTTTCAGTGCAGAAAAAGAGATGAATCTGAAGTGAGATGAGCTATAATATAGGTAGAAACATATTCCTGGAGTCACAGAGCTCAGAGAAGGGCCCTTAACCTAGACGGGAGAACAGAGAGAGGTGGGGGAACTACTGCTGACAGCCCGAGGGGTAGCAGCAGGTGCTCAGGCAAAGACAACGCAAGAACAGAGGTCCAGACACATGGTAGGAGCCATTATAACCAACATATAACATGGTTGCTCCTTTGGAGGCCACTGACCTAACGGCTGTTCCACCATGGTGCACCCACAGAGCAAGTTTACAGGCAAAAACTGAGGTAAAATGTTATTTTTATTTATTTTTCTTTCCCCAGCCCCTGGTTTCAAAGCTGAGTCCTTGGACTTTTCGTGGTCCGCACCTCAGCCACTGCATCACGGGAGCACACGCCTGAGGTAAATTTTAATTGGATTCCACGGTCCTTAAATCTTCGCCATTCCTTCTGTTCATAGACAGGTCGAAGATGACAAGCCTACCCCGACTCTCCTCACCAACCTCGGGTCTGCTTCGGGCAGAGTTCCAGGCCAGCCTTTCTCAACCGCCTCAGGCTTTCTGTCTCTGAGCCCTGACCCAGGCTGGTTTCTGTTCCTCATAGGAAGGCCTGCATTTGCCGTTTATCAACGGCCACCAGAGCTCTGAACCACAGAATTCCTGTCTTTCTCTCTGGCTGTTGACTCGAAGACAAGTCACAGGCCTCCCTCCGAAAGGAAACATCACAACGCTTACAATGCCCTCGTCACTGTCCCAAGTCATCAGAAAACGATCACGGGCAAGTCTTCAGGTATTCATTCATCTGCCGGATGTGGCTGAGAAATGAAGGCATCCTTGATTCTCTTCAAAAGGTCGTCTTATAGCCTCCTGACAGTAAAAGACACTGCCAATATTTCTAGCTATTCTTCTAAGCTCCTCACAGCTCATTCCTTAAAGGTTTTACCTCCTTGAATCACTAAATTGCCTGCTTAAAAACCTGCCTAGTTAAGATTCAAGGGTCCTCGAGTTCAAACTCTGGTTTTATCGACCTACTATCTGGTCATGTCTCTAACCTCAGTTTGCTCATCTAGAGAGTGAGCAAAATAACATCTTCCTCCAAAAGCAGATGAAACCATAGAGATGAATGCATTGGCCAATACCAACTCACAATGAAGGCCACTTTCCCCAAGTGCCTGATATTTTCATTAAAATTGCTTCTATTTTCAAATAAAGTATGACCGAAGACCTAATGAAGTATTCTTAATGAAGATATAAAGTAATTATATCACAGACTCCAAAGAACAGAAGAAAAGTGTATGGCCTGTGTTTCTTCTTCTAGGGTCTGAAGGTCTTAAAATAAGGCAATGACTCAGGGCACACCCTGGTGGCCTCATGGTCCAGCACACCTGGGAACAGTCCCACATACGTCCCAAAATCCAGGGTTCAAGACCCAGGGATGGGGTGGGGTGGGGAGCAAGCAATGTGAACACCTAAATAAAAATAAATAAAGTGCTTCTTCCTCCTCTCTCCTCCTGCCTGCCCTCCTACTTGCCTTCATTCCAGGCTGCACCTTTCCTTAAAATAAATAAATAAGGCAATGAACAGAAGGAAAAAAATAGATGAGAGCAAACCCAAGTGCCAGGTAAGGATATATTTGCTAATCTGGACTGTCCCCACTCAGGGCTCCCTGCCCTACCGCCGCCCCCGTGAAATCATCTGGAAAGGAAAGAAACACTTGGGCTCTGAGATCCTGTCCAATTTTAGCTCTAGGTGTTAGGGTCATGTGGAAGTGGCAGGGTTTTGAAATGCTGACGCGCTGACACTTTGTCTGGATCCTGTTATAGCTCAGGGAAAGTATATAAAGAACTTGACCTTACGTGAGATTTCCAAAAATGAAACAATGCCCAGTGTGATGTAAGTGGTGAGGCTGGGGGGTGCAACGACCCTTCAGATTAAATACCTCCTCTGACCTTGGTTTCTCCACTAGGTTCTTGAGCTCTGGCTGCTTAGATTGTCTCTTGTCCTGTAGCATCTGCCTGCACCCACCACTGTCCCACTCCGCCTCCCATGGAGAGTGTTCTCACCCAACCTGCCCTCTTGCGGGACCCTACCGCCAACCAGAAAACACACACACGCACCTCCTCCGCTCCCGGCTGAACTCCTTGCACCCAGTCCAATGTCCTGCACCTCATACTGCCCTAAGAAATCTCCTCTTGTTAAGAAAACTATTAGTTACGGCCTAACGTGCTTTTTACTCTCCCACAGGGCCCAGTTACAGTTACCTTCCCTCTTCCACGAGGCCAACATCGAGTGCCCTGCGCGTGGCAAGCTGTTGATGGGTGTGCGTTGTGAGTCAGCCCTTCATCTTGCGGGTAACTCTCCGCCTCTGCTTCAGACAGGGCCTGGAGGAGGTAGGTAAAACCTGAGAAAAAGAGACAATGAATGGATGCTTTCGAATTGTGCTAATCAAGGAAAGGAGAGGGCCTGGTGCCAGAGCCGTCACAGTAATAACTCCCTGTCGTGCAGCATCGCCACTGTGTGTCTGGAGGCCCAAAGAAACAGGACTTCAGAAACAGAAGAAGAAAGTAGGAAAGGAGATCAACAAATACTATGAAACACTTATTCAGACAGGCTCTTTTCTTATCCTAGAGACCAGGCAGGAAGTAACTCCTCCTTTTGGAAAGCAGGACCCCAGCATCGGGAGACACCCACAGCCTTGACTCCAAGGTCCTGGAGGCCTGAATGTGCACCGTGTAGGTCTCTAATTTCCCTGGAGAATTATGGTAATAACAATAATAATAATAATAATAATAATTGCGAACATGTTTTAATCCACTTCTATGTACAAGAAATATAAACACGAAGAGACTAAACGATTTCCCCAAGTGATGAACGTAGTCATATCGAGGGAGAAATGTGAGAACTGCCTTTAGAGAAAGTTGGGTTAGAATCTTGGCCCCCTCATCTATTCACGGGTGACCTTTGGCAAATTACTTTAGCTCCCTGAATCACATCTGCCTCACTGGAAAATCAGGTTAATTGTATCTACATCACAGGGTTCCTGTGGAGGTTGGAGGAGTCTTAGAACCATGAGTTTCCTGTAACTGAAAGACTAGTCACTTGGACCAGTCCCCCTGCTGGAGGACTAAGCATGCTGGATAATTTGTCTTCCATCTTCATCAAAGCATGAAAGAACTGGCAAAAAGGTAAAGGAAAGGTTTATAAAAGGTTTATAAAAGGTTTATAGAGCATCGAAATCGCTTTTCTTCTGAAGACACTGGTTAATGTGGATTTTCTGAACTGAAAAAATGAGCTGTGTTCTTAATGGATTCCCAGCACAAGGGAACAGAAGTCAAGGCCAGGGATTACACAGCAATTGTGTAAGTCTGCATGAATCAGAAACAAACTGGGCCCTCCCACATTAACTCAGTGTGAGTGGGGTCCCACCCCACAGTGAAACCTTAGCCCCAGGCAAAGTCAAGGGAAAAGAAAGAAAATCTGTTTCTAAGAGGTGGTAACTGTGGGCTAGCTTTTTTGCAGGTTCATAGCCCGAATTTGCAAGAGTGGTGTGATTCCACACTCAAGCTCCGAATTTAAAAGTGTACTAGCTGGAGAGGATGATGAGCAAGTAGGAGGAGGGTAACAGCAAAGGAAGTTGGAGACCAGCAAAGGCAGATGCAATTAGTGTGCTATGCTCCAGGTTCTCTGATGCTACTCCATGGTCACGCTTTTTTCGCCTGAGCACCAATTATTCCCTTCCTTCCACATAGGCACCACTGTGGGCATAGCTCAAGTTCAAATTCCTCCTCTATCACTTGCAAGCTGGCTGATTTTGGCTAAATCAGTTCATTTGTCTGTATATTTTCCCCACTTGAAAAGTGGGAATAATTACAGAACCTCTTCGTGATGAGTTATTACTTACAGAATTTAGTTTAGACCTGGTGATTGGGTGGTGGTGATGATGATGATGATTTTCTGAAATGATTATCTTCCCCTTATTGATCTGGCAAGACTTTATGAATCTTTTACCACTCAGGTAAAATAGTACCGCCTCTGTCAAGCCTTCCCTGTCTCAGTGCACCACAGAAAATTATGTAACTTCTCTCCTGGAAGTCTTATCACAGCTCATTGCAATCACTTGATAACATTTCCATCTCCCCTGTGGACCTATCAGATATTTGATGGCCGAGATGAACTCTTACTTATCCCTGTGTTTCCGGTTACTAGGATGGGGTGATACATAATAGATGCTTAGTTAATATTTGATGAATGAAAAATATGTATTGATGACTTTAACTTGCCTTAGGGGAATAATTTTTCCCTATAAGAATTTGGAGGGAGGGGTGTGTGTGTGTGTGTGTGTGTGTGCGCGCGCGTGCATGTTTAAGTTTCCGGAGGCTTATTCTGCTCTAACTTTAAACAAAAATGTTGCTCCTGTACTTGAATTTTCTCTCTGGAATGTGAACTTCTGAGCAGCCCCACTATCTTATCTTAGTTGTTCTGCATGAGACATAGGGTGTCAGGAAAATGACTAAACCACCATAAAAAAATATTGGCAAACAAATTGGGCCTATGAGTCATGAGATCAGTGACCGAGAAATGTCCACAGAATTCTTCCTGCGTATGTGAGGATGTGGATTGAATCGACTTCCTGGTCAGTTCTCCTGTATTCATGGGAGGAATACCGAACTCAGGGTCAAAAGACTTGAAATTAGGTCCCTGATTGACTCCTTAATTATGCGCCTTTGGCCAAAGTGCATCTCCCTAAATTTCACTTTCCTCCTCTGTTAAATGGGTTTGCTCTTCCCTACCAGACAGTAATGTGGTGCCAGTGAGGTCATGCGAAAGGGTTTTTACCCATGACCAAGTACTTTAAAGATGTAAAAATGGTTGACTGTATTTGCCGAATGAATGCCACTATATTCTGGAGGACCAGTTCTCACCACTCAATGGGCAGCTTTGTAATAGGCCAGCGTGCTAGGCAGGGGACCTCATTCTGTGAGATTTTTGGTGCCCTTAGCCATGGCCAAATCATGCCTTAGCCAGCAGCTTCATTGGAAGGGGAGGTGGTGGGGCAGTAGAGGAGGGGAAAGAAGACTCAATATGTGAGGCAGTCGGTGCAAGAGTTGTCCATAGCTGCTCAACATGGTGGTCTTGTGCTGACCTTTTTAAGTGTTCTTCGACCAGTCAATGGCAGCCTGTAACCTTCTGCAACGCTCTTGAGTCTGCAGCTTGGGAGAAGTGTCAGCTGGTGGTGGCAAGATAAAGTCTCTCTTGTTAGATCAACTCCTGCAGGGAAAAGAGCATTTTGGGAGGAACAGGAAATGGGATGGTCAAAATGGCAACACCAATAACCATGGCCATGGAGAACTTAATGAATGATTTAATGCAGAGGGCTACTGGAGGATTTGATGGGATATCAAATGGAATGTGCCCAGCACTTACAACTATTTAAGTTTTTTTTTTCAGGGTGGTCTTGGCCTACCTGGGTGATACTGGCTTATCTGAGCATGCCTGAGGCTTGGGCAGTTCATTGTTCTCCGGCTCCTACATCTGCAAACTTGCTTGGTTGTTGTTAAGATGCCCCCTTTCCCCTATGCTGACCCTTCTCATTCTAGTTCCATCACTGTTTGTCCATGGACATGTCATTTCATCTCTCAGTCTCAGCTCCTATGGATTCCAACTGATGTTCTCTACATTCCCTCAAAATTATAATAATTCCATGAACGTCTTTCTCAAATCGTAGCTGATGAAAATGGACTTAGTGGGTTAAGGCAATGCTGAAATGAACTGGTCTCATTCTGTTATGAAATTTCTCTGGCTTTCTAAAAAAAAATGTTAGGAAAGAGTTCAGCCACATTAGTAATGAATATGAACAAATACATCATTAAGTCCAGACAACGCGGACTGGGTTTAAATCTAATCCAGTGTCTGGATTCAGTGACTCGGAGGTGGTGCCTTCTACTTCCTCTAAGGCCCGGCCACCAAGGTCTGATTCTCCAGGCTGGGAGGAGTCATTTCTTCACTCTCTAACCAAGCTTGTTTCTCTTCAATTTAAGTCCATCATCTCAGAGAGGCTCCCTCTGCTCTCACACGCCTGCATGGCAACCCAACGCCTCTTTCCACTCGTTACTGTAGATGGATGTGCCAGAGAGTCATGGAGAAAGCATGAGTTCTTCTACAGTCCCCACGCAGGTCCTTCAGGGCTGTGTTTTCTGGAACCAAGTTCAGTCACTTGCCAAACTCCAAACAGAAATGTCTCTAAAATTCCCTGAAGAGTGCTTGTTTTCAGGTGAAGTAAACATTGCTCGGTTGTGTATAAAATTGATAGAAGGCCTCTTCTGAGAGAAGCTGAGACAGGCAGGGACCAGAAATGGTGGGCTTCCTGGCTGCTGGCTTATGGAAAAGTTTATCTGCCCTTTGCCCGGTACAATGTCCAGCTGCTTCTTGGTAAAAACCTATCAACTTTAGAAGCTATTAACTGCCCGCCCTTGTGAGGCGGCCTTTTGCTGAGTTCCCCCTTTTTACTGAAATCATCAAGTTCTCTGTAGTGATTACTAGTAGCAGACACTGTGCTAAGCCTTTTAAGTAAATTACCTCCCAGCAATCATCGGAGAGAATGACCATGATTAACATCATCTTTATATTTAACTGGCTAATTCCACACACCCAGAAAGAGATGGAGCCATGCCCATTACCACCATGTTCTGACACCACCCAGATGTAGGGAAGAGCACAGAGAAAGGTTCTATTTAGAAGCTCAGGTAAACGTGGGAAATCGAAACTGCCGTGTCCAAGACAGGAGCCTCAACTTCATCACCCTCTCTTGTCTGCTATGAGGTGGCAGATCCAGCCATCTAAGCTCTGATAAGAGGTGGCACTGTGACAGTTCAGTGCTGATACATGATCCCCAATGGAGCTCCAGTTCTTGTTCAATGCAACCCTGCACAGAGAAAGGTAGCCTTGCCACTATGTAAGGACTGACAAAGTCTAGACTTTGATAAAACTATAATAATGCAAACATGGACAGAAGAACTGAATGGACATTTCTCTAAAGACTGACAGAAGGCCAACAGTCACATGAAAAGATGTTCTTCCTTACTTGTTATTGGGGAAATACAAATCAAAATGACAAGGAAATATCCCCTTCCACCTGTGAGATGGGTTATTATTCGGAAGTCTGGAAACAAATGTTGGCAGGGAAGCGGAGAAAAGGGGACGCTTCTACACTGTTGGTGGAAGCGCAAACTGGTGCAACCCCCATGGAAAGCAGTGTGGTGATTCTCAAAATACCGAGAATGGAAATCCTACATGATCCCATCATCCCACTTATGGATATTTACCCCAAAAGACACACAAACACTAATTTGCAGAGATATATGTACTCCTATATTTATTGCAACATTATTTACAATAACCAAAGTTGGAAATTACCTGTGTGCCCATCATCAGATGAATGGATAAAGAAGATACGACATGTATGCACAATGGAATGCAGTCCTAAAAATGATGGAATCCTGTCATTTGTGACAACATGGATGAAACTAGAATTGAAACTAAGTGAAATAAGTCAGAAGAAGAAGACAAGCACTGGATGGTTTCACTCATATGTGGAAGATAAAAAAGCAAGGCTAAACAAAACCCATCCCTTGGACCTTAGCAACAGAATGGACTACCCATAGGGAATGGGGCAGGGGCCGGTGGCCGGGTCCATGGGCAGTGGTGGAGGACTTTTGGTAATTTGGTGATGGGCAGGGTCTACTATCAGGTATCTGAAGGACAGGAAACTGTTTGTGTTCATTTATGTTGTAAAGCAAAGTTACCTCAATAAAGAGTAAAGTAATTTTTATCAAAAAACAAAAACAAACATGATCATAAAAGGGACATAATGGGGGTGGGGGAAGGAGCTGAAGACAGGAAGAGGCCAATTAAAAGAACAAAAAGATGGGCCAGGAAGGAAGAAATAAATCACCAAAGTTGATTGTTCCCCAATATCTGGCCTCCATAGGGTTGGGGGGTGGAGGGGAGTAGTCATCTCCCAACCTCTTCTTCCCTTTCTTCCAAAGAAGACTGTTCTCTCTCTCTCTCTGCCTCTCTCTCTCTCCTCCCACCCCCACCCCATTTCTCTCTCCTTTATTTTCAATCAAACTTTTCTTGCTCATGAACGCTTTGGCTTGAGTGGTCCTGAAATTTCGTTTAGAGACTCAACTCAAGAACCTAACCCTTGGAGTGAGGAAAAGACGGGAAGATGAGAAAAGGAACAGGTGGGTCAGGGAGGCGACTGCCCCTTCTGGGACTGGGGTTCCATGGTGCTGGGCAGAGACCAAGGCCAGGGTGGGTGGCCAGTGAAACCTGAGGCCCACACTCGGTCCCCCTACCCATTCCTCTGCTGGCCTCCAGTGCTTCTGAACAGGGTCCCCTCTATATCCCATATCAATATCAGGGATCCCAGTCTTGTGTGGAAGTTTCAACCCTCTTCCAACCTGTCTGGGGAGATGGTTTGGATTTGTTTTTGTTACCAGTTAGTAACAGGTAATAACACTGACTTGCAATTGACCTCATTCAATTGCCCAAGAGCCTCTTGACTTGTTATGTCATTGCCTCCACGAATGCTTTCCTGGTGCCGATGATATCAGGGAAGCCACCATCCCACACCGGAGGGTTTTCTCCACGTCTGGGCTTCTGCGGGGCCTTTTCCCTGCTAATCTCTGCCCTCAGAAACCTTCTGACATCTCACACCCAACTCTGGTCACGCCTTCACAGTTCCCTTGGCATTTGGCAAACAGGATATTCTTTTACTCAGGAGTCTCTTAATGGCCTCTGTGGCATCTTTTATTCCCCCAATTAGGTCAGAAGCTTATCAAGATCATATCTTTGACGGCTTTGGTGGCCCACCCCTAACACAGAGCTTTCTCTGTGCACAGCAAGCTGTCACCACACCTCTGTGGAAAATTTATTTCCTCTACCCAGCCTCCAACACAAGGAGAAACACTGCACAGGCAAAAAGGGAGACGAATAATGGAGAAGTCTGGACATCCAGCTTTTAGGAAAATTCTTCTGAGCATTTTCATGAGTTGCTTTTTTTTTTAATTGCTCCCTTTTAAAGAATATTTATTTGTTGTTCATTTATTCATTTATTTCCCCCATCCCCACCCGCCCAGTCCCAGCTCTTGGGCTTTACATGGCCTGCACTTTAGCCACTGAGCCACGGGGTGTGCGCCTCACGTGAGTTTCTTCATACCAATCAAACGTCACTCCGGCATTAAGTACTTCTGAGAACAGAGCTAAGATGTACTGAAGACCTTGAACTGCCAGCTTCCTTATATATATACGTTATTTCAATCAGTCTTCACAACCACTATACATAACAATAAGTGTTTTTCACATTGTGGAGTTGAGAAAAAGGACTCGGATATTAAATCATTTTCCCAAAGCCTGCTGATTCAAAACTTCAGTCTAATTCCAAAGCCTCTGATTGTCCAAGCCACTGTAGTACTCCCATCAGTCTTTCCTTTCTGAGATGGGTTCAATCTACACATCGCCTAACGTGGGCTCCCAGGGAACCTTGGAAAAAGCAAGCAGGAAAATGGAAAAGACATTTTCTGAGCCTCCCCTCTATGGTAGTTTTCTTTATTTGTCACTGTTTGTTTAATGACCTCATCATGCAAATGAGAAAAACTGAGGCTCTGGAGTCACATGACTTGTCAAGTTCTCACAGCGAGTAAGTAAAGTTCCAGACCCACAACCAGAACTTCCCAGGAAAACTGACACTCTGCTAAGTAGCTGGCTCTGTTTAGAGAATTTAGGACTGTGGCCTTAGTATGTGATCAGGTCCAAAGGGTATCGATGTTGGTTTGAATAACACCAGACTCTAAAACTGTGCACTCTGACACCGGCGCTGTTAGACACTGGGGGTTTGTTTTGTCTTAAAGCAATGGTTCAGGCAGAAATGAAGGCAAGTAGGCAGGTAGGAAGGAAGGGAGAGGAGGAAGAAGCATCTTATTTTGCTCTTTAGTTAGTCGTTCACACTGGTTGTTTCCTCCGGACCCAGGACTTGAATCCAGGGATGTGGACCCTGCTCCTTTGGAGGTGACAGACCTAAACGCTGCTCTACCAGGGCGCACCTAGACACTTGTGCTGTGGCTCCCTGTCACCATGGAGGAAATACTAGAGGTCAAAAGCCAAAACCACACATCCAGTCACCCTCAAGGGGCTGGCTGCCCATGAATATGTGGCACACACGTTTGAGTTTAAACTGTCTGCAGATCATCTCTTAGGGGGAAATCTATGCTTAGCCATCCTCTGGATATGGAGTACAGTGGCTCCACCCCGCACACTGTGGGATAAGAGACTGGTTTTAGGTGCACCCCGGTGGAGCAGCAGTTAGGTCAATTGCCTCCACAGGAGCAAGACACAAATACCCCCGGGTTTGTGTCCCAGGCCTGCGGGTGGTGGGGGGAGCCAGGAGGAGGAGCAACCAGTGTGAACAACTAAATGAAATAATGATGCTTCTTCCTTCTTTCTGTTCCTGCCTGCCTGCCTGCCTACTCGCCCTCATTCCTGCTTGTACCTCTCCTTAAAAAAAAAAAAGAAAGAAAGAAAGAAAAAAACAGAGAGATTGGTTTTACATCAGAGATCTAGTGGATACTAATTGCTTTCTCCATTCAGCAGTCATTCATTTTCTTCTGGCAAAAGCCCAGCTTTCCTCGGTCTCCACGCTCTCCTGCGACTGGTAGCTTGACTCTTGCAGCAGGGACTCCAGGGGTGATCAGGCCTGACCAATCAGAGCTGTGTGCGCCCTTCCAGGTCATAATAATGTGCCCAGGAACCCAGTGAAAGGCAACGAGACTTTGGACTATGGACAAAGGGACACGCTCGCTTCTGGATTTGAGTCGACAGCCCTGGAATTGCTGGTGGTCATTTAACGTCTCCATGCAGCCAGAGAATCAAGTCATCACAGAGTAAAGCACTGATACTGCTGTGAACGAAATATGATCCCCCAAATCCATATGTAAATCCAAATGCCCAGTGTGGTGGTGCCTGAGGTGGAGCCTTTGTGCGCTGATTGGGTCATGAAGGTGGGGTCCTCATCAACAGGATTGGCACCCTTACAAAAGGAACCCCAGAGAGCCCTCTTTCCTTTTTTTTCCTTGTGAGGATAAAGAGAAAACTCAGGCATCTATGAAGCAGGGATCCAGCCGCGTCTGACGGTGAGTCTGCCAGTGTCTTGATCTTAGATTTCTAGCCTCCAGAACTGTGAGAAATAAATGTTTGTTATTTAAGCCACCTGGGATATGGTACTTTGTTAAAGATGCCCAGAGTAAGATAGAAGGAAAAGAAGGAAGGAAACAAAGAAGGAAGAAGCATTTTTGTTTGTTTGTTTCGTTTTGGTTTTTCACCCCAGCTGTGGGTCATGAAGCCAGGTCCTTGGGCTTTACATGGCCCACCGGCCCGAGTCTCAGCTGCCTGCACCGCCGGGGCACGCCCTGACTTACTTTTAATTCCCACAGGTAACACATTTCCACTTTTGGCTTCAGTCAGTTTGAGTCTGGTTTTGCATGATATGCAAGAAAAAATGTCTGGTCACAGTGACTTCAAAAGAAGATACTCTCCCTTGAGCCTTGGAGGCCTCAGAAATCATGACATTCTTATGGAACTTCACTTTTTTCAGTCTTTGCTTTAATGGTCTCCTTGGTAAGACCCTTCCGGACCAATTCATTTCCAATCACGCCTTCTAATAACTCAGCACTTCTTGTCCCCTCCCCTGTCTAGTTTTTATTTATCACCTGATGATATCCTACTCATTTTACTTATTTGTTTTATTCATTATCTACCTCCTAGAACTAGACAGTAAGTCATGAGGGCAGGGATTTTCTTGTCTGTTTTATTCATTATAATATAACATTGCCTCTACAGAGTCTGACATATGACTCAATGAAAAATTGGTCCAATGAGTGAATGAATAATTGACAAGCAATACAATCAGGGATTCCAGATACGTCAAAATCTTCCCTCAGCTTTTGGATTCCAATAGACTTGGGCTTAACTCTGGACTCCCCCAATTCCTGGTCACTTGATATTATGCAAATTACATAGTTTAGTGAGATTCAGTTGCTCACCCCAAACAGGGTATAATAATTTCTGCTTCCAGGATTATTGTGCGATTAATGAGAGGCTTACACACCACACTCGCCTGACACACTGGGGGCTCTTATTACAGGGCATTTACACAGTAGAGTCACCAACTAGCTCGAGAGAGAGAGCTCACCAAATAAATGCACCAGAAGATCCTACTCATCTCTTATGAACCCATGATGGCTAAGGATATAGACTTGACTTAATATGAGGAAGCATATTTTTGACCCATGATTAGCATGTCTACCTGATTTTCAAATGGCTGATCCATTCTAAATCCATTCTGGATGGTGTGGGAATTCTGATGAAACACAGGATAAATTGCTCTCTCCTAACAAAACCTTACATGGTTTTTGTTAACTACTTACTTGCTTCATGTTATGGACTAAATGTTTCTGTTCTCCCCAAATTCATACCTTGAAGCCCTAATCCTCAACGTGACAGTATTTGGAGACGGGGCCTTTGGGAGGTAATTAGGGTTACATGAGGTCATGAAGATGGAGCCCTCATGATAGAATAAGCCACCCCCCGACTTTTTTTTGCAAAGGAAAGGTGCAGATAGGAATAGGCAAGTAGACAGGCAGACAGGAGGAGAGAAGAGAGAGGAGCACTTATTCATTTTTATTTAGTTGTCTATCTTGGCTGTTCTTCTGGACCAGGATGCGAACCCAAGTCCTTGAGGTATATGTGGACTGCACTTTGGCCAGAGGCAGGTGAACAAACCACTACTCCAATAGGGTGCACCCATAAGTACTCTTTTAAGAAGACACAGCAGAGAATGTGCACTCTTCCCGTCACATACATGTAAGGATACAGCAAGAAGGTGGTCTGCAAGCCAGGAAGACGGGTCTCCCCAGAACCCCCGACTACAGCACTCTGACCTCAGATTTCTAGCCTCCAAAGAAAATAAATCTGTTGTTGAAGCCACCCAGGCTCTGGAATTTTAATATGACAGCCCACGCTGATGAAGACACTTAGGTTCTCTTCCTTTCTCATTGCACACATTCAGAAAATGAGGCTCTGTATAATAAATACTGCAGTCAACTGAGAATGAAAACTATCGGAACCAGGGAAAGTGCAAATTAGCCGAGGAAGAGCATGTAGCTATAAAGCAATAGAGGAATCGAGACGAGACACGAGCTGTGAACGTGGTGCTTCCAGCTGGCTGAAGGGATGCGGGGAGGCATGGAACCATCAGCAGAGGGCCAGCTGCCACTGGCCCGCCATCCAGGCATCTGTAAACTAGAGTCCAAGGGCAGCATCGGTTATCTAGCATCACATAAGGTGAGACTACTTGACTTTCATTATGTGATTGGAGCCTTAACACACACTCAAGCGTGTCTGACTCCAGTGAATAGTTTGAATGAATCTGCAAGGCCTTCAGGACAGTTGCTGAAAGTTATCCACCAGGCTGCCCCACTTGGCTCCGCACATTGAATGCAAATGTCTTTTTTAAGTGGTTGGTAAAGTCTTTAAAAGAGACTCAATTTGTTGTCCTATGAGAACGGCCCTGAGTTTTAAAAGAGGGTCCTCAGCACGGAGCCCTTCAGGTGGCACTCCGGCTGTCTCGCACACCGGCTCTTCCAGCAGCACTGCCGCACAGTGACTGACCCACAGACTCCCAGTTCACAAGTACAGCACCCGGAACCGACAGCCTCTGCTTCGTACATTCCCCCTGTGCTTTTCACACGTCAGTCCTTCATGTGCCCATCACAATCTTTGTGCTGGTCTCATAACATGGATGATTGTTGAATATTATCCAGCAAATTAACTCACTGTAAGTTTAACTTTTCCTTGAGCAATATCTATGAAATGATGGTTTGCTGTATTTGTTACACATGTTGGTAATGTGCACTAAGAGGATTCTATAACCCTTAATGCTTTCATTGAGAAATGTGCCAGTGCGCTTACCTGGTGGAGTAGCAGTTGGTTGGCTGCCTCCAGTCAGTGTAAACCCCGTAGATTGCAAGAACCCGGGCTGGCATCCTAGGCTGGGGCGGGGTGGGGAAACAACCAAATAAACAAAGTGCTTCCTCCTCTCGCTTCCTGCCTGCCTGCCTCTGCTTGCCTTCATTCCTACCTGCACTTTTCCTTTAAAAAGAAAAAGGTAAGTAAGTGCACCCTGGTGGCTTCGCAGTTGAGTTCACTGGACCTGAGGTCTGTCCTGGGAAGGTGGGGGCGGGGGCGGGGGGGACAATGAACATGAGCAACTGAATAGAAATGGAAGGCCTTTGCCTCCTCTCTCTTCCCGTCTCTACTCGCCTTCATTCCTGCCTGCATCTTTCCTTTAAAAAAATATGTATATAGTTAGGTGGTAACTTATCTGCCTTCCCACAAATGGAGTGTATTTTTAATCTTTGAAAAACCCTACACAGTTTCCCAAAAGTTGCATGAGGTGAACATTTCACTGGACAATATTATGTGTGGTTGGCATTTGGAGTTCTAAAGTAACAAGACTATAACTCGCAGAGATGTCTGCAACCCCACGTTTGCTGAAGGCCTATTCACAACAGCTAAGAACTGAAAATGACCTAAGTGCCTAATGTCAGGTGAATGGATAAAGAAGATGTGGCCATATGCACAATGGAACACTGCACAGCTCTTAGAAGAGATGAAACCCTGTCATTTGAATCAGCATGGAGGGATCTAGAAGGGATGATGCTCAGTGAAACAAATCAAAAGAAGAAAGACAGATCCCAGATGACATCATTCACAGGTGCATTGTGAAGAGACATAACTAAGGAATAGACAAAACAAAACCAACCCTTGGACACTTGCAATAGAACTGAGGTGACCAATAGGAAATGGGACAGGGGTAGGGGGCACACACATCTCAAGGACCCCAATTTGCATCCCAGGCCTGGGGGAAACAACCAAAATGAACAACTAAATAAAATAAATAAAATCCTGCTTCTTCTTCTCAAAAAAAAATTATATAAATAATAAATAAAGTAACAGGACTGCTACTCTTCAAACAAGGGTCATCAACTGTCAGCCAAGACAAAAAATAAATAAATAAAGGAAAGAAAAAGAGTAGAAGCCAAAATTATTTTGAATAGGTACAGTGTTATCACAAGTGAAGAGTCCAGACTTGCCAAGGGTCAGCAGTGAGGTAATTAAGTTGTTTAGATAAATACATTTTTGCTCTTCTATGTAAATAGACATATCTTAGTGGTTAAACGTCAAAGTTATGCTATAACCAGAAACTGAATAAAAACCTCGGACTCTATTAATAACTCTGAGCAGAATAACACCAAACCATATTTAAACAAGGCTTCAAAAGCATACCATGATGAAACAAAAGCAATCAGGTTAATTAAATCTTTACATCTTATTACATACCAAGGGAACCCAACCCCTTTAGATTAAATAGCATGAAAGACAGAAAGGCAGGTGGTGAGTTGAATTTATCCTCAAAATACCAGTGAAATGCTCTTCTTGGGTATTCACTGGTTGATTTTAAAATAGGCTGAACAGTAATCTTTTGATCTAACCAAATGAAAGAACAATGTCATTTAAAGAAAGGAAGACATCACTGGTTCATGTCAAGGGGTGTTGACTCACTGGATGGATGTTCAATGATGCTAAATATTGTGTTGGGTTCTGAGATCATTTAATAAGATGTGGTCCCTGCCCTCAGGGAAGCTTATAGTCCAGTGTGGAGGACAAACAAATCAAACATTGAATGACAGTGCTGTATTCTGACCCCTGAGGAAAGGAATTCAGCCTGAGGGAGATGAAGAAGTCCTTTGAGAGGAGAGAAAGGGGCCAAGCTAAGTGCTCAAGGATGAACTGGAGTTAGTGAGAAGTAAGAAGGACTCAATCACACGCACACATGGGAAAGCACCTTAAGGAAGGGCAATAGGTGGAATGAGGAGTCAGGTTGTTCATGATAAACAAGAAAATCAAGATGGCTTCAGTGAAGAAGGGGGAGGAAGCTGAAGACCAAGATGGACCAGATAATGCAAGTCTAACAAAAGCGTTCTTCAATAGGCTTAGCTTTGGAGGAGATGGGGTTCTTGACAGCAGTTGCAGCTGTGAGGGCTGCTCCTCTCCGTTCTGGGGGCTTTCCCTGGCTGCATCCGGCACCCAGCAGCTGCCATTATTGGCCACAGGAAGACAGGGTCTCTCTGGTGGAATTCAGGCAACGGTAATTACAGATAATGGGCCTCAATTTGCCTGTGGAATTTGCACAGTTGGCTCTATCACTGGAATTTGAATATTTTATGTCCTGCTTTGCCCAGCAGGGTCAGACAACAGAAGAAGCAGGAGTGCTATGGTTTCCCCTCAACTCAGGAAAATGACACTGGAAACGACCCAGGGTTTTTCTGAGGTGGTGGCCCCTTTCTTGAGGAGCCATTTTTCTCCCAGAAATGGCTGAGAGTCTTTCTCCTTAGGCACTACATCTTGGCAACTAAGGATTTACCTGCTGTTACAGTGGAATTTTTCTGGAGTCCCAGGCTAGGCTGGACTGTGTCTGCCCAGATGCTGATCTTCAATCGAGACTGACAACTTCACTTCACTGCCCATAGCCAATTAAAAAAAAAAAAAAAGTGCCTTGAGAAGGAATATTTCAGCTCTCCTCAGGCCAATTGTCTGAGACATGCTCATTTCATGACTGCTTTGTGGCCCCTGGTTTCCTACCATTCTGATTTTGTCTTCTGTTTTTGTCCCAGCATTGACCCCTTCTCTTTATTTAACAAATATTGACATAGTCTTTGGCCATCTACCAAGTCATGTTCTAAGTGCTCTATGTGGATTCACTCATTTATTCCTCATAAGAAAAGTATGTGATAAGTACAGATAAGGAAGATATTATTATACCTATTTTACAGATGAGAAAATGAGGCAGACAGTAGTGGAACTCAGATTTGAATCGGAGAGTATTGCTCCAAAGTACACCTGAATTTCATAAATTTTGACTTGTTTTCCTTACCCTTTAAGATTATATTTTTTACTTAGCACTTTCTTTGCACTAAGCCCTTTACCTGTGCAATCTCCTTTAATCCTTAAGGCAGTCCAGAGGACCATCTATACATAAGAGAACCAAGTCACAATGATTTCAGCAACTTGTCCACGTTATTCTGACAGTAACTGGAGTTGCTGCTGGCCACTGAGGCAGACGGCGCTCTCATCCCCAGATTCAACTATATCCCCCAGAAATTGATTTCTACTTGTTATCTGTACTCAGTGCTGTGGGGACTGACTGCTTGAGCTCGTCCCTGGGACCCTGCCTCCATGACAAGGGACCCACCCCAAGTCCCTCTCAAGGGGATCACACAACAATCTAACACAGTTTCAGAGGAATGAAATGTAAACATGCAGTCAACTCTTTGAGCCTATATTCTCACTGCTTCTTAAAGAAAAATAGCTCTCACAGCTACATTTGCCATTTAGGAAATGCTTCTAAAATATCCAGCACTTTATCTATAGCATCAGTAATCATCACAATAATCCTATAAGGTAAATATTGTTATTTCTGTTTTACTGTTGAGGAAACAGAGATTCCAAAAGGTTAGATAACTAACCCACCATCACACAATTATTATTAAGATATGCTAAATCAAAATCTACACTTTTTTTTTTTTTTACTCTACCTGCCTTTCTCTCTTGTGAACTAAATCCAGGACGAGACTTTGCATTGGCTTGGAAGAGAACAGTTTTCAGTTTGGGTTGGTAGGACATTCATATATATATATTTCTTTTTTTTTTCTTCCTTCCTCCTTTCTTTCCTTCCTTCCCCTGTTCAATTAAATAAAATGACACAGGGAACAACAAAGCATAAATCTGAGACTTGGCTTCCTGTCATCCTTAAAATCCAAGTTCCACCCATGCACAATTATGACTGCTCACAATAAAATCCCAACCCATGTGAATCAGAACAGAGAAAAGGCAAAGGAGGGCAGGGCTGGCTCAGGGCTCAGAGTTAGTCCCAAAGTTATGAGTCAGAGAAGTCTCAAAATAAACTGCTGCCAAGTTAGTCCTAGACCAGCACTTTGCCAAGGTGCAGCTGGTTTCACAGACTCCAAGGACGGAATGGATGGGCCCGGGGAGAAAGGGCAGTTGTACTGGGCCAAAGAGAGATGAACAGGGCAGGTCACTGGCACTGGGGTCACTGACGAAACTTCGGTGGTGGCGATGCACAGATGTACAGTGAACGTACTCTTCACGGAACCTGGGCTTGCATGAAAGTGGGCATAATGCATTCAAAATGGAGACAGAGATTTGTTCCTATTGTTCAATAACATCTGCAATGTCAATTAGTCAAACAGAACACTATCACCGTGGGCTGTACTAAAAGCAATGATACAAGGTCACACCCTGGTGGCCTAGTGGATAAGATCCCTGGGCATAGTCTACACGCATCCCAAGGACCCAGGTTTGAGACTCAGGGCCCAGGGCTGGGAGGCAACAAACAAGATGAACAACTAAATAAAATAAATAAATGCTACTTCC
This sequence comes from Solenodon paradoxus, assembly GCA_004363575.1. Classification (NCBI taxonomy): domain Eukaryota; kingdom Metazoa; phylum Chordata; class Mammalia; order Eulipotyphla; family Solenodontidae; genus Solenodon; species Solenodon paradoxus. The sequence continues at coordinate 63,133 of RJWH01001472.1, forward strand.
TCCTCTCTCTTCCTACCTACCTGCCTACTTGTTCCTGCCTCCACCTTTCCTCTAAAGACAAAACAGAAGAAAAACAATGACTGGATTTGTGGGGACTTAAACAAAACGACAAAGACTTGTTAGTTTGTCTTTGGTTGGAAACCTCCCCCACGATCTCTTGCTCTACTTCTTCTGAATCTGGACTTTATGAGTCCATCTGGGGTCACGGGTGTCAGAATCACCCTGTGCTCCAACCCCTAGTCTCCTGTGGGTCTCGATTACATGCAAGACAGAATCCAAGAAATATCCTCACCCAGTACTCCTACAGAGAGAAGAGGGAGTGAGATTAGGTGGAAAGAGAAGAGGGTGGTAGAATCATACGGGTCTGGAAATGAATTCTAACTCTGCTAACTTCTGGTTGCATGCACTTTGGAGCGAGGTTGTTTATCCGTAACAATGGTGAAAACAAGACTTACACTGGAAAGATATGAGAGAATTAAGTAAGAAATATTTATTTAAATGCCCAGGACAGTGTCTGGCTCATAGTTAATTAGATCTTGGTCATCCAGATCCTGGGTTGACCTGCATTGCCAGGCCCTTTGGAGAGCCCCAGCGCCATCTTTCCTCTTAGCCTAGGACGTTTTGATTCGACATGCTGGGGGCGTGTCAAGAAACACTGTGTTCCAGAAACTGAAATGGGTGATCTATTTATTCTTCTATTCAATAAAAATGATTACACATGTATTCTGAGTTGGGGACTGAGTTAGCAGATGAGGATAGGGACATGAATTTTGAATCTCAGAGTAGAGCAGGAACTGACAAGACAACTGCTGTGAGATCTGCAAGGGCACATGGAGTGCTGAGCACGCTCAAGAAGAGTGTCTACGTGGGCTCCCAGAAACTACTGGAGGTCTGTGATGTGTGTTGGGAGGAGTAAGGTATGGAGGGAAGTGAGAGCAAGAGAGGGCAAGAGATCAAGTGAAGAAGGAAGGGGGGCATTGGCTCTACCTGCAGGGGAGCTGTGTGAAATCACCAGTGGTTCTGATGCAGGGGAGTGGGAGGGATTGTGGGGGAGCAGGGGCTCAGGCAAAGGCTGTAGAGGTGGGCAGAGGTCAGATCACAAAGGGACTGGGGATCTAAGCTGTGTAATTTGGGTCTTCACATGAAATGTATGGAGAGTCTTTGAAGTATTCCAAGCAAGAGGGTAACTTGATCAGATTTGCTTTTTTAAGTGACCATGACAAGGGGTGTCCCTTGTGGCTCAGGTGACTGAGATGGTGGTGTGTAGGCTGTGCAAAGCCTAAAGACCCAGTTTCACCATCAGGGGTGGGAGTGAAAAACCTAAATAAATAAAGATGATATTCCTTTTCTCCCTTCCTTCCTCTTTTCAAAACCAATTTTTTAAAAATTTCCATGACAGGTACACCTTGGTGGCCTAGCAGGTAAGTCTGCTGCCTCTGGATGACGCAGTTCTCATGCATCCCAGGCCCAAGAGGAACCACTAAATAAAAATAAATAAACACTTCTTTCTCTTTTCTCTTCCTGCCCACCTGCTCGCTTCTACCCCTGCATGCACCTCGCTGTTGGGAAAAAACGGCATGACAAAGAGATCTACAGACTCAGCTTGCTTTTGTGAGCTCATGGCTTACCTACTGCCCGCCCCAGGGAAAGAGAGAGTTACAACTTCAAACATTAAAAGTGTCAAAGGACCTCATACTGGATGGGATTGGGTTTTGTTGCGGGGGGGGTGGGGGGGGGTGCTGGCGACAGAGGGGATTGGACAGGACTGGGAACTGGACACTACAGCTTAATCATTTCCCTCGCCACCTGCACAATCAGATCCAAAGTTTTCATCGCAGGCAGAGGAGTTCTGAGATTTTTACCAAATCTGGAGACAATGATTGTCACTGACAAACAGGTTCTCAGAGGCCCGTCAGGCGTGACAGAGCACAAAGGCTGTAACCCAGCCCTGCATTTTATTAGCAGAAGAGTTTACAACAGTACAGTCTCAGTGAGAAGGCTCATCTTCTATTTCTGGCCTGAACTAAAGCTGTTAGCTTCTCACTTTCAAAAGCATTGACTTCATTTAATCAGAGAAATATTATGATTGTGAGAAGTCTGAAGAAGTGTCCTGAAAATCTGATGACCTCAGTTTTTGGTAGCGACACGACATGGCGAACATTTGTTTTTAATCACTGTCACTTTTTTTGATCAAAATCACTGTTAGGTTTTGGAGTTTCCAGAGCCGTTTGCCCTTCCAATCAGGAAGCAGTTATCTAGGGTTCCGTAACTTCAATGCATCACATGTCCCATAACCCAAATCCCACCACCCCCAGCAGAAGGCAAGCTCTGGAAGGCAGATGCAGAAAGTGGATGGCAAGAAAAAGCCCAAACTTTCGGTGTTGCAATTTTGCATGCCCTCATTCACTGGAAGGCTTTTCTAATGTGACATTTGTCTTGGCAGATAAAGTGTCACATACTAAGCAGGTGATAAGTGGCATAACTCAAGGAAAGCATTTGGGAAAGCAAATCAGACAAATGACAAGCTGGAATGTTTAACTGTCAGCACAGAGGAGCCAAAGTCCCTGCACAAAAGTTATTTTGAAGGCTCCTCTCTGATGCGGCAATCCTGCTAGTTAGACAGATGTGGGCTCTGAAAGTCTCTCTCCTTATGCGTCTCTCATTTTCTCTCTCTCCTCTCTCTTTCTCTCTATGTGTATGTGTTTTTATATAGCTGTTGTCTTTGTCACCGAATACTTAAAGCAGAAAATCAGGAGGTAGTGTTGTACTTAAAATGAGAAGCCAGAGCCAAAGATCTTCAGGTGAACAGCAAAGAGAAGCAAGGCAGATTTCCAAACAGACTTGATATCCACTTTAAGAGACCAGCTAAAATTACCCAATGACAGAGGATCCTGTGTCACATGCTTTGTCCCCAACGTATGCTGAGGCCCAGGCTTTTCCATGTGGGGCTCCACTCACCGCTCCGCTGGGAGTCATAGGTCAAAATTTAAGTGCATTAACAGAGGGCCTCCTTGGGCTAATGCAGCAGAGATCATCAAATCCAAATTCAAGACAGAGAGGGGGATGAAAACAAAATTAAATAGTTCTTTCATAAGTGCCAGTGAAATTTCACAAATTGAGACACAGATGGGACTTTTATTCCTTTTTTTTTTTTTAAGAGAATAAGGAAAGAAGGGAGAGGACGAAGAAGTAATTTTAAGGAAGGACAGAGGAAGGATATTCATCATTTATTCATGTATCTTGGTTTTTCACCCCGACCACGTGTTGAACTTTATTTAGTTCTTGAGTTTTCCATGGTCTGCACACCAGCGTCTCAGCTGCCGAGCCACAAGGGCGTGTCCACAGAGAGGAAATGTAAAAAATATTCTTTGATATCTTATTTATAGACAAATAGACATTTCTGTCATTTGCAAGGTACTTGCTTTGTGTGAAGGGAAATGCGTGTGGGGGTAGAGAGTTTCTAGACTGTAACTATTTCCAAGGCTCCTAAATCCTCCAGGTCTTGGTTTAGAACTAGATTTAGGTATAGGACAGGCCCAAATAAAAGTGAGACCTAGCACTATCTTCCTATAAATTGAATAATTTGACTCCTCTCAATTGGGGAACTTCTTGAAGGTGGTGGGTCTTGAGGTGGCTTTTATCTTTTAAAGAAAGGAAGGGAATGGAAGAAATATTTGAAGAAACAATGTATTGGCGTGCCCTGGTGGAGTAGAGGTTGGGTGCAGGCTACATACAACCTAGGATCCTGGGGTTCATGTCCCAGGACTGGTGGGAACAACCAAGATGAACAACTATGTAAAATAAAGTGCTTCTTCCTCCTCTCTCATCCTACCTGTCTGCCTCTGCTCACCTTCATTCCTGCCTACACCTTTCCTTAAAAAAGACCATTGAGGTAACTTTGATTTACAAAATAGCATAAGCCCATATATACAGGTTCCCCACTTCTAAAATATATGCCAACACATCCACCACCAAGTTACCAAAAGTTCTCCCCGACTTTCCACTGGACCTCACTGCTACTCCCACCCCCCAGCTTCCCCACTGGTGACCTCAGTTCTGCTGTCAGTGTCCAAAGGTTGGTTTTGGCTTAGTCTTTTCCTTTTCTTTGTTTCTTTATATTCCACATATGAGTGAGGTCATCTGATATTTATCTTTCTCCTTCTGACTTACTTGACTTAGCATCATCTCCCCTAGTTTCATGCATGTTGTTACAAATTACAGCATTTCATCTTTTTTGAGGGCTGTGTACTATTCATATATATATATAACACATGGAAGAAGCATTTGGAAGGAAGGGAGGGAAGGAGGGGGGATGGAGAGGGAGGTGGAAGCACTTTTACTTATCTATTTTTGTTGTTGCCCCTGGTTCCAGGTCCTCAAACCTAGGTCCTTGAGTTTTGCATGGTCCACGCCCTAGTATGCTGTGCCTTAAGCTGGCTTTTAAGAATTGTGAAATTAGCGAGGCAGGGGTGCAGTGGGAGTTCTGGGTAGAAATAACCACCCCAATAGGGTATGAAAGAAGAAACCAGAACATGTGCTTTGGGCATGTGAAGCTATAGAATCAATAGGACTTGGTGTCAGTCTGGATGTTTGGGGCAGGGCAGAGGGAGGTGTCAGAGGTGACTTGCAGGTTTCATTCCAAGTAGTGGAACAGGGGAAAAGGAATGAATTTAGAAGAGAAGGTGATTGAGAAGGGTGTCTGTTGATTATGTCTTCCCACATGCTTTTGGCCACAGTACTTCAATTTTCCTCTAAGCACCCATCCCTCCTGCATTCTCAGTTCATGTGGCTCAGGTGTGACTGGCACCATCTTTCGACTGATGGGTGAACATATGACCCAAGCCTGACTAATCAGAATATTTAAGCTCTCAGGTCATCAGGGCTGATTCCATAATTTTCATATAGAATTGTTTATGAATGCTAATAGCATGGTGTGATGGTAAAACTTTATGTTGTGTATGTATAGCAATTTGTAAGGTTAGTAGATGATTAAAAACGGGGACTGAAAAAGATGCTAGAAGCGTGAAGTCTTCAGAGCTCTCTCAACAGTACCACGCGGCCACCACAATTGGTACAGGCATGGTCATGTGATCGAATCTGGGCCAATGAAAGTCCGCCCTGAGACTTCTGATAAAAGTATTTGGGGTACAGAAACTGTCATTTCATTGAGGGTACAAAGAAGATAGAATGAGGACCCCGCGTTCGGTGGTTATACGGCATTATGAGGGAAGAGCTTTCTGGGAAAGAAACCAAGACACAGGAGAGCAGAACCATGAGAGGGAGATGTGAGGGACAAAGAAGGTGACAGAGAAAGAAGATTCCTAACGGCGTCACTGGATCCCTGGGACTCAGATTAACTTGGTATCTATCTCTGGATTTTATTTTTCTTGAGCCAATGAACCAAGAGTCTTAATATGAAAAATGCTGCTTTTGGACATATGTATTTAAGTTACTGAGAGTCATTCAGGTGGTCAGAAATGGAGGACCAGTGTTCTAAACACTGGATAAAATGTCCTGACCACTAAGATAAGAATTTGCGGATCACTACATGGTTTAAAGGACACTAAGAGCCAACATCCTAGCTTTGCTTGGTGCCAGTTATTGTTCCAACAGGTTATACACACACATACATACATATTCTCTCATTTGACCTCAAGGCAACTATGTGAGTTAGATATTATTGTTTGTAGTTTACAGATGATGACGCTGATGCATCCATGGTTCCTGTGGTAGCCAGACTCCAAGATGACACTAATGAAATCTGCCTCTTGGGGTTCATGCTTTCATCTGATCCCCTCCCCTTGATTCTAAGCATAGATGAAGGCAGAAGTGTGTATGAGTTGAAAACTAGATCTTAGATACAGTGTGACCTTCATTTTCATCTCTTTATCTCAGGTCACTCACTCTGGGAGAGCCATGTTGTGAGGAGATCTTTGAAACGTCTCAGGAGATGAGAAAGTCTCATCAGCAGCCACAGGGGTGAGCTTGGAAGTGGTCTTTCCAATCCCAGACATGTCTTCAGAAACTAGAACCATGACAGCGCTTGAGAGATCTGAGGCAGAATCACCCAGGAAAGCCACCTCTGATTCTTGACACTAAAAGTGTATAAGACAATAAATATTTGTTGTGTTAAGCTGCTAAGACTGTGAATATTTTATTACATAGCAGCAGATACCTAAAATAGATTTTGATACCAAGAATGGGGTGCTGATATAATAAACATCTAAAATATTCCAATCCCCTTGGACGAGGAAGTGAACGGAAGCTAGAAAAGGTGTGAGGATTTTGAGGAGAGCGATACTGAAAGCTTAAAGTGCCTTAAACATATTATTTGAAGAATTATGAACTTTGAGGAGACTGCCAGTGAGGGCTTAAAGGAAAGTGAAGATCTTAGTGGAAATTAGGAAAAAGGGATCTTGTTATGCAGTAGAAGAAAGCATGTTGTCGTCACGTTACCTGTGGTAATGTGGGTGGTAGAAAATGCACAAATGAGCTGGGTGATCAAATCTCTATGGCAAATGATGTTAAAATTTAAAAATAGCTTCTGGGAAAAGATTGAGTCAAGCGTACTGCTCGGGAACATTGGTTCAATGATAAAGTCCAGGGTGTGTCTGCAAAATACTTTGTTAAGACTTCAGAACGATTAACAGTGGTGCCTCAGAGTTGAGACTAACCATGTTAACGTCTCGATCCACCAACAGGGCTTCTAAGAAGCTGAAGTATGTTGCCTCTGCAGAGTTCCAAAGGATTATTATTAAACAGACTTGCGAGTGTAGCATTAGTCCAATGTAGTAGACCCTAATAAGAGTCACAGGAGACCCACTAAGTATTTAAAATAATTTTATCAACAGAAACACTACCAGCTTGAACTAAAAGAGGCTATGACAGTAAAAATGAAGAAAGAATCTGGGGCTCTCAAAGTTCTACGAGGAAGAAACAGATGGAGAATATTACTCTACGGCATGCATAAGCTAACTTTCCTGAAAAAAGGAAAGATAACTCAGGGGTGGAATCAAAAGTTATGAAAATTACGCCTGGGCAGAAATAGGACTGCGTTCTGATCTAGGAACTCACACTGTTTTTCAGGATATAGTTCAGAGTTTCTATAGACTATGATTACTTTGAGCCTCCTGTTGCCTCCATTTTTGAACAAGAATGTCTGTAGTGGATATCTTATGCCTGTTCCACTATTATATTTTGGATTTGTGTGGTGCAAGTGGGCAGGTAACTTGTCTACTTCACATGATCCACAGGTTTAAAGATTAAGAACTACACTCAAGTTGCTATACTTAAGGTCCACACCTAAGGAGACACATCACATCTGGATCTCATTTAGAAACTATGGACTTGGATGCTCTCTAATGGTCTGAAACTTTTGAGGGCCTTGGGATGTGGTGAGTCTATTTTTCATGTGAGGTCAATGGAAGGTCAGAGAATAGAAGGTGATAACTAGTCCACAATATGGCCCCCAATGGGCTCCAATTCTTAGAACTCCATCTTTTGTATAAGGCCCTCTTCTGAAGTGTAGACTGAACTTAGTGACTTGCTTCTGATGAACAGAATAAGGCATAACTGTTGGTACATGACTTGAAGACTATTTTATAAAAGGTAGTGCTATTTCAACCAATGACCAGGCCAATGGATTTGGAAGTGTCTAGAGACTGAAGCTCCAATTCACAGATTCACTGCAACCTTATGAGAGGTCGTAAGCCAGACCCACCCATAAAAGTTACTCAAAGATCCTAAACATCACAAACTGTGTAGATAAAAAAAAAGTACTGTTTTATACTAAAGTGTGAGATCATTTGTTTCACAACAATAAATAATACACAATCTATGACTGCATACCTATGACTCCATTTTAAATGAACTCTAAGGAAGACAAATCTAAGTTGTCTGAGGTCATGGGTAGAGATGGGAATTGACTGGACAGTCACATGAGAACTTCTAGGGATCATAAAAATGTCCTGTTTCTTGGTTGTGGGATCAGTTACACATTTGTCACACTTACTGAATTGTACATGCATTTCTTGTGTCTCTTTAGACAACAATGCTTTTTCTAAAGAACTAAAGTTCTGAGAAAAGCACTTCAAGAGACGCTGACTTAATATGGGCCAAATGGACTCTTATGATGTGATCCATTGAATAGGATGTAATATCATCATCATCAACCTGATTCTACCAATGAGAGACCAGTCAAACAAATCCAGATGGTGCAGTCCACTCTACAATAATTGACCTAGACTTTTTAGTCAGTGTCATGGAAGACCAAAAGAAAAAGGAAAAAAAAATGGGGATTTTTAAATAAAAAGAAGTCTAAAGAGGTATTTTTAATAAGTACCATGTCTGATCCTTGGCATATCCTCTAGGAGAAAAATAGGCACAGTTATGAAGATACTTATAGGGGTAATAGGTAAAATTTGAATTGAATGTGAACTATATATTAGATGATAAAAAAAGTTGGGGAAAAGAAGATTCTGATTCAGTTATATTCTAATTAACCAGCTCTTTCGTGGAGTACCTTGGTATCTGGGAATGTATATATTGTAAGACCTAAAAACACAGAAAATCAAAAGTGATATGCTTGCTCTATTAAACAAAAAAGCTGGTTGAAACTGTGCAGAAGCTGTAATTATTGGTAAAGTTGTGTGCAAACAAAGACTTTTCTCCTTTAATATGGCAACTCCAGAGAACTTTGAGAAAAAAAGACTGTATCAAAGATGAAAAGAAAACTAAAAAATAAATCTGCCAACAAAACCTGAGTTTACACCTCATGACTTGTTGGGAGTCCATTTCCATTAGTGTTTAGGGCTCAGAAACATGGTATTTCCTCAACTTCAGCTCAGAAACTTCCCATGATAAATAAATGAGGGTAATTGTGAGAGCAGCTGAATAAACTGGAAAAGACGGGGCATCAAGGGAAAAGCATTGGGATGAAATGGGCAGAACTTGAGCCAGCTCATAAATCTCCCTGGGTCAGAAAAACAGTCTCTGTCTTCTACAAACTGTTTAAAGTACAAACCAGACCAAACCTAACTAAATAAAAAAATGTGACTCTAAAAGGTGACTCTACTTTCCTTTTGCAGTTATTGGAGGGGAATCTCTGGACCCTTTTACATCTCTAAAATTAAATCCCGTTGACTCCCGAGTGAGGCACATGGTAATGCTTTCATTTTTGAGGCCAGGGTGGTCCCTTCATCCTCAGGCTTTTATGGTTCCCTTCTATCTATCAACCCAGCCATCCTAACTCTACTACTTTCAGAAATATAATGAGTTTAGACGCTTACTTAGATCTCCTGAGCAGGCTTTAAGCGAACCTATTGTGGTAAGGGTCATTATGGAGAAAAGCAAGGGTTTCAGAAATTAAAGAAATTGTTTATCACTAAGGGGGTTATCCGTCATATTAATTCAAAGCTGGGGAATCCCTCAGGGGCAGGAAACAGGTGGCTGACACATCTATTAGAAAGGTTAATGCATAACAATATGTACAGTCTTGTTGGAAATTCTCTATTACAGCGGTAGCAGCATTCTTGTCCATATTTCTCTGCATTTCTCAAATAACACATTTTCTGCATAATCAGGTCTGCTTCTAGACTGTCTTTTTCTTTCTTTTCTTTTTTCATAAAGAGAGGCAGGAAAGGGAGAGGAGGAAGAAGCATCTTGAAGGAAGGGAGGTAGGAGGGAAGAGCAGAAAGGATTTTTAAAAAACTTGTTTTGGTCTACACCTCAGCAGCAGGCTCAGTGCCTGAGCCACTAGGGCATGCCATAGACTGTCTTCCTACTGTCTCTAAAGGGCGATTGGAGGTAGAGATCAGGCAGGAAGAGTACATGCTGCAAGGCAATTTGCTACATATATATTATATATACTTTTTTTTTATAGGAAAGGTGCAGGCAGGAATGAAGGTGAGGGCAGGCAGGGAGGAAGAGAGAGGACAAAGAAGCATGTATTTATCCTATTTAGTTCTTTAACTTCGTTGTTCCCCAGGCCCTGGTCTTGAATCTGGGTCCTTGGGATGTATATGGACTGCATCTGGAGACCTTATCTGCTATGCCACCAGGGCATGCCATTATAAAATATTTTTTTAACATATTTATCATTGTGTGGCTCTTGGGTGGGAATGATCCCTTTACAAACAAAAAATGTGAGTATCCAGGATTCAACCTTAGCCATGGCTTCTTCTAAACTCCCGACCTTTTGAAATCAGAGGAGAATGGGCAGTTCTGCTCCCTAGCAGTCAGGATGTAAACCAGCACAATAGTTTTAGAGGACTATTTACAATGACAATATCTTCATTTTTGGGTGGGAATAGAGAGTGACTGTATCTAGGAAGGAAACTGGCTCTTCATCTTGAATCCCAGACTAACTGAATCCCTCATAAAATCAAGGTCCCTAAAATGCTAATTCTGTCTGAGCTGGTAATAACCAGAATGATAAATGCCATTTACTGGGCATTTATCAGTAATCCAGCATATCACTTGAATCCATTTCTTTGACATTGCCTAGTTTGCGCCTGCAGGATTTCTGGAAAGCATTAGAATCATGTATTCTGAACAAGGGATTGATTCTAAACAGGTCTTGACTGAGTGCCTGTTCTGCAGAAAGGAGGAAAATGTACAACTCCCCGTGGGAGAGGGGAAGAGAGAGGGAAGAGGGCGCGAGTGGGAGAAAACCTAGTCGGTCGCTCTTCTCAGTTGGATTTGGCAGTTTTCTCAAGGTAAAGCCGCGCCAGTGGTCCTTACGTGATTTAGAGCAAGTTAGTTAATTTCTCTCAGACGAGTTACGTTTAAAAGGAAGGTAACAGTGCCACCAGAGCTGGTGAAAAATAAATGAGGTAATTATAGCCTGGAATTACAGCCTGTATCAGAACAGCATCACAATCAACTTGACCTGCGCTGTCCGGTACCGCGGCCACTGCCCGCCCTGCCGTTTGAGCCTTTGAAAGGCCGCTGAACTGGGATACGCGGTCAGTGCAAGATACACACTGGACTCCTGAAGACTTAGTTGATAAAAAAGAATGTGAAATACCTCACTGAGACATTCTTATCTGGATTACATGCTGAAATATTATATTAGGGAGAGAGTTGACCAAGTAAAATGTCATTAACATTCATTTCACCTGTGTGGTTTTTTACCTTTTGTTTTTCTTCCTCAGGCCCAGGTTTGGAACTCAGGTCCTTGGACTTCACATGTCCTTTACCTGAGCTGCTGAACCACAGGGGTACACCTCTTATTACTTTTTAGATGTGGCTACTAGAAACATTTAAATCATTTATATGGCCAATCACATATTTAAAAAATTTTTTTTAAAGGAAATGTGCAGGCAGGTATGGACGTGAGTAGGCAGGCAGAGAGAAAGAGAGAGAGAGAGAGGGAGAGGGGGAGGGGGAGAGAGAGAAGCGGGGGAGGAAGAAAGAAACATTTTATTTTGTTTAGTTCTTCATTTTGGTTGCTCTTCTCTGTCGGGGAGGTGAACCTAGGTCCTTGGGATGTATGTGGACTATGCCATGGTGGACTTATCTACTAGACCGCCAGGGCATGCTCCCCATCATGTATTTCTATTGGATAATATGGGCTTGACATTGAGAAAAGAAGGTTCTTTCTGCCACTCAAGAAGTGGGGACTTAACCTTCTACCTGGAGCTAGGTTTCTCTTAGAGATTCCCCTGTCCCCACCTTCATTCTCATCTCCCACCTAAATCCAGCAGTGCAAGGATGATTTTTCCAAGATGAAAGCCTGTTTTCACTGTTGTTTCATTACTTAAAATCTTTTGAGGGTTCCTCTTAGCCTTCAGTATAGTATGATAGTACTCAGCAATGCCGCATGGCCTGGCTTCTGCCGCCTTCGACTTTGCCTCTTACTCCTTCCTCCTCCGGTTTCTGTGTGTGTTTTCTGTTGGTCCACGCCTGGGTTTTGCCTTCTTTTCTCTGCGAATGACCTCTGCTGCCTGTATACACACCCCCAACCCTCCTGCACCAGCCTACTATTTCTGTTGTTTTTGAATTTTAAATTTATCAATAGGTAATATGTTTACACATAATGTTTTTAAGATATAAAAAAGAAACACAGTAAAAATACTCTTAATACTCCTTTTTTTTTTTAAAGGAAAAGTACAGGTATGAATGAAGGTGGGTAGGCAGGCAGGGAGAAAGAGGAAGAAGGAACATTTTATTTATTTTTATTTAGTTGTACATCTTGGTTGTTCCTGCTGGCTCTGGGACATGAACCCAGGTCTTTGGGATGTATGTGGCCTATGCTCAATTATAGGCAGCGGACCTAACCGCTTCTCCACCAACACAGGCTGAACTAATCTTACTCTTGAATCCTACCTTTTCTCTTCCTTGGAACCAAGCAATGCTTTTAATGGAGCCTTTCAGAGGTATTCTGTATAAAGAAATACCTATGTAGATTTATTCTCCCCATCCTTTTATTCAAAATGGAATATTCTGATATGGGTACATAAAGTACATCCTCACTGTTTTTATGGCTTTCTTGTATGATGTACTAAAATGGTCCTACTTAACCAGTTTGCTTCAATGGCTGTCTTCCAAGACGTAGCTTACTTGTCACAGCCTCCCAAGTGCCTCCCCAGAACCTTTACCTTCTAGGTAGAAGCTCTCTTCTCAGAGCTCACTAATGCCCTGCATTTGCCTCTATAGGTCACTTACTCATCTTATTTCTTGCTGGTTTTCTTGCTCATTTCCTTCACTGAGTTTCTTAAAGGGAGAAACCAACTCTTCATCTGTAATCCAGGACCAAGCCCAAAGTCTGGCATGCAGTAAACTTGCAATAGCTATTAACTAATTGAATTGAGAAGTAGGTCAGGGAATTGACTGGGGAGCCATTAACTCCTGGCTAGTGTATCAATGAGAACTTTTAGGGATGCCAGTGATAGAAACCTCCACTTGGATTGAGTTTATGGGCGTGCATGATTGAAAAGTCTGCCTATTATTCTAGCTTCAGGTATTGAGTCAGTGGTTCAAAGTCACCAAGACACTGTTGATCTCCCTTTACCTTTCACTTTCCACTGCTGGCTCCATTCTAAGAGATTCTTTCTTCATGGAGACAAGATGACAACAAACAAATCCTTCCAGATTACAGTTGAGACAGACAAAGCCAGTTGACAAGTCAACTGGAGCAGAATTTACTCCTGCTACCTCTGATTGACTTGTTTGGGGCGATGTGTCCAATCCTGAACTAATCAAGGTTACCTGTGGATAGGAGGCATTGGTTGACTTAGCTCTGATCACATGGTATTGGGGCACTGGTGGAGTTGGCTTCACCCTAAGCAAGGGGCTGAAATGAATTTCCCTCAAAGCAACATCAGGGTACTATTTGCGCCACGCATAATAGCAAGGAAATGTCCAAGCAGTGAAGGAAGAGCCTCGGGACAAGTCTGTTTCAGGGCTTTTTTTACAAAGGCAGACATTTTAGGAGCCACAAATCTCACAAGAAAGTCACGTTCTTACAACTGTGTTGCTTTTGTTTTTTCGTTGCTTTGACATTTCCAGGGATTCTCTGTAAGTGGGATTTGTCCTTGTTGCAGTCTTAGGCATTACAACCTGTGTAAATCAATTAGCAAGAGAGAAGTCAACTGGAGAGACAGTTCAGTGATACAAAGTCCCACTGCCACTTAATGGGATCTGGTGTGTTTCCTGGCTTGTGAACTTACTCAGGAAAAGTGTTAAAATGACTAAATTTCAAACCTCTTCCGGGCGAAGTGGAACACACTAGATAGACAGATAGTTGATATTCCTTGCAGAATGAATGTTTACTATCAGGGACATTCAGTTTGGAGGCAGCTCTTTCTGTACAGGTTCATTCATGCACAACTTTTATTGAGTTCCTACTGTCCCTACAGGTTCTATTCTAACTGCAGGAGAGACAGTGAGAAAGCAAACAGATTTCAGGAAGCTTACATTAGAGTGGGGGCCAATAGTAAATAAACACACACAGTAGGAGGCTTTCAGACAGATAAATGCTATGAAAAAAACTGAGTAATAGGAATTATTTTAGATTAAATGGTCAAGGACATTTTCTCTGAGGATGTACATTGGAGTTTTTGGTTGAATAAGACAGTGCACCTTGCAGATAACGCCTTAGGCCTTGCCAGAGACCTCGCTAGGCTCAGTTGTCCTGGGAATTTAGAGCAGACCCTTGCTTCTCGTAGTGGGATACCCGGGAGCAACAGTATCACTTGGGCACGTGTCAGAAATGCAGAATCCTAGGTGCCAGCCAACGCCTACTGAATCAGAGTCTACACTTAACAAAACCCTCCAGGTGATAGGGAGGCATTGAAAAGTGTGGGACCTTCAGCCTTGCTTATAAGGGGTGACTCCTGCCAGGCTGGGAGAAGGGATTTGGTTTATCAGCAATCACTAAAAAGATGACATGGGAACATCAGCTGCTGCCTCTGTAGCACCTCAGCCAGGCTCTCAAAGAAGAGAGTGCCTCATCGCCCATTCAGAGCTCAGCGGTTTTCTACCTTAGCCCTCTTGCCTGACGGGAGACTGAGGTTCTTTGAGGCGTGAGGAGGTTCTTTGAGTAGCATCCTAATAAGAACTAGAATCCACAAAGCTCCGTTCTCTGTGCCATTTTTTTACTCTTTAAATATTGATCAGGGCAGATTAGAGTGATTGTGGAAGAGGGTAAACTGAAAGATGAGATGACTGGGAAATCATTTCACCGAAGCACTGGGAAAGTTTGGTTTTGATTTTTTCTTTTCAGAGGATGAACTCAGAAAATATATGTGTGAACCAGGTCCACTTACAGGGAAGCACATTTCTGCTCAAGGCTAGGAGCACTTCTAAGATTCAGTCACTCAATAATGGACGTTCCTGGCCCAGGCTCTAAGTAGTCACAATACCCGCTTCGGGCATTCTGGCACTGATAGGGTGATTGCCCAGACTGGGTTTCCCAAATGGCAGTCATTGGTATCTTCTTTATATATATTTATTTTTGTATGTCCTATACCAGTGGAACTGGCTAAAAACCACTTGCATAAAATGTATAAAGTGCAAATCTTAGGTATGCATTTAGATGAGTTTTCACACATATGTATGATTTTGTTGTCTACCATCAGATTAAAATACAGAGCACTTCCAGCACCTCTCCCCTCCTTGCCAGTCAAAACCCTTCTCCCCCTAGGTAACCCCTGTCCTTACTTCAATCACTATCAATTTGTGTATTCTTTTTTTAATTTGTTAAGAAAAGATGGAAGTAGGAATGAAAGTGAGTAGACAGGCAGGAAGAGAAAGGAGGAAGCATTTTATTTTTATTTAGTTGTACATCTTGGTTCTTCGACCCTGCCCAGGATGCAAACCCAGGTTCTTGGAAAGCATGTGGCCTTCACTTTCGCTGGAGGCAGTGGACCAAACCACTGCACCACCAGGGCGTGCCAATTTGTATATTTTTTAACGGAATATACAGTGTCTCCATTTTTTACTTAATGTCTTCCTTTAAGTAGACTCGCTTAGTATAACTTCCAACTTGATCTGAGAAACAATCACCACTAAAATAGTGTTTTGACGTAAGACTCCTCCCCGCCCTAGTGCACATTAAAATCGACACAAACTATTAAAATAGTTTCTTCATGTATCAAAGGATCTCGTTTTGTTTGTCAAAAGCTTCCAGATGGTTTCAGAGTCCTTTACAACTCGAAGGCTGATTTCGTGGTGACGGAGTGGGACACGTTCACGAAATTAATGTAGCATCACAATCCTAATACTGCCAGTCTGCCCTCCATCTCCAGCCTATCACCCATCCACCCACCCACCCATGCGTGCATCCATCTGTCGATCCCTGCGTGCATGCTTCCATCCGCGCATCACACTTGTTGATTACCTAGCAATGACTCCCTTAGGCTCTGAACGCAGAGAAAACTAAACTCTACTTTGTGATTTCAAATGGAAGGAAATAGAAGAGCAAATCATTTCAGTATGTGTATACAGCTCAGGTGAACGCCGACTTACAGAGGAAGGGCGTTTTCCGGAGACAAGGCAAAGCTGAGGGGGTGGGTGGGCATTTCCCAGAGCAGCCTCTGCCCCAACCCTTCTTTGATCACTGGGCCCCCGGGCAGCAACAGCGGTCTACTTCAGCTTTCCTTAGCAACCAGAGCGCCCAGCCCAGGTGCCTTCCTAGTGGTCTTACCGAGTTTGATGGGCAGCTCAGTCGTACAATTCCAGCTCGCAGCTCTTGGCTCCGCAGTGGCTTGCGGGAGGGCTGGTGGGCGTTACCGCCCTCTCGGGTGCCCCGCCCAACCCCGAGCGGTTTGTGGCGCATGCGCACGCGGGCCGGGCTGGGAGCAGGGTCAGCGCGGAGCCGGAGTCGCCGCGGCGAAGCGCTTCAGCGTCCCTGCCGCCACCGTGCCGCTCTCACCTCCGCCGCCGCCGGCGCCGCCTTAGCCGCCCCCTCAGCCGCGCCGGAGGGCGGCCGCCTATTATCTTTCTCCGCGGCGAAGGTGCGGAGCAGCTCCGGCTCGGGCCGCCGGGTAGTCCCCGGCGCCGCACGGTGAGGGCGCAACTTTGTTGGCGGAGTTGGGGAAGTTGGGACGTGAGGAGGGGTCGGCGCGCGCGGGCGGCGGCGGGAGGGGCGCGGCGGGCGGGGTGGGGCGGGGCGTGCGTGCGTCCGGGCGCTGCGGCCCCTCCACGCATTGTCTGCCCCGGCCCGGCGCGCCCCGGCCCCACCGCCCACCCCTGGGCGCGGGGGCCCCCGAGCGCGGCCGAGCCGGCGGAGTGTGCGGACGCCAAGCAGCGGCTCCGGGCCTGGCGCGGCGGTCCAGGCGCCCGGCCGCGCCCCGCCGAGGGGACCCTCTCCGCGAGCGAGCAGCCGACCCTCCTCTCCGCGGAGTTCAAGTGCAGCCATGCTTTGGGACCAAAAGCAAATTTTTCTTTTTCTTTTTTTTTTCTTGTGAATGTGGCTTACTGACACTTTGTGTGTGCGTGCAAAGTCAACCAATTTGTAAAGATTGAAACACTTATATGCATATATGAAAACCCTGAAGAAATTTACATCCAGAATAGAAAGGTTTTCTTAAAAAAATTTTTTTGGGGGCGGCTGGCGGGGTGGTGTAGTTTTTACAGCAAAGTGATTCCATCACAGTCAACTTTCTTGGTCTTACTGTGAACTCAGGAATTCACCCTGGAAGTTGGATTGAGCAATATTTTGGTGCTCCGTTTTAGCTTTTACACTCCTCTGAGTTATTTTGAGAGTTTATTGCCTCGGGCTCAAAGAACTATAGGAAAAAACAATGTGTTCACCCCCCCCCCCCCCCGGCCTTATTCCACCCATTCCTCCCCTACTCTCTCCCTTTTATTTTCAGAAGAAACTTTTTTTTTTTCCTTTCCCTAAACCATTGGGCGTCCAGATCTGGACAAGTTTGTGGAGGAGTTGGGATCAGCTGAGCGAAATCAGTGTTACTGCGCTGTAGTCCTTCCTGGTCTCGGGGCATTTGCGTTCTGCGTTAAGTACAAACCTTATGCGTTAGGCAATATCTATTCTACTGAATTCGCTTTCTTTGGCCTATGTGGTGAGAATAATTGTTTAAATCCTCCAGATGGAACTACCTTGGGTGTCTGTCAAACTCAGATAGTGGAACGGGATGACCAGAATGTGTTAGTGTCCGTTGTTATATTGTTACATCTCTGGCATCTGCTGAGTTGAAAAAGACAAGTGAGAAATACTGTGTGTGCCAGTTGCTTTGATTTCCCTGCAAGTGAAGTGGAGAAAGGCTCCTGGGTTTTCTGGTTTGGGTGTTGCAGGTTTTGTTGACTTATTTTGCTTTGAAAACCTAATTTTCTTCACCTGATGAAGCTAAGGAAAAGTGTCCTTTATGACCTAAGCGTTGTGCTTTTTTTTAACTCCACCAGCAAGGGCACTCTCAGGAGTCACCACCCACCTTACTAAAGTTTTCTCTCTGCTGGTGAGGCTGTGCGCGCAGGGAGGGAGGTTGACGGAGGTTGAAAGGGGTTGTCACGGGGGACATAAAGTAAACAAATACTGTTCACAACAGAATGTGACTAGTAGGCCAGTTGCTTTCCTTCTGTGAGCTGTGATAGCTCGCTATATATACTTTTGTCTTAGAATTTCTCACACTTCATTTATTTGCCTGACTAATGGTAACTGTGTGTGTAGTATAAATGGACCCTTTTAATTTGTTAACTCTTTGAGGGCTGTGATGATGGGCCTTCGTTTTTAATCAGCTTTGTACCTTCTTTGCCAGGAAGGAGTCTAGCACAGGGCAGGAGTGCGGTGTGCATCTGAATTGGGCAGAGTGCTTTGTGGTAGTGCCCATAGAGCCACTGCTTTTGAGGATTTGTTCAAAACTTAAAGGTCTGTGATGGAAATTTAGTTTACTTGAAAGGAGCTCTGACTTTTCTTTTTAACCCATCTCTTGGAAAGAAGTGAGGTAAGTAGTGAGTGCACTGTGGATTTCAGAAAGTGGTTCTCATTTAGAAATTTTCTCCGTTTTTTGGTGACATGACTCGGACTCCTGGGCAAATTAAATTCATTCACATCTGCGCCTGTGCCTTTATTGTAGCACATTGTGGAGCCCTGGGTATTCTTTGGAGCTGGACACTTGAATTCAAATCCTCACAGTTCATTGCCTAGTTGCGTTGTCTTGAGTGTGTCACACCCTTTCAGAACTCGTGTTGCCTGCTTTGTAAGTGTTATAACATTTGTAAGGATAAATAAAACTGTGAGCTAGTTTAATAGTGTGTGTAACACTAAGTAGGTGCCTATTACCTGGTAGCTCTGATGATATTTTTGTTATATTTTTTATGACTTAAAACATTTTTTAAACCTCTGGTGCTGCTAAGTATAGCTTTTCTTTCATAGAGAAGTCCTAAGAATTGAGTGTCTTAATCAAATGCAGTTGTTTTTTTGTTTTTGCTTTTTTTATTTAAAGGAAAGGTACAGGTAGGAATGAAGGTTGAGCAGGCAGGCATGCAGGCAGAAGGAGATAGGAGGAAGAAGCATTTTATCTCCTCCACCACTTTAAAAAAAATTCAGTTGTTCATACTTGTTGTTCACCCGCTTAGCCGCCCCCAGACCTGGGTCTTGAACCCTGTGGTTTGTGGCTTGTGTTCTTTGGAGGCGATTGACCCAACTGCTGCTCCACCAGGCACTCCTCAAATGCAGTTTTTTAAAGTGTGAGTTTAACTCAGTGTTAATAGAATCAGCAGTTTTATCCTCTCAATCACCTGCTACTGTGGGTGGGCTTTGTAGATCGTCTTGGCAGAACTCTGGATGGTTTCAGCACTTGTGATAGGATAGTCAGTTCCAACTTTCCTTCCATGTGACTGCATTTCTGAAACTTGCTTAAGACGTGGACTGGAGGTTAATATAGTGTCAGTACAGTTCAGAGACTTGAGCAAATCAGTCACCCTTCAAGATAACAGTTTTGAATGTGTCACCACTTCCGGAAGGAAGCATTGATTTGAATCATATCAGCACAATTTAAAATATTGCCAAGACCGAGTGGAAAAGATATAGTCTAGAAATATTAACCTTAATGGACATTTCTGTATATTGAATCTCATCTTTCCATTTGTTTTCTTATAAAACTAGGGTAAAACTAACCCTGAAGGATTATAGTAAACCTTTAAAAATTGTGTTTGCTCATACTCACTGATTGAGGGGAAACAAATCCTTGTCAAAGCTAGATGAATACACTTGGACTTTTGGTTATCCACTCTTTTATTAAAGTTAACACTTAAGTGCACTTGAAGTGTATTTAGTTAATTCCTGATGGGAACAGGCATCCATTTGGAAGCTTTGCCTGGAGTCACCAGCAGGCTGCTGCCTTCCCATTTTAATGGGGAAGAGAAGAGGAGATTCAGTGGGAGAAGTTTGTTTCATTCAGCTATCTCTACACCACTTCTGGGTTGATTGAAACATAGTAAGAAGATGAATAGGTCACCCTTTTCGTCAGTCCTTGCCGGGAGGAGGGTCCTGCAGACCTGGTACTAACATGCTGGGATTGTGCTTTCTACTTTTACCTCCTTCAGGGGAAGGTGCCCTCACTGTCTTTGCGTGAGGTAGTTATTGGGGTGGGGAGAAGGAAAAAGTGTGAAGGATTTGCCATTTTTTTTATCATTCTGGAGGCTCTTCTGTTGGAAATCGGTTCTTTTGAATTTTCGTGTTGATTGTATCGTACGCATTTGGCCATAGAAATAGCTTCTATTCTAAATGGATAGTTACTTCTGAATGGTTAGGAATTAAGTAAACTTGTCACACTTTAATGCGTTAGTCTTTCAGAGTACTAAAGATGTCAAGTTAGAAAATAGCACTTAGGAGTGATTAAAATCGTCACAGAACCCAAGATGATTCTCTGATGGTGATCTCTGCTAAAGGCACATGGCCTTGGAGCTATGTGTCTGACTTCACATCCAAACTTTCTTATATATTCCCTGTGTATGTTTGAGCAAGCCACTTCATCTGTCTCAGACTTAGTATCCTTATAAAATAAAAGCGAATTTAATATTAATCTCTTCCTATCTGCTCTATACTACTGTTATGAGAAATACATGCGATAAAGTGCTGTACAAATGCTGTGCTATTTTGTAATTTTATTATCTGGCTACTGGTTTGGATAAAATTCAAATCCTAGTCTAAAGGGGAAAACATTCAACTATATTGTTTTTTCTTTATAGAAAGTAATTAAAATATACCATTTCTGTTGCCATTCTTTTGACTTGGGAAATTTGATGCTTTTTACTTTTGGCTTTTTTCATGCACCATATTTGTCATAGAATCTTTTTCTAAGCTCTAAAGAAATTTCAGTTCGTAGTGCTTGCTGTTAGACCTGAGTTACCGAGAAATCACAGAAGCTGGAATTGAATGCCATTGCTTGAGAGTCGGGTGAAATCACAACAGTGTGCAGCAGGTTGTCAGAATATTTCAGGAGAGTATAAAAGAAGCCGGTGATCTTCACTGACTCACTTTTATACATTATTAAAAAAAAAAAGTAGTGTTCTTAAGTTAGAGGAGTATGTCTTCTGTGTGCCAGACATGATACTGTACCTCACCTGCATATTTTATTAAAAAAATAAACCTGCAGGGCAGGAATTATTAACCTGTTCTAGGGTGTGGAAACAGCCCCCAAAGTGATTCGATAGTAACACGGCTACTCAGGTATGGTGCTAAATAATCTGAACTCAGATTATTCTGACTCCACAGGCCATGCGTCTTACAACATTGATGCTGTCACTTACAAAGCAAGTTTACTGAGATAGTTTTTATATGATAAAATGCACCTATTTCAAGTATATATAATTTGATGAGTTTTGACAAACATATCCATGCATATAATTAACAGCAGAACCAAGAAAAAGAGCATTATCATCACTCTAGAAAGTTCCCTGCTGCTGCTCTCCAGGCAGTTCCTCCCCTGAACCCTCATCTAGTTGTCTACCTCACCATAGGCATCCATTATTCTGCTTCTGTCATTGTAGTTTTCTCTGTGTTAGGGGTCCTAGAACTGTCCCATGGACCATATCTGGCCTACTGCCTGTTTTATAAAGTTTTATTGGGATACAGTGGTGTTCACTTGTTTATATCCTATGTCTGTTCCGCTGCTGTGGTGGCAGAGTAGAGTATGTATGAGAGACCATGTGATCCACACAGCTGAAAATACTTTTTTTTTTTCCCCTTTTTTTCTTAAGTCAACCATTTTAGATCAAGCAGTTCAGTAGTAGTATACATTCACAACGTTTTGTGAGCAGCCCCTCTATCTCCTACTAAAGCATTTTCATCATCTAAAAAGTAAATTCTGTAGCATTAGGCAGTTGCTTCCCATCTCCTCTCAACCCCTAGAAATCTTCAGTCATCATTCTGAAAATATTCTTTGGCCTTTTACAGAAAAAGTGTGTCAATCCTTGTCAATCCTAATATAACTAAATGCAGTGATCAGTTAGCAATATAAGATATATAATAATATACTATGCAGTGCATATTCACCTTTTTCCTCTTTGTCCTCCAAATATATCTTTATAGTTAATTTGAAATTTTATTAACTAGGATAAAGCTTCACTCAGTACATCGTTATATCTCTTTTAGTCTTTATTTTCTTTATTGGATATAATGTTTAACTTACATTCATTGAAAATTCAGTGGTATTCGGTATGCTCTGGTAGAGCAGCAGTTAGGTCAGTTATCTCCAGAGCAAGCCACGTACCCACGGGTTCAATACCCAGGCCTGGTCAGGAAGCAGTGAATGGGAGCAACTAAATAAAAATGAAATAAAGGTGCTTCTTCCTCTTCTCTCTTCCTACCTACCTGCCTACTCGTCTTCCTGCCTGCACCTTTCCTTTAAGGAATAAAAAAAAGAAATTCAGTAGTATTTTGTGAGTTCCTCAGATGCATACATTCACATAACCACTATTTTAATCAAGATGCAGAGCAGTGCCACATACTCATTGTCAATGCATATTTTACCTCTAGACGCCAGGAACTACTAATGTCTTCCTGTTGGGTTTTTTTTTTTTTTGTCTTTTCAAGAATGTCATATAAATGGAATCATACAGAATGTAGTCTTTTTTTCATTGCCTGGTAATGTTAAACATCTTTTCATGTGATTATTTGCCATTTTTTGGTGATGTCTTCACAATCTTTTGTTCTTTTTTTGAGCTGTTTATTACTGAGTTTTGAGAGTTCTGCTTGTCTTCTAGAATCAGATACATAGTTATGATTTGCAAATATTTTCTCCTTATCTCTGGTTCATCTTTTTAATTCTTTTAATATCTTCTGAAGAGCAGTTCTTACTGTTGCTAGTGTCCGGTTGTGTTTTCCTTCATAGAATGTGCTTTTACTGTAGTCAATGAGAAATTTTTATCTGGCATTGAGCATAAAGATTCTTCCCTTTATTTTCCTCCCAGAAATTTAGTTTTTAGGTTTATTATTCACTTTGAATTTTTCAAAATAGTACAAAGTATGGATTGCAAGTTTGTGGGGTTTTGGGGTATAAGTGCAGTTGTTTTGATAAAATTTTTTGAAGACTTTCTTCTCCATTGACTTGTTGAAAGCTGGTTGGTCGTGTGTGTGTGTGTGTGTGTGTGTGTGTGTGTGTGTGTGTGTGTCTGTCTGTCTGTCTCTAGATTCTCCGTTGTGTTTCATTGACGTAGGTTTTTCATTTCTTCTTTATCTCACTATTGATTACTGTAGCTTCATAGTGAGTTTTGAAATTTGGCAATGCCAGTTCTCTAATTATGTTGTTTTTCAGAATTAGGTTTGAGTATTTTAGTAGTTTTGCTTTTTCACGTACAGTTTAGGATTGGCTTGTTGATAATCTCTAAAAATTCTGCTGGGATTTTTGATCTAACATTGTGTTGAATTTAAATCAGTTAGGGGACAGTTGACATCTTAATACTATTGAGTCATGAGCATGGTATATGTGTCTATTTAAATCTTTTTTTGATCTCAGCATTTTATAGTTTTCAGCACATGGCTCTTGTATATTGGAAGCTAGATATGTATTTCATGTTTTGTGGTGCTGTTGTAGATGATGCTTTTAAAATTTCAATGTTCAGTTATTGTTAGTATCTAGAAATCAGATTGAATTTTGTATACCGATCTTGACTCTTTATTAAACTTTATTAAACTCACTTTAAGTTCTAGAAACCTTTGGGTTTTTCTATATAGACAATAATGTCATCAGCAAAAGGACGGTAAGATATCTTCGTTTTCAAAATGTATGCCATTTTTTTTCCTTTTTCTTGCTTTATTGAGCTGGCTAGAACTACACCAGTGTAATGTTCCGTAAATTTTGAGAGTTGGACGTTCTTCCCTTGTTCCTGATGGGGGAAAATATTCAGTGTTTCCCCAATATCATATTAGCTAGAGCTTCGTGGAGATTTTTGGTATAGGACTTTTGTCAAGTGGAAGTTCTCCTATTTCTGGTTTGATGAGAGATTTTTTAAATCATGAATGGATAGTTTCTCTGCATCTGTTGAGATAATTGTTTGTTTTTTCTTTAGTCTGTTGATAAACTCAGTTACACTGATTTTTTAATATTAATTTGCATTCTTGTGATAATCTTCAGTTACAATGTTTTTAATATATTGTTGGATTCATTTTGCTACTGAATCTTTATTTCTTTGCTTTGTCTCCTATTTGTCCTGTAAAAGTTCTTGAGCACATGTATGACATTTATAAATAGATGTTAAAATCTTCGTTAATCTCATTATTTCTATTGACTGACTCTTTTGTGGCTCACATTTCCTCCCTTTGTATATCTAGTAATTTCTTGCTGGATTCTAGAAGTGGTGAATTTTAAGTTGTTGATAACTGGATTTTATTGTATTCTTTTAAAACAAAACTCTTTGTCTTACTGACATTTTGGGGCCTGATAATTCTTTGTTGTGGAGGCTGTCTTGTGCGTGATGTTTAGTGACATCCCTGGCCTTTACCCAGAATATGCCGGTGTTATTACCACTAGTTGTAACAACCGGAGTTTTTAGGATTGGTCTAGAGTAGCTGTTACATTAAGGCTTATTTTGCCCCATTTTTAATTTCCATTGAGGAGTTGGATATTCTTAGAGGACTCTTCACTGTGACTGGTCAGAATATGAGTATCTCCAGCCCTGTGTGAGCTCTGGGTCATTAATTTATAGTTCTTGGGTCATTTTTGCCTGCTCTCGTAGATTTTTACAATGCACAGCATCAGACTCAAGGAGGCCTCTCTGCTGATTTCTGGAGACCTGTCTTCATGCAGTTCCCTCCTTTCTAAACTGCAGTTTTCCGCCTCCTCAACCTTCCCACTCTCCTCTGACTTAACCTGACAGGAATGCTCTGCTTGGGAGCCTCCGCATGGCCCTTGGCTCAGTGTGCCCTCCAGGCCGAGAAAGCAGGTGTGGTTGTGGGGCTCATCTCAGCTCTTCCCTTCAGTTAGGCGTCTTTGTCCTGGGCTGCAAGCGCTGCCTGTTTCCTGTGGTCTCAAAGATGTTGCCGCGTATGTTTTGGTTAGAAAGTGAAGTCTCTTGGAAGAGTGTGCTTTATTCTGGTACTGAAAGTCTTGTTATATGACTCTCCAAGTGGGTCAGGATCAAAAAAAAAAGGGTTCGCTGTCTGCTGCCTTACCTGAGCCCTCGTTCTGTGGAGAATACGAGAAAGAAGTAGGTATCTTCTAGTTGAACTGGCACGTAGTACTTAAAAGTAATCGAAGACTTGAAAGCTCTGGTGAACAGAAAGATCACATAGTCTGATCTTTTCATGGGGAACTGCTTCTTTTGTATTTGTTTCTTAGCGTGTATGTCTAATTTGGTTTTATGGCTTAAGATGTAGTGAGTCAGAGGGTAGAATCCTGGCTCTTGCAAGTGCATTTGCCAGCTGACTTGCTGTGTGGCTTCAGGGAATTATTTGTCTCCAAAACTTAGTATTTTTTTTTTAGTTTTTGTGCTTTGGTAAAATGAGCGTATGACATACCTTCTAGGATTATACATTTATTCAACAAGTATTTCAGTGCCTTCTATATGTCGGACACTGTTCTAGGTGATGGGGATTCAGGGACAAATATAAGGTAGCTTCTGCTGTCAAGGAGCTGACTGTCTAGTGAGGCAGTGGAAGATGAGTGGCCGTTTGGTGATGTCTGGCTGTGATAATTCTAGGAAGATTCTGAAGAGTATTAGCATATTAGGAAGGTCAGGCAAGGCTTTGCAGAGGAGATAAGATTTGAGCAACAAACTACCTGAAAGCCCCTTCACTTTCCAAGCAGAAGGAGCAGGTATGGGAATAAGGTGGGAATGTGAGCAGGGAGGCGAGTGCCTTTGAGATGGAGTGAGAAAAGAGAAGGTATGGGTGCACACCAGACGGAGAGGAGAGAATGAGGGGAAGCAACTGGGAAAGCCTAGTTCAGAGTTAGCAGTAGTCCACTGAGAAAAGACGGTGACTTGGGCCCGGAGGGTGGTAGAGAAAGCGATAGAAGTGACTGAAGTCAATCACTTTGACAACAAAACCGCAAGTATTATTACTTACAGATTGGAAGGAGGTTTTGAAGGAATGAAAGGAATCAAGGGTTTTACTTGATATTACCTACCTGTTTGACTGGAACTGCTGGGTGAATGGTGGAGTGGTTTCCTGGATGGGGAAGACGTGGAGTGAGTTCACCTGAGGAAGAAGTTGTGATTTCTCTTCTGGACATGCTAAGCCTGTGACACTAGTAAGTGAAGATGTCAGTAAACATTTGAACATACAAATCTGGAGTTCAGGGATGAAGTTTGGACTAGATATATAAATTAGAGAACGGTAGCTAGAGAAAGGAGGGGACGTTATTGTGGGAATTAGGGATATCTAAGGCTCCTGGCACATGTGGGGACACATGGCATGGCAGCTGATAATAGTGATAAAGCAACAGTAGCTAAAGGAGGACTAGATAAAAATGAAGGACTATGGTAGTGACCTGAAGTAGCATTTTGTATATTATATCAGTTAGCTAGGACCCCAAACATGCTGAAGACTTTTTCTCCCTCTTTGCACAATTAAAATATCATTAATGAAATCTAGTCTCCAGTCTGAGGATATTGGAGAATTTTAATGTGATATTTGCATGCATTTTGCCTACACGTAGTACACAGGATAGTCTGGAAGGAGGAACATCACAAAAAGTTAACTGTAGTAATATGTGAGGAGTGAGATGATAGCCCATTTTTCTTGATTTTCTAACTACTCAACAGGATTTTTTTTTAATAAAGGAAGTTGGTATTTTTAGAGAGTTTGCTCAGTTGGTGAGCTTCTGGGGTGACAAGTTTCATTTATTTGTAGTTGCTCGTCTTATTTATTCCTGAGATGGGCCCTTTGTGGTCTGTTGTGTTGAAAATTTGTGCCCTTGATCACAGAAAGGATCAGGTAAGAGGCTCCAAGGTGGTTTTGTTATCACTCCTTAGCAGCTCCTGGGAAAATTGTTGGCAGTTACTCTCTCCACCAGGAGAGTTGTGCATCCTTTTGTTCAAAGGGCACACTGTGCTGTATTTGCATTGTGATGGGCAGAGTACTTCTACATTGAACTGAACATGGTTTTTTTCTCCCCTCCCCAATCAGAATTACATGATCACTGTTAGAGTTTTAGAAATATTCCTTTTCCCCAAGTGACAACTGTGCTAAAGGCTTTTAGCACATGTGATCTTCTCTGTAATTCATGAATTGTTTCTAAAAACAGTTTAATTTGAAATGATACCTGTAAATTAAACTGCTTACCTGTGTGTGTTTTTTGTTTTGTTTTGTTTTTGTTTTGCCATTTTAGTCCTGCCCTGTCTATAAAGTGAATGGTTTTCTGGAGTTGGAGAAGGAAGGTCCATGGTGGTGTTGCAGTGAAATAATTTCTGTAACTTTTTACAAGCTGAAAGAAATTTTTTCCCCTCTTCGATACTTTGTGTAGAGTGGCTAGGCTTACAGTACTAAAGGAACCGTGAATATGATTTTGCAGTCGGAAGTTATTTAGGGGAGAAAACGTAGCAGCTAGATTCCAGAAGTAGACTTCTAATTGTTCATTTGGTCCCCTGGGGCCTGGTGGAGGTGCTTTCTCTGCTTGGGGATTAGGGATGTATATGGGTCAGTGGGCAGGAATGACCAGAGCTTTTGCTGGGCCCTCCTGCCCCAGTGGTGCTGCATGTATAAGAGCACAGGTGTTGTGTTTTCCAGTCCAGAGAGATCTTTCAAGGCAGGTTGTTTCCTAAAAGATCTTTTCTGAAAAATGAAGTCACTGAAAGGAAGAAGTTCACTGGGTGCTTACTTGCATATTGTGTGTTCATTTGCATTCTC
Source organism: Solenodon paradoxus (assembly GCA_004363575.1). Classification (NCBI taxonomy): domain Eukaryota; kingdom Metazoa; phylum Chordata; class Mammalia; order Eulipotyphla; family Solenodontidae; genus Solenodon; species Solenodon paradoxus. The sequence continues at coordinate 90,884 of RJWH01001472.1, forward strand.
TACAGTAACCCTGTAAGATAGGTGCTATCCAGTCTCCCTTTTTTGATGAGAAAACTAGGATTCGGAGATTGAGTGTGCTTCTCCTAGGACAATGAGCTATAATTTTCATACAGGGTTTTGTGACTATAAACATACGCTAGTTTATTATATATGCCATAAGTCACATTTTTTCACTCTGATATGATTATATCCAGAATAGTCAGCTTAAAATTCCAGCTTGTTCTTGTAAATAGAAAATCATTGTGGTCTGCTCTTAAAGTTTTCCTAGAATTCTTAAGAACATGTTGGGCTTCCATGTTTGTGCCTTGAAAGTAGCATAAATTTGCCAGTAGAATGGGATTTTCCTTCACATGCAGGAGGATCGAAATAGATCAAAATGAATAGTTAACATTTATACACTTTCACATCTTCAAAGTGTTTCACAGTTAATTAGTTCATGTTTAACTTACATGGGAAGTTGGAAAACCAGTTTTTTAGGTTCATTTGAACAGTCCTGAAGTGTTAGAGGATAGGAGGAAATGTGTGAGAGCAGCGAGCTGTGCACCATGCCGTGTTAAACCCATTTTTTTCAGGTCCCCTAGCTTTCAGCTTCGCTCACATCGAGTGTGGTTTTTGGATGTCCACCTTCTGCTTAATGCAAAGAAATGGAATGTTGTGGACTGAAGGAGAGCAGCATGCAGGATGGTTGGGGAGAGACCTGGGTAATGATGAACTGTATTGCAACTTTTTTTCTGTAGTTCCTTCAGTGTGAATTGTCCTTAATTAATCCTGCGAGGCTTTTGAGGGACAGCCTGTGATTGGCTCAGAAACTCTGGCAGTGAGCAGAGCTGTTATGCCTACTAGTTGCTGGGGAAAATTCTTTTCTTTGTCATCCCTGGGTTAAGAGATAACTTTGTAACTTGATCCTTTGCCTAGTGTCCACAGCACCACTTGTCACCTGATTCCATCTCTCCTTTCTCACCTCCAATAAAATTGCTTTTACTTGGCAAGGTTTTGTAGTTAGAAAAAGATTTGGAAGGAGACCCTAGTACCAGTTGAGCTGTATTTTTGTCATGTAACTAGCTGTGTGACCTTGAGCAGGTTGTTGATTTTCTTCTGCCCATGAGTTCTTTTGTTCTGTGAAATAATGTGTTAATGACTCACCTTTCATTCAGTCTGAAAGAGGTTGTGGGGGGAGGATATCAAACTTACCCTCTTTGACATGACATGGATAGAGAGGGGTTTTTCACATCAGTGAGGATTCTTCAAAGCTGCAGCAACCTCTTCCTACTTTGGTTGGATTGATTTTCTTACTATTGTCAACCACATCACAACACTTTAAACATCTTTCTTTTTCCTATACAAGTGCAATAAATAGAACCACTTGATAAATACTGTGTTGGGTGATTCCCTAAGACAGGATATGCACATTCCTTTTCATCATCGCTTATCGCCTGTTATTTAGAGGGACCTATTCATGAATTTTTGTCTAAGTGAACTTGCCAGAGAAACCCTAGTATTTAATGGCAGAAAAGAGAGGAATTCTGAGAGCTTGGCATGTTTATTTAATTAAGCTTTTATCTGACCGGGAGTCTTTTTTTAAGATCAGATAGTAATGGCCCTGAACTTTTTTTTTTATCAAATAGTGCTGTTGGTCAAGTCTTCCTCATTTTTCCCCACTCTGCTTTCTTCATTTCTTCTTTATTATAACATCAAATAAACCCAAGTTTAGGCTTTTCATCCTTTTCCAGGATTTGTGATAGCATGGATGAAATGTACTAATGTACATGGAATAAAGACTACATGAGGACTTTGACTAATCGAAGGTGACTTACTAAATCTTTAAAGTCACCGTTTTATTTAAAAATCTTTCCTGTTGAGAATAAATAGATTTAGGATTTTTTTTCTCCTAGTACCAGTTATAGTTTAGCTTTGGTAAGTTGAATCAGACCTTTTTGGGAAAGAGAAGACACCAGGTTAAATGGAATATTGATTAGTTGACCAGCCTTGTTTTGAAAGTTGTATGCCTCTAGCTCAGTTTTTGTGTTTGGTTCATGTAGGTTTCCATAATTTTAACTTGTTCAGCAGCTTCATCATAGACGTGTGGGTGATGTACATGGGAATGCAGGTGTGTGGCTTGCCTGCCTGTTTTTAAAAAAATATTTTATAATACTTTAGAACATTCATAATAGAGCAATAGAAGTGACCTTTGCATGCATATAACCCAGATTTTGGAGAATTAGCAAAATTTTTCCTTTTTCTGCAGACATCAATTTTCAAAATAATAGCTTTATTGAGATGTAATCTGCGCATGATAAAATTCACCCCAGCTTCATTTTAACATGTTTATTCTAGTTGTCTTGAAAATCATTACCCAACTATTTTCTTAATAGTGATTTTTAAGTGGTAGTTTAACTCTAACCTATAATTCTAGGAGCCATGAAACGTCTCTAAATCATGGCATGATGGTTCCAGAGCAGACAGCTTTACTCAAAGCAAATGAGTGCTGAGTAGCCTTTTTTCTTTTCAGCAGAATCATTACAGAAATAGAACCATAAACCTTCTATTAAGTACTTTCGTATGAAATCTGAGGTTTCTGTCAAATTAGACATGGAAAATTAAACAGCTACACAAATGACTGATCTGTGCAATTTTTTAGTCCTTTTTTTTTTTTTTAAACATGACTACTCTTAAATAGCAGTACAAGAATGTTACATTTTTTGGTTTCATGTCATTTTTTTTACCTCACATAGAATTTATTCATTTTTTTCCCCATTAAAATCTGTTTTTCTTAAAATACATTACTGTTTATTTTGACTTTTGTGCAGAAAATATTGTTTAGGTAATTGAGTATCTTTGTAGCCTTTCTCTACTTCCTTAATTCATTTGGCAATGTGTATAAAAATTGTTTATTTTCCTCATGCTTCCTAATTCAGTTGGTCATGTAAAAGGATTCATTTGAAGCCTCAAGAACAATTGCTCCTCTGTTTTTCATTGCCCCTTTTTGTAGGTATTATGCCTTTTGAGTGCATGCATTCTCAGAAATACCACCGGAATCCCTCTCATCTTTGGGAAAGGCCAATCTTGACTGCTTTGCCAAAAGTGCTGGGCTGGTAGCAGTCTAAAGTTTAATAGCTAGCTCTCTTTGTGTCCCCACAAAAGAAGGAGTTTCTAGTGGCTCATCTGGGAGATATTGTGAGGACACATATATTAAAGGAAATTCAGAGGGAAAGTCGTATCTGTCTTCCACCCTCAGCCTGGAAACCTGTGGAACTCTGCAGGGACAAATACACTAACATAATAATGGTTATTTTGTTGGGAGCCTCAGAACTAGGTATGTTCTGTTTACTAATTCTCACTTCTGCAAGGAAGGCTTTTTATGACTCTTCCAGAAAAGGAAATTGAGGTGTAAGGAGGTTAATAATTTTTGGCGTATTTATTTCTGCAGGCATTTACTGAACTGCTGTATGTCAGGCAAACTGCTAGGTGTAAGGGTCCAGGAATGAACAAAGGCAAGACAGCCACTGTCCTTAAAGTACTTTTGATTTTATTTCTTTATTATTATGTAATAACAACAGTAATAATAGTAATAATTGCCATTATTTGCTGTTTCCCATGTGCCAAACTTAGTACTGTGTGTTCGATACATCCTTGTTTTAATCCCTACAACTCTTGATAGGTGGGTATGAGTTACCCATATTTTATGGATGAGGAAACTGAGGCTCGGAGGGACTAGATAACTAGATAACATCATTTGTTTGTGGCAGAGTTGGGACTTGAACACCTGTCCCTGACTCTAGGGCCGAAGCTCATTTTATCTGTCTGCCTGCCTACCTATCTAGTCTATCTCTCTCTGTCTAGGAAAGGTACAGGCAGGAATGAAGGTGAGCAGAGGCAGCCAAGCATTTTCATTTTCGTTTAGTTGTACGACTTGATTGTTCCCCAGGGCCCTGTGTCACGAACCCGGGTCCTTGGGTTGTATGTGGACTACACTGGCCACAGGCAACAGACTTACCTGCAATACTACCAGCATGTACCAGTAGATATATTTTGATGGTGAACTTTTCTGCCATATAATCTCTTTTCATAGAAGCTATCATGAGTTTTCATGATTCCTGAAAGACATCTTTTGTCTTACTTTTATTAACTATAATGCATAGTCCCCCTGGGAATGCAGGGATTATATATAAACCAAAAAAATGTAGCACATATGAATAAATGACACTTAGAAAATATTTCCCACACTTGAAAATTGGTAGATGGTGTTTGTTGTATGTATGTATGTATGTATGTGTATACATATGCCGTATATGATCGTGTTTCATATGTGCTTGAGTATAAAGACTACCATACGTATTTCATGACTATATCTTTACGTGATATTAAATAACCTGTATGATTATTTTAATGGCTACTTAAAATTTCACTATATGAATTTAGATTTATCCTGTTCATTAATTACTCTTACTTGATTATTTATGGGTATTTCTTTTTGTTTTTCCTACCCTCCTGCTTTTATAGACATAGCTGTCATGAAAAACCATGTACATACACCTTTTATTCATGTTTCTCTCTTTCTAACAGAAATAGAATTGCTAGAGCAAAAGCTGTGTATTTCAGCAACTTTTAAAAGATACTGTCAAGTTGTTTACAGGACACATCATTTTTAAATTCCCACTGGCAGAGTATGAGTGCCTGCTTACCTTTTCTCCATAACCTTTAGAAAGAAAGTTTTTAAAAAATCCAATATATTTAAAGGAAATTTCAAATGACTTAATATAATTACTAGAATTCCTGGATTACTGGCAACCAATGATAAATAAAAGACCTGTATTTCTAAAAGAATAGGAAGAAACTCATGAAGCAGTCACTATTTTAAAGCACTGAGAGTTAATCTAAGATTAGTTCTCAGTATTAAAAAGCACATAAAGGAAACTTTCAAATAAAGAGTCATGTTCTTTGGCTACCCCGTAATTGTTAGTTCAGATGAACTCCAACTGTGAGACAGGGAATTGTTTGAGGTAAGATTCCTGGAGTAAGGTTCCTTTCTACATACAGTATGAGAAATGTCCTGTGATCGTCATTTTGCAAATCCAAAGATATTAGAAGGTTTTGAAGTTAATTGTTTCATCTATTATGAGAATGCACAATCCATGTATGTTCCCCAGTCACAGTCATGTGTTGACATTGGGGTTGAAGTAACCAAATTAAACATTGGACTGCACTCTTGACTTACATAGCCATATATTTTTCTGTGAGACAAAAATGAGTTAATTGGTCTCAACTATGAAAGCACCGATATTCAGACAACACTGTCAAGATTTTCTGTTCTGTATATATGAAGAGTCAGCTGTATGGCAAATTATGCTAGATAGGTGCATACGCTAATCTCCTGGCGCTGTTATTACACCAAAGTGCCTCTGTCCTATTGGACATTAGACTGTTATCTTGAGAACCTCAGCCTATTCCTCATTACAGACAAAGAGCTGGTTCATCAGTAGATAAATCGTTTCTGGGAGAAGAAGATGGCTCTGTTGTGTCCTGAACGTACAGACTGTTGCTCGGTGGCGGGGAGACTTCCTGTGGGCCTTTGCGCCACCGTTTCTAGCATAGCAGCCTCATTCTCTGATTTCGTTAATGCGTGCTTGTTATTTTGACTTGGTAGCTAGAAACCCTCATGAGAAATTTTGAGGGTATTGTCTCTGTTTTAGAAATCTTTGAGGACAGGTGAGTTTATTTATTTATTTTTTTAACTTTCTCAACATTATTTGGACTTGAATCTCAAAAGTGTGCCATCCTCCTTTCTCACTGTTTACTCACCCTGGTGATTTAAACTGCAGTCTGTTTACCAAAGAAGCTACTTATTTTTATCTCCATATTCTCTTGACAAACTGCCCTTTAGGAGATAAAAAAAAGAGTAATAACATTTAGCAGATTGGGTAAGAAGTAGAATCTCAGCATCTAACATTTCAGAGGACTCTCCGTTTGAGTCTCATTGCTTTCTCTTCTGTCTTACTGATCTGGACTTATGCCTAATAGGCTTGAGAAATCAGTACTGGGAGTTAATTGTTTTCCTGCAGTTCTGGGATGCATGACAAACTGACTGGGGACAAAGTAGTAAGGGCATGAATAATGAGAGCAATAAGAGAGTAATGTGAGAGTAATAAGAAAGAAAAAGCTAGATTAAAAATTGGAAAGGACACTCACTGGTAGAGATAAGAGTAAATTCTGATGCAAAGCATTCTGCTGCTGAGAAAAAACGATTGCTAGTAGGTGGATTCTGGATTAGGAAGGATTCAGTGGATTTGGGTTTTAGACCTAAGTTTGCTGTTAACAACCTTTGGCTAGTCACTTAGGTTCTCCTACCCTCAATTTTTGCTATTAAAAGCAAAATTCATCCTTTTGTTGTTTACTTTTTTTTTCTTTTTTTTTTTAAATGTTCTCAAGCCTGGGGATTCCTTAGAATTTTACCAGTGGATCAAATAGGGTTCGAGGGGGACATGAAGAGACCATGTTGCCTCCACAATCATGTGTTGACATTATGACAGTAGAACAGTTCTGCGTATTTCTATCTTACTTTTGTGGTTTCCTTTCCTTTGGAGAAGGCCAGAATCAGTTTGGAAACTTCTAAACTGGAAAATGCCTTTGGATGCTAAGATCTTGTGTTCGTGAGTACCTATCCATTGTCTTTGTTCCTGGCAGAATTCTCTCAGGGTTAGGGAAATAGTAGCTCAATTGCAAAATAGCTGGAATACAATGGATAACTGTGGTATTTGCCTACTTGGCTGTGCTCTCATGTCTGCTGCACATTTGGTTTTTCTCAGTTAGAAACTGAAGTGCTTTTTGCCTCTTCAACTTGGAGAATCCTAATAAAAAAGTAAAACAAACATATTCCTTGCTTATCAAAATATTTAGTCCCTGCCACTTTTTCGAGTGCCTGCCTTGGAGCATTTTATATATGATCTCATTTAACTCTGGGACGGTCTTGTGAAGTGGCCGTAGCACTGTCGATGAGGAAGTGGAAACTTAGAGATTTTGTCATCTGGCTAAGTTCCCGCAGCCAGTAAGTGATAGAACTGTGGTTAGAAGTCAGGAGTGTATCTCTAAAATGTGTGCCTTCTTTATTACCATGTTTACCTGCTTCTCCTGAATTTGCATGAGTTTTGTAACGAAGAAATGATTAATAGCATCAATACTACTCATTTCTCATTAATGAAATCCAGTAATGAAAGTAATTGGCAACTTTCATTGTTCTTAGCTGCTTGGCTTATGCCAAGGTCTCTTAATAACAGGGTAGAAGTGATTTAATTAGACCATGAATATTATTCGTTAGCTGTTATGTCCTTATAAATAAGGAATAAATGAGACATTTATCATATCAGAGCTGGATGAGTGTGTTTGACTTAAATTATTTTGATCAAGATGTAATTGACATGTAGCATTGATTTCAGATATACAAATGTATAGTTTTTAGAAGCTTGGAAATTATTCCTAAAAAGCATATAAAAATGAAATCTGTAATAGGCGATGGTAAATTCTTTAGTCAGTGAACATAGATAAATTAGATTCGGTGGTTCAGCGGTTAAGTCTGCAGCTCTCCATGGCGTAGTGCATGCAAAACCCAAGGACCTGGGTTCACCACCCAGGGCCAGATGGTAAGTACTTCTTTCTCCCCTTTCTGCCTGTCTGCTTGCTTTTATTCCTGCCTGCTTCCTTCTAAATACATAAATAAATCTTAAAAAATAAAAAGATTAGATTATTTCATAATCACTGTGAGATTCATGATATTTGTAAGGCCACATGATATTTATAAGGTGAGTTTTATGTCTCAAGAACAAGTTTACTATGATGTTACCTAATTGCAAATAAACCAGACATCCTTTTCTCATCAAAATGTAATTATTTCTGGGCACTGTGAAGGTAGCGCACTGTGGTGGGCATTATTACTACCTACCAAGTTTTCTAGTTTTTTTTATCTTTTTTCTTATTTTTCTCATTTTCCAGCTTCTTTAACATTTCATGTGACCTGCTCTGTTCAATGAAATGTGAGCAGAAATGGCATGCCAATTTGGATGAAGCAGTTTAAAGCTCCTTTGAAATCCCCTCTCTTTCCCTGCTGTGGAGATGGCAGGTGGGAGCATCCTGTTACAGCAGGTTGAGTACTGAGGGAAGGCAGCAAGGACAGTTATTACCCTTGCGGGTTTCATGGTGTCATGGTGATCCTTGAGCGAGGGCAAAGCAGACCATTGTGCTCAGCCTCTGACATCTGGTTGTTCCCATGGTACAACCTAGCCCATCCTAGTACAGGCACCAGCAAACGGTGTGGTCGATTGCTAAGGAGGAGGACTGACCAAGAAGGAAACAAAATTACTTTGACTACAGATAAGCTTGGAGGTATTAAGCATATATTAAATGACAGAGTTTCTCTTTGATCTATCATCTGTTTTATGTTCTGTTAGTTTATTCTTCCAGAAGCATGTCGTTAGTGGTATCACTGCCCTATTTGAAAACATGAGTAGTTCTCACTGCCCACCAAATAAAATCTGAGTAAGACCAGCTGCATTAGTCCTGACATACCTTTTAAATGTTCTCTTGACACATTAAACGCATCATCTAGTACATGCCTTTGCCCACTCATGCATTTGAGAAACATGTAGTGATCATCTTGCATGCCACTGTGGAGCCTGCATTCTGGGGACACAGAATGTTTCTTTTCCAACTTTGCATGTCCAATCTAAATTAGCTTTTGGTATGAGCCTTGGAAGGCTATCTCCTTTATAAACTGTGTTGTCGTTTTATAGTTGGTCGTGATCTGTTATGTCTCTTTCTGACCTTTGAAGACTTTTTGTCATACTACTGTTTACTCTGTATTGTATATTTTTATGTTGACTCTTATTTCCTTACTGGGATAATGTTACACCTTTCCTGAGAACCTAGCTCCCCGCAGATAGTAGGGACTCAGTTATCTTTACTCAGTTATCTTTACTCAGTGAAGGTTGTTAGGTTGTGACTGTGTTGAAAAGCCAATCTATGATTAATTTGCTTTTGTTTGACAAACTGGTAATTTAAAAAATTTCTGCCACCTTTGCTGCTTTGCTTGAACTTGCTGTCTTTTTGCTATTATCGTATTTGTACTTTCTTAACACTGAGTTGGGCCTTTTGTGACAGATTTTTTTTTTTTTTTTTTTTTTTACGCTGTCTGGAATGCTGTATCGTAGGACACACTGACACACTGAAACTCCAGAGTCTTCACCTCTGTCAGGTCTGTTTTGTATTTTCTTAGTTACCATAGGGTTTCTTAATGTGACTCAAGTGGTAAGTCTGAGGCTTATGAATATATGGATCAGATGTTTTAAAAAATTCATATCGTGTTTTACTGTCCCTGATAGTCTCCTGAAAACGATGTGACTTTGATTCAGTTTTGAACTAGGTAGTTAAAACAGCCCACAGTAAAGTTGGTTTGACAGCCTGCTATCTTTAACAACTTTGGTTGTGAGCTTTGTGTCCACAGGACATATGAATTGACAAGAGTAGATGATTCTTCTGATTTTACAGAGGCAGAGGACCTCATCACTCATCTGAATTTTAATCTAGTGTGGATGTAAAAATTGGAGGCAGAATTCTGTAGAGTTGGAACAGGATGAAGGAAGCTTTACATATATTGTTTACTATCTGCTAGATGCTATTTACTTGCTTTATTCACTTCTTATGAGGGAGAGTTTATTTGCAGATTTCAGTTAAGGAAATCTGAGGTTCAAAAGAGCATCGATACTTCTATGGGCTTTGTACGTGGTAAGAGCAGGATCCAGAACATGGATCAGCCTGACTCTAAAGCCAAGGTTTTTTTTTTTTTTTTTTTTTTATGTTGTTAGCAGTTCTAGGTTTTGCCAATAGAAAAGCCTTTAGGACAAAATTAAGGATGATTTGCATGTCTCTTGGAGGAAAGACGGTTACATGTGATGTTATTTGTAGAATAATCTTCGATACAGAGGAGAGTGACTGGATGAACTTTTTTTTAGCTCTTCCATTAAGACTGTGTACTCTGTAATAGTGGAGTAGTTCCTATTTTTCTGTAAGTGTGCTTCATGTCCTGAGACGAAGAGACCCAACTGAAAGTTCCACAGCATTGCTTGTTTTCATGAATATCTTGTTCAAGTCTTGTTCTTCTAACTAGTTTTTGTGAACCTGGACAAGATACTTAGCCTTTTTGAACTGTGTTTCTCTAGTATAAAATGGAAAAAGCAATACCATTTTTAAGTGTAGATCATGGCACGGTCTGCTGCATAGGGCATCGGAAGGAAAAGACCTACACAGCAGGTACTGACCTTTCCAATCTAATTTCCTTTCAAGAAATAGTTATGATATTTGTACATTTCTGATTTAGAATACATGAATTATCTAGCGCTCTAATAAGTTGTTTGTAACTTCATTTCTTTGCTAATTTTTGAAAGTGCTGTTAGATTTTATCATCAACATTATGTGTAAACAAACACTTGGAGGGCAAAGTATGTAGGTATAAAGCTAGCTTGATTTGTTCCTAGGGGCTGATTTATTTTGGGATTCTGTTCAGCAAACATTTGAAATAGCCGCTTTTTGGCTAGGCATTGAAAGAACAGAGAAATTCACAAATCCGATTCATTGAAAGCTTATCTCTGGAGGGTAAAAATCTTGCTCACAAAACAAAAAGGATCAATATTATGTCCTACATACAGGTAGCATTCGGTCATTGAGAAAAATGGATAGAATGAGTGAAAGCGACCACTAGGAAGGTGAAGATAGTGAGGGAGAGAGATTTGTGGTGTGATATTTACAACGTTCTAAGGGTTGAAGGATATGACATTTGAACTGGATCTTAAAGCACAAGCGAGAGTTTGCTAGATCTGAGTTGAGGAGAAAAGGAATAGAAAGGTAATCCTACTGTCATAGAAAATGTACAAAGAAACCCATGTCTGAGCATGGAGTGCTTGGGCAAAGGGATCAGTGAGTTAGTCTCTGAAATCGATTGAAATGTTAAGGTGACTTGTGGGGAAGTGTCTGTGTGTCCTGCTGGGGGATTTAATTGGACTCCTGAAGAGAAGGGAGGTTAGTCTGCTTGTTTAGGTAGCTATGCTGGCAACAGCACTGCCTCTCAGAGAGGTTAGAGGAGACCGCTGCTGCTGTGGCCAGGCTACACGGGCGTGAGTGAGGACAGAAGGGGTCAGTAGATTGAACAGAGCTTTTTGAGATCCAGTGGCACTGGCCATAGTTATCCTTGATTTCATTTGGAGCTGTAGGAACTTTAGATCGTCTGAAAGTGTTACTTGAACCAGAGAGGATTTTTCCCATTGGGAGAAAAGGAAATGGGGTTGAAGTTAGGTGAGCATGAGAAGAGCACTGTCCCTCTGACCCTCGGTTCTTGTGCTGAGACCATCAGGTGCTGGAAAGGACAGCCAGTGTGTGAAGGTGCAGCTTGCAAAGGGGCAGTGCTGCACTGGGCTCCCTGTACAGAACTCTGCTGGGTGCCCGCCCCAGATGGGTGGGGCCGTCGCGGTGTTTGGGATCATTGGCTTTGTTTCTGCTGGTGGGCTGGCTAACTCAGAGGACCTCGCTGTGCCCCACCTGCCTCAGAAGTCGACTTCCTGCCATCAGACAGGTGCTTTCACTGACTTGGTACATTCCCTTTGATATGAATAACAAGAGCAGTTTATATTATGCATGATACTTCTTTGTTAAAGATTGTGTACAAGCTTTCTGATCCTTTATTACAATTGTTAAATGCTTTTTATTTTCTCTGAATTTCTTAACCACTTCAGTGGAAATGGAAATGAGGTGTTTATTCTTCTTTTATATATTTTTTTGATTGACTCAAGCTTTATTCCCAGATTTCTCTCTGACATTCTCATACTGTGCCCTCAAGCCAGAATCTTCTTTCATGCAGCTCTCCTCTGGCCTGTGTAATTGGACCTTGTGTTGCAGCTTTGCATTATGTAAATAGACTTCCACAGGGGCAAATTTAAACTGCTGTAAAGATTGCCCATTCATTTCTAAAACTATTTTGTAAAATTGAATTGCCAATTGTGTGAGGAGTTTCAAAATAGGGAAAATAAGACCTGAACTCATGAATAGTGGGACAGTAAAATAGTAGAGGAATATGATCATTGTTTTTTTTTTCCCCTCTGAAATAGTTAATATCTTTTTCTTCCAGTGATAGTTTTTAAAAAGTCCTCATACTTAAATAAAAACAAGTTGTACTGAGATATAAACAATGATAGACTTGAGATGGGAAATGAATACAGCTGATATGGCTACAGGATGTTCCTTTATTTTGGTAATTTGGAAAGAGAGAGAGAGTCCCAGAATTGGTCAGAGAGCCTGCAGACTGCATGTTTTGTTAATTCTTATGTCAAAATGCCTTTTCTTGGTGTGATTGCATTTCTAAGATGAATGGTTAATTTGTTCTTGGTTCTTTTCAATGTCTGAGCAAATGACAAATTGAGAAGATGTCCTGACTCTGAGACTGTTGGCATCTCAGAGCCTCTCTCTTCTCCTAGCCTTCCCATTGTATACGACTGATTGTGACTAAAGCTAGTCTGGGAGGGGCTGCACTGTTTTCTAAATTGATGCTGGGCTTGTATTTTGTGGGATTGCAGTTTTCTAATGGGGAAAAACCTACCTAAAGCTACAGTGGTAGGGTTCTCTGAGGTGGGAGTGTTTGTTAAATTCTAGTTTCAGGTTTGGGGTGGTAGTCAAGTTACTTTGGTAACTGATCGTTTTCCTTCAGTTAGTCTGAGGAATTTCAGAGAGAAATGACCTTTTTCAAGTGAGACATGAATATGTTACTAGCTTCTAAGAAGTGACAGGAGGTTTATGAGTGTGCTGATTGACTTAAAGCCCTGGTGGTCAGTGTGTATAGCCCCTTTCTTGAGTTCAGAATTCATGGATTGATGCAGATTTATATACAGAAAACTAGCCACTATGTTAAATGTCATTAGAAAGATTTGAACAAAGTGAGATGGGCGCAGATGACAGAGCAGCTATTATCTGCTTTGAGGATTTGGAGAGGGCAAGGGAGGGAAGGACATTCAGAAACCTTGAGAGCATTAAAGACGAGTGGAATGGGGTTGCCCTTTTGTAAATTAAAAAAACAGCTATGTATTTACATAGTAGACACTTAAGAATTAGTCTTGGGTGCGCCCTGTGGTCGAGTGCATAATTCAGCCACCTCCAACTGGCACAGTCCACATACATCCAAAGGACCCGTGTTCACAAACAAGATGAACAATTAAATTTAAAAAAGCTTCTTCCTCCTCTCTTTCCTGCTCCTGTCTACTTGTCTTCATTCCTTCCTCTACCTTTCCTTAAAAAAACCCAAAAAACAAAACCAAAAAGGTGTGCCCTGGTGGAGCAGCGGTTAGGTCAGTTGCCTCTGAAAGATGCAAACCACAAACCAGGTTTCTGGGTCTGGGGGGAAACAACCAGTGTGAACAACTAAATGGAAATTAAGTTCTCTCTCCTCTCTTCCTGCCTGCCTGCTGCTCACCCTCATTCCTACCTGCACCTTTCTTAAAGAATTAGTCTCAACATTTCTATTCATTCTACTGTTTCTGCTGAATGCTGTGTGAGGTCGTTGAGGAAGGAATTAAAAAGGAAGTATTTAATGTTTGGTGGTCCTACCTCAGTGATTTTGGAGAAGGCTACTTTGAGAGCAGCCTGAATTACTTGGTTCAAGGCTCAGCTGTGGTTAGCCGGGTACTGTGGCAGCAATTGCCTTTTTGTGGTTATTTTTCCTGCCTGCTGTTAAACCACTTTAGAAATCACGATTTCACAAATGTAAAGTCACACCTTTTGCCTCTCCCCAGTGGTACCCATGGGCATGACTGGCAGCCACGGTGATGTTGGCACTCCAGTGGTGAGTGTGTCCAGGGTGCTTAGTTGGCAGAGTTAGTCATCCTTTTTCTGCTGGTTTACCAATAACTCTCATTCACTGAGTTTCTACATAGCATTCTGACCATTTTGTCCTAAAAGCTCATTAATCTGCACTGTGATCCAACAATAAAGATGACACCTTAGTTTTGCAAATGGTGAAATGAAGCCCAGATATTAATCAGCTGTTCAAGTGGCACAAAGCAAAATATATTGATGGTGCTGTGAACTGAACCTCAGTCTGCCTGCTTCCAGCCCAGCTCTGTCCGATGGAAGGCTCAGGTGAGCCACACATGGAATTTAACATTTTCTAGTAGCCGTATGAAGACAGTAATTAGAAACAGGTGAGATTCGTTTTAATAATTTCTTTAATAATAGCATTAACAATAAACAAAAATTTATCACCTCAACATGCAATTAAGATAAAAACGTGAGACATTCTCTTTCATACCTGTCTGTGAAGAAAGTGTGTAGTTTACGTGGACAGCTTGTCTTAGTCTGAACTGTCTGCTTTTCAAGTATTTTCCTCACATGGCTGGTGGCTCCTTTATTGGGTAGTGCTGGCTAGTGCCTTTGCTGCCACTTCATTCTGCTTCTCTTAAGTGTCTGAGTGCTAAAGGGACCAAGACTTCAACATCAACCTACTACCTTTTAGCTGTTTTCTAGTGAGTTCAGCTGTACTTCTTGTTTCAAGAAATTGAAAGTTCTTGACGATAGTATATTCCTGTATCAGTAGTAACAAGCAAATATGTGTCATGTTTTCCGTTGCTGATTATCATTGTCTAAATGTTAAGTTTGAAATGAAGGGAAATTTCCTCATTTTCTCTGGGGTTGCAGAGTGAAAGGGTGGGAGAAAGAAGGCACATCTTTCGTATTCTGTGGATGATTTGCGTGAGCATTGAAACAGTGTTCTAACAGAGTCGCAGTATCTTCAAGATGTGACTGTTGTCTATTCATATTTATGACTTGCAGAACAGTTTCTTGGGTATGATCGTTGGGCCCTTTAGTCCGGTTACCCTTCCTATTTGAAAGAATGGATGCAGGTAATTATCTTGTTTGTTTGGTGTGAAGACTATTGCTCAACTATTTGTAAAACCAATCTTCTTCTCAGATAGAAAAGAGAAATACAAGTTGGAAGTTGATAGTTAAAAAATTCGTACTCTACTGGGATATGGAGCAAGAGTACCTACCTTATTTTATGAGACTCCAGTGCCAGAAAATTGACTGAGGATAGAAATGTAAGTCCAGAGATGCATTTAAAGTTGGGTCAAGAGCAATCTATTTTATGTGAGCAGTATTCGAATGGCATGGAATTATAAAATACAAGTACGTGAAATATAAAATAAGGGAGCTTTCTTTTTATTGTTTTTAACACTGGAAAACATTGTAGAGGGATTAAATCCGAAAATTTAGAATAATGTGTTTAAAGGAATTTGTGCCATTACTAGCTTCATAGATTAGGAAACAAATTATATGGGAGTCTGCAAAGCATTTCCAGCCGAGTCTCATTAAAGGTGTAGTGTGACAGTGACTCATTCAGGCAGTAATGATTTTGCGGATGTTTGTGATTTCTCAAGTTATAAAAAATGACAAAAAAGTGACAGAAAATAAGTATTTTGTATTCGGGGTTGAAACAGTTCACACAGAATTGGAATACGTTAAGTAAGGGATTGTTGCTATAGACTGTTTGAGCTCTGACTCTCACAGGCTGGGCATGGCCCAGTCCAGAAACAGGAGGCGGCTTATCTGAACATTTGAACTTTTGGAGCATCTGGAGCGGGTCTGTCACTTCTCCCAGCCTAGTAGCTCTCTGTGTTCAGTCCCACTGAGACATCTTCACTGGTCTGAGGGCATTTTTTGAGAAAGACTTGAGAGGGGCTTGAACTAGCATACAGGAAGCAGAACGAAGGGCAGGACGCACTTGGTAAATTTCTGTTCTTGTAGAAATAAAAGCAAAATTTGGTCGGAGAGCTTGCAAGAGAGCAGCAAATGTTTGGAAGGAAGGGTTCGTGTGGCTTCATTTTCAAACTTGTTTTTTTTCCTTTGCTTTTCTCCCCTCCAAACGAATGCTCGCTCTCGTCTGGATCCTGGCAGTGATAGAAGATGCAGAGGCTCTTCCTCTTCTTTACTGTGTAGAGACTCTCCCAGGTCCAAGGGGGCTAATAGAGGGAGCTTTTTAAATTTACAGACGTATTATTATTTTTAAATTCCTGAGAAAAAGTTTGTTTTTCAGATTGCTGTTTTCCCATATTTATGTATAGTTTAAACACCTGTATTTCCCATATCGATGAAAGAATACATGTTCTGCTAATGACAGAGACCCTGCTCCGTGAGTGAGTGCTCTCACACCTCCCGCTACATCCAGCACCTAGGGCACACGGCCACAGGGCCAGCACTGAAGCAGGGGCCCCACGGTCTGTCACCATTCCTCAGATTTTGTTACAGCTGCCCCTAGAGCATCCATATAAGAAATAACAGATGATTGTGATTTAGCCAGTGATTTGAATGTATTAAGTACCAACCAGTATGTGTGACCCTGGGATGTACATTTTTAGAGCCTAATCTCCTTCCTTAAGAAACTTCTGTTTTAGTAGGAGAGGCTGCAGTAGGCAGCTAGCAGTATGGCGGTGCTCTGCTGAGAGGTCAGACAGCGGCCTTCCGAGAGCCTGGAGCAGGGCCACTCCACCCAGTTAGTGCCCTGAAGGAGGTGGGTGAGTTAGGTGGTGGGTTCTTGAAGGAGGCAATGACGCTTACTTTGCCACCTTCTGAAGGATGGGGAGGAGGTAGTGGTGGGGGGTGGGGGAAGAGTTGGGGTTAGAGCCGGAAAGGAGTGGCTTGTAGATGTGAGGGAATTTTGTCCCTGGCAGTGGGCAGATACTAGATTTGATTTTCTGGCTCTGCACTGCTCTGTTACGGACTAAATTATAAGGAAGTGTAGTTAGCTTAGTTTGGAATTAACATCATTGAAAAAAATTGGACAAAGTTCTTATAATTTGAACCAAGTTTTTTTTTTTTTTCTAATGCGGCAGTTTAAGAAAGAGCTCCACTTTGATCAGTCTTAACCTAACCAAACCTAACCTAATCAGATGAAACCAAAACAAAGCAAATGTTGCATCTCACCCAGGACATCCTTGTCCTTGATTCTAACCCAACTCTGTTATGGGTAAAACTTGGCGTTGTATGAATTCTTTCTTGGCAACGAATTCCTCTTAGTGATGCAGGTGCGCTACAGTAAAATGGGTGACCGAAAGTGACACCTTGTTGGTATGATGTTCTGTCTTTAATGTGGTAATAAGACTTTATTAATTGTACTGTATAGCATGACCAGTATATAAGTGAGTATTTGAATAATTGTTGTTTTATGTATTACGTTATTATGTGTTAGGTACAATGCAGTGTATTCTATTTTATCGTTTATTTTTATTGATACCCCTTTCCGTTTATTTAAAAAGAAAGGCCTGGTTATAAATGATAATTTTCTGGGCATGTTTAAATTACATTACATAAAAGCTTTCATTTCTGGACTATCAGACTATATTTGTTCATTTAAAGAAAGTCCTTTAAGGACTTAAACTAGACAGTGCTACTTATCCTCATTCCACTACTCTACTCAGGAACCACCTGTATTATTAACCACCTTTTATTAACTGGTGGGGTAGATAGGTTTTTTGAGCACATGAGAGGTAAAGATGTCTCTTTTCTAACAGTAGCCCAAAAGATACTTAGAAACAAGATTGGTGTAAGAGATGGGTAATGAATTCTGATAGGTTGTTTTGTGTGATAAAAGAAAACATGATGTATCTATAAAATGATGATTTTCTAATGCTTTTTGAAGATCCTTATAAAATACTTTGAGCTCTGGTAGCATTGGAGAGCAAGTATTGACTCTTCCGAAGGACTTTGAATAGGATAGTTCTTGGTTCATTGTGTAATTTCCAATTTTGGCTCTTAAGACTTGGTGTAGAAAAGGGCCATTCTGAAAATAAAATGTGGCTCGCCCAGATGGTGGCTTCTAAGGGGGTGACAAGGGGAAGGAGAGACGGACAAGGTGCTGGTGAAGGACACTGGAACTCTGGTGGAGGGCATAGTGTGCAATACCCGCAGACCAAGAAGCAAGCTCACTGTCTTAAAAATGAGTGTGGCTTTGTCAACAAAAGAGATAATGCAATTATTATATTCAAAATAAATAAGAGTGGTTCTCTGAAGGGCTTCCCATTTCTACTAGACTTCTGTGTCATTAAAATTGCTAGTATTTTTGTATTGATTTAGTCATCCCCACTAACATCTTCCCCTTACTCTCACAATCTGTTTCACTGTAGCATGAGACCTTGATAATTACTGAGACAAGTGCTAATTAGGGCTGTTAGTAAAAGGAGCAGTGTTCAGCCAGTGGGTGAGAACATAATCATCTTTTACATTGTATGAATGCTCCTTTATTATTTGGGACCTCTGACATTACTGTGAAACACAGGAGAACACATTTGCATGTTTGCTTTAACTGACATAATTGCACATATTTAAAATGCATTTTTACATTAGGACTTAGACTGAGTGAAGCAAATGATCATGAAAATGCAAATGAGCTCTCACCAACTCTAGGAAAACTTGGTGGAAAATGGACATGACGATTTAGATTTATCTGGCTAGTGCTGCTTCTACTCGTCTGCCAAGTTGTGTCGTTTAAATTCCTAGCGCGGTTCTGGCTGCTACCTTGTCTCCGCCTCAAATGTCTTTTCAAAGGTGGTGCGCTGCAGAGGTTGTGGTGGTGTCCAGTCGCCTCTGCTCCTTCACAGCTGTCCCTGAGGGTGTCTCCTGCAGCCGTTCCCGTGGCCGCCATTCATGCAGTCGTGCTGGCTGCGGTCCGGTCTGGTGCGTGCTTGACATCCTCTGCCAGCATTGACCTCCTTCCTGTTGTTTTCTGGTTTATTGGAATTAGAATCCTGCTCTAAACTCTTCCACACTTACTTCTGTGTTCTCCTGTCATAGGAATATAGTACATTGGCCACTATACCTTGTGGGGTTGTCTTCCTTCCAGTACATGAAAAAAACTTCAAAAATTTTCAAAAATTTTATTTAGTTGCTCATCTGGACTGTCAGCTGGAGGCGGTGGACGCATCAGCAAGCCACCAGGGTGTACCTGTACATGAAATTTTGAGATGCTTATGTTATTTATCCTAAACTAAAAGCTTGATGGAGTGGTCTTATGATCGGTGACAAGTAAGCACAGTGACTCTTTAGACAAAAATATGTCGCCATTTGTGTTTGGAAAAGAAAAAAGTCCTTTGAAAATTCTGATGGAATAAAATAACTTTAAAAATAAAATGTTAACCATGTGTATTTAAATGCTAGAATATGCTTTAAAGCTGTGAAGAACCATTGAAATAATCTTGTCAAGTTTGTTTTATTGATGAGAAGCTTGAGGGCCAGGAGACTGAAATAGTGCACTAAATCTGATCAGACTGGTTGTAGTGGAAGTCTTGTAAAGATCTGCATTCGGGTCCAGAAAACCAGTTATGCAAGTATAGATGAGGGAAGTTTTGGTTTAATAGAGCATTAGTTGATCATACTAAGCTCATTTTAATTTTGAGTGACATGGCTCTCAGACCTGCTAACTTGGCCTTGAATCGCATTGATGAAAGTAGAATGCCGTGGGAGGAGGACAAAAAGGACCACAGGGGAAGTATTCATGTGTTTACTCCTGGATCAGCTGTTTTCAGAGCAACGTTGACTAGCAGGTTTTTGTCACTGTCTGCAAGTTATACAACCCGGCACTGCTTGAAACTAGACCCCAGGGCCAGGTTCCCAGGTGATTCTGAGTCAGCAACTCATTGACCTAACGACAGTAGGGTGCTGTTCCTGACAACTTGAACAGGTTTGGCTTTTTTTTTTTCCCCCCTCTTTTTCGTAACATGGTCTCTTGCCTTTCCTACTGAGTAAAGACCACAGTAACACCCTTTACTTTAGAGGTTTGCTCAGTACTGGCTCCCCTTATTTAAAGAGGTGAATTTAGAACTTCTCGGTATCTTGCAAATCCAGGCTTCACCTCACGAATGATGTTGTTAAGGGCTCCCTCCCCTTTTTCCCCTCCATGAATGGCTTCATGGGGTGGTGTTTTAAATTGTCACTTGTAACTTTGTACATGTGCCCTTTGGGTCTTATTTCTAAAAAGGACTCTTTGAAAAGGAATTTTGGACATTATGATCTCTTTTATGTCTGTGATCTTGCATAGCAGATATGGGAGCTGGTGGTGATACTGAGGGCTGACACACCTACAGGAGAAAAGCCCCAGCAAACATCTGAGAAAGCACACAGTCAAACATGGGACTAGAGTGACCACTCAGTCCTTTCTGCTAGGTACTCGTCATTTTCTTTTTCTTACTTGGTTTCCATTGAAGGGGAAGGGAATTAATTGTGACTGAACATCTAGGATGTGCCAGATAATGAGACAGATGCTTTAGATTGATTTTGTTTTCCTTTACTTTTAGTAGTGTTCTTGCTCCCACTTGTGGTGCAGAAACTCTGGCATGTGAGTGAAGCCATGTTATATAACTGTGGAGCTGGAGTTTGAATTCAGTTCTGTCTTCACTCATAAGATCTTCTATGACTTTTGTTTTTAACACAGAAGACAAATTATATTTCTCTTAATGTAGAATGACCTAACAACCTCTTTTCTTTTCTACCTACTTACTTTTATACTTCTTAGAATCCTTTTATTTGTGTTTCTTCCTTTTCCCCAGTGCATTTTCTTACATTCTTAATATTGTTGACTTTCCAGTTTAGGATCATGTGTGACTTCTAGAGTTTCGCCAGTTGATCTTCTCCTTTCTCTTCTTCCTTATAAGACTAATGGTCCATCTGAGAGTTGTTTTTCAGGCCAGAGAAGAGAAGCATGGAAGGTGATTTCCTAAACTGCTTAATGTTTTTTTTTTTAAACTGATTTCCTTTATGGTTAAGCATCTGCTGAAGTGCTCTTTGCTGACTTGATTTGGTGCTCGGTGCCCAGGAATATAGTAACCTCCCTTCTGGCTCTCAGGAAATGTAGGATTTAGTTTGGGAATTAAAGTGTGCACAAGTTGGCATGTGGTAAGTGAATAAATGCCACAAGGCTATAGGTTGTATATAACCAGCCAACCAAAACTAAACAAGGCACTGCCTGTTGAGAGGGGGAAGGGAACACAGATGCATGTAAAAATACAGGGAGGGGAGGTTGTAGTTCCCAGTCCTGGCTCTGGGTCAGAAAGAATTTCCTAGGGGAGATTTTAGTTCATGAGGTGGAGCAGGGAGCTGTGATTTGTGCCATCAAGGAGAACCTTTTATATTTAGTTCTCAGAAGCAGGTTTGTACTTCTCTTCTGAATAAACCTTTGCATTCCCTGCTGGCCTTATTGTTCAGTTTACTCTGAAGAGTGAACAGTTGAACTTTGGAAGCAGCACATGAGGCTTTTGGCTTTACTCTCTTTGGTGGGTAGATCTGTGAATGTAATCTACATTGACTGGAGCAGAGTTTCTAATGTGGGAGTAAATTCAGCTTTTCTAGGAGTAATTTTAGAATCTAGTAGGCTTCATGTATTTGTTTATCTTTTGAGATGACTGGTGTCTATGGTAGAGCGTCATCATATTCTGTAGTCTCACTAATTGGAACTCGGTTAATTTAACTTTGCTTGGAGGCAGGATGGGATACAGTTTATCCACAATGAGGGTGCCATTGTTTATTGAGTATGCTAATTGCATGTTTTAATCATTGTAATAAGGTCAAGTAGACTGTCTCCTTGGCAATATTTTATTAGCATTTAGTTTCAGGTTATCTAGATTGTAGTAGTAAAATTGTCTTGTTTATTAACATTTGTCGCTAAGTTAATTTTTTCATGATCACTTCAAAATTAATTGAAGTAGTAAACTCTATTTGTATAGAAATATGCCAACACTTTCTTTTCAATTGTAGAGAAAAAATGATGTGTGTGACTCTGTTCCCATCTGGGAGAGGAAAACAATCTATGTCAGTGATTCTTGAAGCATTTATTACTTAAAGGCTGTAAGTTGTCGTTCAGTGAACCAGCCTCTGAATTCTACTGGACAGTTATGCTCTTTTGATGTTCATAATCATTTCTATTCTTCTTCAGCCTATCTTCCTGTTTTAACATGTCAGACAGTTACTATTTACCTAACCTTCTTCATTCCTGTCCTAGTCATTACATAGGACAACCAGCATTTTAATTTACTTTACACCAGTGTTATGCATGATGGCTTTTACATATGTTAGCTTGATATGCCTAGTAATATCCTTGTGAGTGGTACTGTTGTTACCCATATTTTCAGATGAGAAAACAGCAGTTTTGAGGGTTTAAATATCCTCGATCATAGAGCACACAGATTAAAGATCCCACATACAAATCTAGATCTGCCTACAGAACCCATAGCTTTAACTTTTTTATGTCAAGAGCAGCCCAGATCTTCATCTTCAGTTTTTTCTTTTCTGATTAAATTGGAAAATAGTATACTCCTTCAAGTGGATTCTCCTGGTGATACTGAGAAGTAGAGGTCATAGTCAGTGATTGAGGGAATGGAATAAGCAGGAACGTATTACTTTCCCAACATTCTCATTGATAGTATAGAGGCTCATGCTCAGCCTAGGACAGGTAACATAATAGTCAACATTATAATGCTATTTATAAGTATGATTTCTTATAAATTGAGGATGAGATGTATCAGGAAAATCTAAAATACCTCTTTTACGCCAGCATAGTGTTGAAGAGCTTAGTCTGGGAGCTGGACTGTTCGCCTTCATCCTTTAACTCTGCAAGCTCTGTGACCGCAGGCGTGTTTTACCCTTCTGTTCTCAGTTTCCTCACCTGTAAAACAAGGGCAGTACCAAGAGATTGTGAGGATGAAATGAAACAACGGGAAGCTCTTAGCAGAGTGTCTTGCTTCAGATGTTTTCTTACTGTTGTAAGCCAGCAGGAAAATCGTAGTAGTAGTAAATTTAGAACTTATGTAAAAACCCGGAGGTGGAGATGGTAAAGCAATGAAGTGATGACCACTTTGACCCTTAGTGTTAAGCAGACTTGTGTTGATGGTCCTAGGTCTACCATTTCCAGCCTTTAGGTAATTAATTTAGTATAATACAAATTCTTAGTTCAGAGATATTTTCAAACATTTTAAAGGAGTTTGTTTTAAAATATTCTTGCTTATTATATGTAATGAAAGTAGTAGATGATGAGGCAATTGCCAGATTGTCTAGCAGACAGATTTTTTTATTTATATATGTTTAATACACATTTGTAAATATACACATGTAAAGAACATACTGAAGCTTTCTTCAGGATAACTGATATACTAAACAGTTATACCCTTATAGGAGTCAAAACACATTAAAGATGTTAGTGGTAAAGGAAAAAAACTAGGTGAAACATGAAGCCTTTCGAATGGGCTTTCAGATATTGGTACCTCCTCTTCCCCCACTGTCTTACTTCATCTGTTGGTCAGTGTAAAGGTAGCTGATTTGCGTAAAGATTAATTAACATCTGGAAGTCATTTAGTAGCTGAATTTTACAACAGATAGAAATGAAGTAGATTTGTGTGTGTGTGTGTGTGTGTGTGTGTGTGTGTGTGTGTGTGTGTGTGTGGTGTCTGACTGGAGGGATGCAGGCAAAGGGAGGCCAAGTGACAGCTGTTAACCAGGAGGAAGGGCTGGAGCAAGAGTGCAGATCTGAAGTTTGTTGTATGAAAAAAGATGTCTTTAATGTTAAGATGAGCTTTAAGAATGATAATAACAGAAGTCTGTCTTGTTGCGCCTTCATTATACTCTTTAAACAAATGACATTTTTAAAAGAAATTCATTAAGGAAAACTATTTTGCTGCATAGGGGTGAGGGTGGGAAGTCATTTACTTTTTTTTTTTTTTTTTTTTAAGTGAGAAGGTCTGAACTGTGCAAAAATTCCTTGTAGGATATCCTACTAAGGAATTTAATCAGTTATTTGCTTCCCTTTCTGTTTTTGAAATGATGAATTTAGATTGCTTAAAATTGTAAGGAGTAGCGTGCTTATGTTATATATTCTGGTCCAGTAGGGGAGAAGAGAAGGAAATGGAGAGGGAAGTAGACAGATTGTTGGAAACTCCTGAGTGACTTTTCTGTCGAGGGGCCTGTGTAGTCATTGCATTCTCTAGATGCAAAAGGGTCACAGCACGTTATTTCCCAAGTCTTAAGTTCTTTCGTACTGAATTTTGCGTACTATTTTTACAATCACAAAATGACATTCTTTGGTTTGCTTCTGGATCAACTGATGAACTGGAGCAGACAGTTTTGAAGAATTTTTATAGGGCTAAGATTTTTTTTTTTTTTCGTCATGATATAAATAATTACTGAAATTAATAACTGAGCAGTTGAAAAAATGTCAGAAGCTCTTTAATTGATAGAAATTTTGTTTTGCTAACTGCTCCCAAATTTCAGGGGGAGACTGTTTAGATGAGGGGCCCTTTCCAACTTTATTTCTGAGGCTCTGTGTTTTTAAGTATTGAATGTTACATACCAGATTCGTTCTCATTTCTTTTTTAGTAGAATATGTACTTTAGCTTAAGAACAATAGAAAACAGCTTTCTCAGAATTTTAGCTGTCTCAACTCATTCTAACCTCATTCCTAACTTAGCCTAACTTGATAGTTTCTTTTAGCTGCAAAATGCTGCCCACTTTTTATCTGCTTTAAAAATGTATTTTTCCTTCATTGAGGGGAAAAATGCTAGCTAATACATATTTATTTTGGATTATCCCCCACGCCCCATTATTTTCCTAACCCTTTGAGTTCTGGTCATGCTTCTGCCAGTCTTTTTTAAAAAGCTGATTGAAGCACACCCTGGTGAAGTAGTGGTTGAGTCTGCTGCCTCCGTCTGAGTGTAGTCCACATACATCTCAAGGAAGGAGGTTCCTGTCCCAGGGCTGGTGGGAGAACAACCAAGATGATCAACTAAATAAAATAAAATAAAGTTGCTTTTTTCTTCTCTCCCTTCCTGCCTGTCTGCCTACTCACCTTTCCCTAAAAAAATGTTGATTGAGTTTGAGGATAACGGAAATCTTTTTTTATGTAAAGAATGGTTTGATAAGTGTGGGAGGACACTACTTGAACTCCCCCTTCAAACATTATTCGGTGGCTGCTGACAGCGGCAGAGATTGCTTTTGATGTCTTTACTGTTCTGCAGAGGAGGAGAATCTGATCCTTTACTTCAGCGTTAGAAGCCAGGCATGCATTTGCTTTGTACTGAAAAAGGCCTTGTGGATTTAAGCCTGCTTACATAAGGAGACTTCCACTCACTATCATTTAGAATCGTATTGCTCTAAAAGAGTAGACCTGTGCTGAGGGGGCTCTGGGCGCACTTGCAGTAGCTTTGATTTTCGTGGTGGCAGTGTTGCTGCCTACTCTCCTGCCACCTCCCAAGTACACAATTGGCAACTCTGGCCGGTAGAAAAGAGGAACTACTCACTCATAAACCCGTTACCTGAAGTTGGTGGACATTTGTTTTTCCTCTAGGCCCTCCTTTATACGTAGTTGAGAAGATCAGCTCTTTTCCGTTTTTTTTTTCAACTTAATGTGTTTCTGTTACATAGAGTTTTGAATGTTATTTTAAGGTGTAGCATAATTTTGAATGTTATTTTAAGGTGTAGCATAATTCTGCTGTTTAGAATGATCAAATTTAATTCGTTATTAGTAGGCATTTAATTTTTTTTTTTTTTCCAAAACCAAGTTTTCCCTGAGTTCCATCATTATTTTATTTTGTTATGCAAAAATAATATGACTGGGTTAAAGCTTGACCATTTTCAATTGTCTTAATACAACTCATTTTATATTTCATGCCCAGCATGAATTGAAGTCATTTTGTTTTGCTACATTGTTGTCAGTAGTAGGCACTTTCATCATTTTCCTGAATTTTCTTGACTTATAGTTGGAAAATGATCTCTTAAAAAAAATGACATTATACCCCTCTTAGAAATGGTATGATTCCCTCAGTCAGTCTGAAGCTAATTCTGGGGACTTCTAATCATCCCTTCGTAGTTTCAACTAAAGGTCCTTAACACTTGTGTATCCGTGTGAGGCCAGATCTGGAGTGGTTTCCTTAAAACCAGGTTGTCACTAAATAGTTAAGCAAGCATTTGGAAATTCCCGGTGAAGGAAGAGGAACACCCAACAAAACTGTAGGTGTTTATGCTGTTCAGTGCCCATCCTTTATATGTTTAGTAATTGCTTTGGCTGAACCGGTTTATGCATCCAGAAGAACCAGATGTCTCTGCCCTTCCCTTGGTCGATGCCAGCACCTTGGCCCTCTCCTCCTTGATGCCTTTTCTTGGACTGTGACTAGTTGCCTCTCAGCTAGCTTACAGGCTGCAGACTCGTTTGTACAGCCGCAGCTCCATATTTGCTGGACATATTTCTGTTTTATAGGTAAAGATTCTTCCTTATTTAAATTTCTCTCTAGAATTTACTCATGTTTTCTGAAATACTAGCGTGAACAGTAACTGACTATATTGTATATTCTTGATCTCACCCAGAAGACGCCAGGATGATATCGAAGAGAGAGCATTTCAAACAGGTGATGATCAAATAGATAAAACAGCTTTCTTTTTCTCTGTTGATTGGCAGGACACGCTGTACCTGATACTGCATAGGTGACTCTTTAGTTTTCGCTTTACTTTGAGGTACCAAGAAGGGAAGGGAGGTTCAAAGCAGTCACAGATTCAAGAACTAAGAGTCCTAGTCGTCTGGCGCCATTTGAAGATTTGAACATCTTCAGGTTTCAGTTATGCTCTCACATATGTGCATATTTAGTAGTGGATGCTGTGTTGGACTGTTTCCCAAAGTGATTGTGTCATTTTACATTTCCATTGGCAATACATGAGGGTTCCAGTCTTTTCCCACATTTTTGTCAATACTTGGTTTTTTGGTCTTTTTCATTTTGGCACTCTGATAGGTGTATATTGATAATGACTGTTGGTGTTCATTATGTTTTCCTGTGTTTATTTGCCATTTGTTTAATTTTTTTTTTATGGTTGAGGTGCCTCTTCAAATCTGTTGCTCATTCAAAAGCTATTGGGTTGTTGAGAGTTCTTTATGTATTCTGGATTCTTATGCTTTATTGGATTGTCGAATGGAAATATTTTCACATCTTTGACTTTTTTCATTCTTGATGGTGTCTTCTAATAGTTAAAGGTTTACATTTTGATGAAGTCTTGTTTATCATATTTTCTATTGTGGATCATACTTTTGATATATCTTAGAGATCTTTGCCTTAGTCAATCACAAAGATTTTCTAGCATGTTATCTTCTAAAAGATTTTTAGTTTTAGCTCCTATGTTTATGTCTATGAGCAATTTTTAGGTTAATTTTTGTGTGTAGTGTAAGCTAAGAGTATTGTTTTGCATGTGGATATTCTCTGTTCTAGTGCCCTTTGTTAAAAGGACTTAAAAGTTCTTTTCCTTGATACTGCCTCAGTCTTGGATACTCTAATGAGCAGAAACCTTCCTTTTTTGATTGAGCTGGGGGAAAGAGGGAAGGAAATGGTTATCTGGAGTCTTGGTTTTATTGTAGAGAGCTATTGTACCATAATTTGCTTTCCTTAATTCTAATTCTACCTTTTACTAGAATATGTTCAGTCTTTGTAAACTGTGAGTAGCATTTTAGCCAATTTAATTTTGGTGTAAAAGACACTTTGTTATCGTCTCCCTCTGAGGAGGGTGGTTAGGAAATTTTATTTTAATGCACAATTTGGGTCAGGTATATAGGGGCTAGGATAATATATGATAAATAAAACATTTTGTTAAAAATAGTTCTAACATAAGA
Organism: Solenodon paradoxus; assembly: GCA_004363575.1. NCBI lineage: Eukaryota > Metazoa > Chordata > Mammalia > Eulipotyphla > Solenodontidae > Solenodon > Solenodon paradoxus. The sequence goes on from RJWH01001472.1 coordinate 118,587, forward strand.
ATGATAAAACCCTTCTTAAAACATTTTTTCTTTTTTTCTAGGCTGTTATTTCTAACTGTAAAAGGAAAACGTATTTATTACAGAAACTTTTGGAAGTTACCCAAGTTTAAAGAAAAGAAAAACCTTTATTTCCACCATTGCTGCCATCCTGATACTGGCCTAGCAGAACTTTTATTTTTATGTGTTGATATATGAGCTCTGGGCAACATAGTTCCTTGGAGCAGTATTTGGATCTGCTGGTAGAGTTTAGCCTGTTTTTTTGTTTGTTTTTTTGCATTTCTCATGGGAAGGGAAAAGGCTAGCCGCTAATATTTGATGAATATCTGTTATGGGTGAGGCCTTATAGCTCACAAGCATTATTTATAGTAAATCAGTATCAAAAATTTACTCCCCTCCCTGCCTTCCCCACTCTGTTATAGGCTTGGGTTAAATAATTTGCTCAACGTCATCAGCTCATGTGTGATAGATCTGAAAATCAGGGGAAGCATAATCATCTTTCAATTAAAATTGATCATTTGTATTTTTTTTCATGAGTTGAAAGACTTTAAAAAGAAGAAAGGATTAAATAGTACTCCTTTTTTTTTCCATTCTGATACATATAGTCTCTTTTATTTTTGATCAGAATTAGAAGTTCCAGGATCCTCGAATATCCTGCTCAAATTAAGCCTTGTTCGTTCTGTGCTGTGCTTTCAGCTCCAGGAGCCTTAGATTTAACTTTGATTTTGTCAGATGCATAGAAAGGTGAAAAGAGCTGAGATTTTTAACAAGGAAAACTTAATTGGATTGATTTCATCACAATTTTAATTAATAATGATCTGTGGCTTCTCAGGCAAGTCACTTAGTTTTTCATCAGTAAAATAGACCAGCTTTTCAGCAACAATTCTTCTTTGTTATATCAACATATTTAATTTTTTTGTGTTTGTGGAATCATGAATACGTTTCTGGTAATATGATCAGGAGCACCTGGCATAGGGACCAGTATAGTATTTAAAGAACTTATGTCTTCTCAGTGTCCTTGAATCTCAACTCATCAAACAATTTGCATTTGAGTTAATAGGTAAGAAGCATCAATTGTAGTATATACTCTTTTTATGGGGCAGGGGGAGGAGACTCGTGCTATAGTAGGATTTTTGTGATCCCCGAGCCTCAGTTTTCTTCCTTCATTTAGGATGTTATGACTGTCAAGACCTTCTTGACAGCCAGAACCTTCCAGTGATGTCCTCACTTTATCAAGTAGCATTGTTTATTCTAATCTGTTGCTTATTTTGTTGCCATGGTATTGTCTAGAAACAGAAAGGTGGTTGATATGTTTGTACAGGAATTGAGATTTTTCCCCTTTGTTGACTTTTGCTGGCCTTGTTTCTTTTTTTTTTTTTTTTCCCTTGTGATTCAGGCTAAGGTTGGAGGATATGATGAGAGCAATGGGAGGTGGGGTGTTTGTACTCTGGACAATTAAAAGGAAGAGTTCTATGTATTAACCTACTCTGTTAATTGGTAACTGTTTTGTTTAGTGATTGAAGGCATTCTACTTGAACCAGTTATATGAATTGCATTTGTGCTGACAGATCTATGTTAAGACTGAATATTAGAACTCAAGCTGGAATTGATAAACAAAAATAAACAGCCAAGCATGGAAAAGAAGTCTTAGAGGAAATAAAAAGTTAATTATTTCCATCTCTCATATTTATGTGCCAGCGAACCTTTGACTTGGTTGCAGAAGAGATCCCCACGGGACTAAGAAGTTTAAAGTAAAGACTACTTCGCTTTTTTTTTTTTTTTTTTGGCTTTTCACATGTTCAAAAAGGTTGGAAAGAAAACCTTAGTGGTTGAGTGAAATACCAGCAAATAAAGTATAATCTTTTTAGTATGTCTAGGAGGGAGTACCCATCAATTTAATCTTTTTCAGAGGACATGTGGGAAGGGGATTACAATTCAGTTAAAATTCAGCAAGGCTAACACCAGGTTTGAAGCTCTTCCCAGTGAGTGGAATCTGTTCTGGGTGGCCTTCTGCTTTACATCTCGGGCTTCTTCCTTCCTGAGGCTTTCTCTTTCAGCTCCTCTGCCCTGGGGTATTTTATTAGCACAGAATATGTTAACTCTTCATATGATACTTTCATCATAGCTGTTCGAAAGTAGTTTTATGACTGAGGAAATTGAGGTAGAATTTGCATACAGTTATACTTACTGTTTTTCCATATTTTCTGTCTTCTGTTAAGGTACATGCTAATTTAAACACTTTCCTTTTCCCTCATAATCCATATTCTTAAATTTCTGATAAATACTGGGAAATTATCTGATCAGATCAGTTCTTTGGAATAAACCTTGGGTTATTTACACTTTTTTTTAAAGGAAGGCCACAGGCAGGATTAAAGGTAAGCAAACTAGCAGGCGGAGAGATGAGGAAGAAGCATTTTATTTACTCTATTTAGTGAGTCATCCTGATTGTTCCCCCTGGCCCCAGAGCATGGACCTGGGTTTGGGGCATGTACGTGGCTTGTGCCAGAGTAGGTGGACTTTTCCAGGACACCCAGTCTGCCTGTTTACATCTTTTAAAGATATTGGATGATGTTAAGGAGTATTCAGTAGCACAGTTTGTGAGCCTTGTTTTTAAGATCTCTAAAATGCCAAAGACTATGTAAACAACTTGACACTTTACCATTTGACAGACATTTTGTTCCTAAACTAGATTTTTAGAATTCTCATTGCCAACCCTAGAGCCCAGAAAAAACTGATTAATATGTTATAATTTTGCAGACAGAAAAGTGAATTGATATTAAGGATTTTTAGAAATCATTTTAGTGTACCTGATGGAAAAATATTCGTTATCTAGGATATTCTGTGGCCTGAAATGTCGTGTAGTACTATTTTCTTTTTGCTTGTCATATTATGGAAGAATTTAAAAAGCTTAGTCGTATGCTCCGATGAGACCTCATTCGATCACATGTCCCTTTTCCCGCCCATAGTGCTGCGATTTACCTTTATTATCGTACTGACTAGGGGAGAGAGATTTTTATCAACTGAAAAAAGTCCACAGTTAATTCAGTTCAGTTTAATTAATTAAGACAGCGATGGAGGGGGCCGAAAATTATTTATATTTGTTTCATTGTGTTGACACTGTACCTGAAGTTTTTATTCTATATAGTTTGACTTATTTGTAAAAGTGCCATGGTTGGCAAGCAGCCTGATATTGTTAGAGTTGTGATGGGAGCAGGAGTTAAAGACATAGATAGTAATTTGACCTTACTGTGAAGAAAGAGGGAGGGGTTCCTTGGAAGGACTTGATCAAATAATTGACATTCAAATCATATCCAAATTGTGGAAGGGTAAATAAACCTTTTGATAAGGTGGAGGATAGACTGCGCAGAGGCAGGGAAAGTAGTAGGTTTGCTGTATTCCTCCTTGGATGAGGCCTTGGATAGTATGGATGGATAAGGAAACATCCTGGAGGTAAAATAAATGCTGTTTATGGAGATACTAGGTGGGAGGTGGGTGTTGGTAGAACATCCATGGGGAACCGGATGTCTGGCAGGCTGCTGGCAATTAGGGTTTGGATCTTAGAAAAGAAGCTAGAGCGAGAGAGTAAATGTCAAGAACATTTGGCATGTAAGTGATAACTGGAACTGAGAGAATGGGATGGAAAGTTATTTGTTGGATGTGAAGTCTGTCTAGGAGTAACTTGCCCTGGTTGTCTGGTCCGGTAAACACGCCTGTCTGCCTCTCCCGTCAGCCCTTCCTAGACGCTGGACTGTGACGAAGAACATTTAATTTAAAATCCATTGTCTCATTAAACACTCAGTAAACAAATGACAGCATGAATATTTGGGTTTAATAATATATCCCAGGAGAGACAGTAGTACATAGTACTGAAGAGCATAGTTTCTAGAATGTCTGCATCTGAACCCCTCTGCTCGTTACTAGCTGTCCATGTCTTCATTGTGTGGCCTGGTGACCTTGGACCCTCTGCTTCATCGTTGCTTCTGTAAAACTTCTGTAAAAATAATCTTTATGGTTATTGTGAGGAGTCAGTATTTTCTTAGTATAACAGCTTGATAAAAACTCAAGCCGTAGTTACTATCTGTTATTAGTATATACTCTGATACCTATTCTAAATGGATCCAGATAGCAATTTAGTATATTCGTAGTCTAATAATTCATAGTTAAAAATTACTCTCCCTAGATTTTTCCCTCTGCTACCAGTAACTTTAAAACTTACGAGCCGAAATTGCTTGGCATGTTTTTTTTTTTTTTTCCTTCCTCCTGTTTTGAGAGGGAAGTTGGCTCAGCTTTGTGCACCTTTGGTTGTAGATGAGGTAGGGAGTAAGCCTGCAGCAGCAGTGGATTTGGGGCTTTTTGTGTTTGTGTGTCTCTACCTCGTTTACTCAGCTGCAAGGCTGGTGCTGTCGATGCCTGACGTGGACTGTCTGGGGCTGGAAGATGAGCTGCAAGCCTGTGGACTCCAATTCTCCAGCCAGCGCTGGAATCTTTGTAAAATTTCAGGAGCAAGTAAATAAAAGTAATGTTTTTGGTGGAAAAGCAGTGATGGGGAGGCATAGGTAGTCAGTTTTATCAGTAAACAGCCACTTCTGAGGACCTCATTCTCCTTTCCTTTCAGATAAAGGAGACTGGGACTGTGTTATCAATTCTTTTATCTCTGAGAAAGCCTTAGAAACAGGTCCCCAAAATGTAAATAAATCCTAGCAATAAGTGAAGAATAAAAGGAAGGATCTTTAAGCTTTATAGTAAAATAATGGTCTTAACATTTTTATTAGAGAATGTCGTAATCGCTTATTTAGTGCAAAAAACATGGTTTTTGGAAAGAAGTGCTGAGCACAGATACCCCACATATGATGCTACAGTTCTCTGATAATTTAGGGGAGTCTGCTTGGGCACATGCTTTTGTGAGCTGCGCCTTCTGAACTAGAGTGTGGTAGATCATCACCTCTGAAGCCAAGATGTAGAATAGTTCTCCTGAAAATCGTTTTCTGTAGCTCAGCTAGAATTTTTCAGAAATGATTCAAAGGGGAAAATCATTTAAATGTACTCTTATCAGTGTGTCATTAAACAGTGAGTATTTGGGGATCCACTGGAGACTGTCACATAAGGGAAAGTCTTGCTGGGAAAAAAGACACAAATTTACCATTCTATCCTTTCTACTCTCAAGACATAGATCATTCTCTGTATCACAGAAGGCAGACATACAGAAATCATCCTCGATACTCCTTTTTCCCCTCATAGTAAAAACATTTATCAGGGAAACTTGTCGAGTTTGGTATCTTAGATAGCTGTTGTCCACTACTTTCCGTCGTCTTTGGTCTCCTTCAGCTCTGACTATTCCTTCTTACCTAAATTACTGCCTTGCCTTCTGACTGGAATCCCCTTACCACTTCTTGCCTCCTTTCATTGCCCGTTATGCAAACAAGTGATCCTTTAAAAGTAGATATCGAATCATGACCCTTGTTTTTAAAATAAAGACCAAGTTAGTTGATGGGGTCTCACAGTCCCTAACGGTCTGAGCCCCTACACTTTTTCCAGCCGGTTTCACAGCGTCCCTCCTCTTCTCTTTGCTTTAGTCACAGTTCTTTCTTTTGATCCTTCATAATCACCTACTTTTTTATGCCAGGCTCCTTGTGCTTCACAGATTGTTCTCTTTGACAAATTTGTATCACCTTTCACTTTCACTTCCCTCAGGGAAGCTCCTCCTTGACTTCTCCAAGCAGTAAAATCTCCTTGTTGTTTTCATAATATCATGTACTTCATCTTTGTATTATTGCTTTACTTTTCTAATAACTTATGTGATTGTTTGATTTTGTTCCTCACTATAATATAATTCCTTAGAGAGCAAGGACTCAGCCTTCAGAGAACTCAGCATTGTTCACACGATTTGTAACACGGACTCTCACTGTACGTCTAGTGACTGCGAGCAGGTTTAGGTACCGAATTTTGCCGTGTACCATACACGGTCTATGCCGTGGCCTGTGCTTTTAGGAAAAAAAATCTTTAGTTTTAACTTTTTAAATCAAATTTCTGTTTGTTTTTATGTAGGTACTTGTTTTTTTGTATTGTAAAGGAATTTTAGCATTTATTTTTTAACATTATGGTACAAGAAATTTTATGTAACAGATAGTTGCAGACCCAAGAACAGATGCAAGGTAAAAGAACCTTTTCTTCCTGTGGCCTCCACAGTCTGATGACTCCTCTGTGGGAGGAGGTCCAAAGCTTGGTTGCCATGCTCTTTAACATATTTAATGACTATTAGCTTAAAGCTGCAGTGTCTATATTTTCTAACAGTGTCAGCTAGATTGCTAGCTCCCGCCTAAGGTGCACAAAGTATGAAAAGAATGTCTTGCTGTTCGCCCTACAGTAATAAAGTTGTCATCACCTATCATCAAATCAGAGTCATTTACTCTGTGGACAGCAAATATGCTGCTCTTCATGTCATTTTGTTGAATCGTTGGCTGAAATTGCTTTCGTTGCAAGTTTGTCTTAAACAAAACCAATTATTGTATTCAAGGGTATTTTTTTATATGGATATTGTTACCGATTTCTAGAGTTACACTTTTAGCTCATAAGCATAAACAAATTAATCAAAAACATTTATATAGATATGGAATTAGTACTACCCGAGTCTAATGAGCATCCTTATTTTTCCTCCCCAAATTTGTACAAAAAAGTGCGCATTATGCCTGGAAAAATATGGTAGTTAGAGTTCACAGAAATAGCATTCTAATATGTAGAAATTACTAAGTTATGCAACCTGAGTAGAAATAACCATACTTCTGTATCAGTGACAAAGAAGAGAGCTGGACACTGAGCCTTACGTCGGATCTGGAAGAGCATGCTGGGTATGCGTATACACACTGTTTGTTGAAGCTGCTCATCTCGGAGAAGCAAGGCAGGTAGTTGAGACTCCCTTTTTGTTTCGGAGCAAAGTCAATGCCAAATCAAACAATATGTGGGAAGACTTGAGCCACAGTTTCCGTGACTGCATTAGGTTTTGCTGTGCTGTTTGACAGCGCTTAGTGCTCTGTATCTTGCTTTCTGGACTTGAAAGAGAAGCAATGGGGGTGGGTAAGCCAAAAGAATTAGATGCCTAGGGAGAAAGTGACAATCTCTGATTGGCCTTTTTCTTCACTAAGATGAAAAGAGTAGAGACCTGGGTTAGATTTTTAATTCAACCTTAAATGGCTTTATTGCAGTATAATTGATCTACCATATAATTTACCCATTTAAAGTGTCCAGTTCCATGACTTTTAGTGTATTCACAGAGTTATGCAGTAACCACTGACATCTGTATTTTAGAACATTTTCATCACCCCCACAAGAAGCCCTGTGCCCCGAAGCTGCCATATTGACCTACCGCTTAGTAACTTTTATCTTGAATAACTTACCTAGGCTCTCTGAACTCAGCTGACTTTTTTCATTTGGTCCTTAACAGCCATCAAGAAATTGAACCAGATTACCTTCTTTGACTTGAGAACTGTAATTTATGTTTTTGACAGAGGAGAGATGGTTGACTAACAAAAATCTCAGGTCTCTTTATTCTAACTAATGAGTTAGATTATTTCTTCTCTCTCTCTATTTGTGTGTTTTGACATAAGTCCCTGGGTATTTTGATATAGATGTTCTAAATTTATTTATATTCATCTTAAATTTCCTCTTGGTATATTGGTCTTTCATGCTAATTCTTTGTACATCCTTTTAGCCTTTCAGGGTTTTTAGATCTTTAGTGTCGCTTTCAGTGTATTCTTATACTTAGTGAACCTCAGTCTGCTTTTTAGATCATTTTATCACTAGGTCTTTCAAGACCTTTAAAAGTGTTGATCAGAATTGGATAGACTATGCGTGAGTGGGTTAAGATTTGCAGTTGCTTAAAACAGAAACCTTGTTTCTGGTCGATATTCGTAAGTTATTAATTTTGATTTTTTGAACCCATAATTGGATTGAGGTGGCAGCAGTGGGATTTAAGGCATATTCTTCCCTTCCCACAGTGTTTCACCAAATTCCTAGAACAACATACTGCTTTAACCTGGAAATACATGCTGTGACCTTAGAAGCACAGACAAAAAACACATTCTGGGTGAGAATTTTAGTCTGTCTTAGGCTGCCATGTCATCTTTGCTTGGAAGCTTATTCATTTCTTCAGCTTATCATTGGAAATTTTGGTCATCGTTTGCTAAAGCCTAGACATGTTATTGATCCTTGGATAAAAATAATTACTTAAAAAAATAGTTCTGTCTGGTGTGTCTTACTCATGGGTTTGCTAAGTTCTTAGATTATTGCTTCCTTTCTAAAGCTCACAAACTGTCTCTTAACAACTTGTGTCTGACCTTGAGATAAAAGATCGTAGGTTGTGGGAATCTACTTTCCTACTGCAGACTGCTGTTGTCGCTTTCTAATCTTCTATCCCTTTTATTAAATAATTTTTCAGGACTTGGGAAGCATCTCTTTCTGGCTTGGAACAAACTCCTTTAAATCAGCTACTCAGGTAGTATCTCTGTGTCTTCGGCTGTTAATTGTTGCTTTGCTTTATTCTATATCATGTGGCCTGTGATTCTTTCTCGTTGATGAGGAAGGAGGATATAAAATGGATAAAGTCTTTTACGTACTTCCCTTTTTCACCATCACTCTGAGCAGTAGGTCTTAACATCTTCCTTATTTGCCTTGCCTCAAACATAGAAAAACAGACAAGCCCCTTTTGTACTTCATGGCTTTTGTCCAAGATTCAGGTCATTTTTGGAGTAAAGAATCATACCCTTTCTGACTTTCCACTCTAAACTAAATTTATCCTTTTTATTGTAAGCAGAATTAGAAGTGTTTAATTGTTTAGTCACTTGGCTACATGCAGTGAACATTTTAGTTAAACAGGCCTTGCTGCTTTGGATTAGAGATGACTGTTTATAAGGTGTTAGAGATGAAAACTAGTTCTGACCACTCCTTGTAATTGGAACCCAGATAATAAGGACTGCACTGCTTTAGAGTCAGTAGAAGACTTACTGTCCTCACTTCTATTTCCTTATTGCTCAGGTGGGCAGCTTCCCTCCTCACCGCAGCAGCTCCGGGAAAGTCACTGGTGCTGAGCTGCCGCTGAGTTCATGAGCCTTGCTCGAAAGTTCCTTGCAGTTATGGGTCTAGAGAGGTATTCTGTATACTATAACAGTATATATTCTGTAATAATAGCTGCAATTTATTTTTAACGAAAGAGGAGGAAGAAGCATTTTTGTTTCTTTCGTTTTGGGACTTTCCTCTGACCTGAATCTCAAAGCAGGTCCTTTGGGCTTAGATGGTTCACACGGCAGCCGCCTGAGCCAGAAGGGCGTGCCCAGTGGCTACTGCATCTTTACCTGCAGTGTGCTGGCTGCTCATCGTAGCTAGGCATTCTGCTTACATTTTTCTTTCTTTCTCTGTCTCTGTCTCTCTCTCGCTCTTAAATTGATTTATTTTTAATTTTTCAATTGAAGGAACATTTCATTATACCGTTATATGGGTTTAAGGTATGCATCATCTTAAGTCCGTTTCTATATGTGGTCTGTATGGAATACGTTAAGTTCAAAGCTATTTCCCTTTACTCACATTTTGCTGTTTAACCTTTCCAACCGAGTTGTAACAAAGGCACGAGCCCTTTTTAAGGACCTGCAATTTGAAGTTTAGGTTAAATGAATTGCTCCAGGCTCTAGAAATAATCTGTTCTTTAATCTGCATTTTAATCGGTTTCTAACACATTCGCCTAAAATAGTAAGAGGCACACCTAGAATTTAAATCTAGGTTTATTGAACTGCCAAAGTTAGTTATTTTTCTCACTGCTGTTGAAGGCCAGTTGTGGTGCCAGGTGCTTTGGAGGATATGAAATTGAAGAAAATACCTTCTTGGCCTTTAGAGACTTTTCTTATAAGAATAAGAGAGGTTTTTTTTTAGAAGAATGGGTCTACTTTTCCTTTAGAGGAAGCGGTGGGCTGAATTGAATGTGCAAGTTGAGCCAGAGTAGGTGGAGAGTATCTGTTTCAGGCCCAGGGTGTCTAGTTGGAGCCAGCCCTGCCGTGCCCTGATCTCCATGTCCCTCTTCTTATACAACTGTTTGCTCACACCTTGCCCCTTGCGGATACCTGTTGAGTGGTAACAAACAAATTGATTTGCCCTTGTTTTAGTCTCTTCCATGGCTATGTCTGTCTTCACATGCAGGGCTCCAGCCTCTGATGGAGGATGACTGTGAGTTGTGACTATAGTGCTTGATTGAAATGAATGCCCTATTCCTATTTGACCTTTCTAAAGAGATTGTAGAGTAGCCCTTAATTTTAATCTTAATTTTTTGTAATAATAAATGCTTACTCTGGAAATTCTGGAATCTGTAGAATGTAACTTGTTCTGGACATGTTAGAATAAGAAGTAGAGGCATGCTTTGCTGGAGCACCAGTTAGTCAGCTGCCTCTGAAGGAGCAGCCACATACCTCTGGGTTTTGAGTCCCGGGCCTCTGGTGGGAGGTGGTGGGGTGGGAAACCAACCAATGTGAACAACTGAATAAAAAATAAAGATGCTTCTTCCTCCTCTTCCTGTCAACGAGCCTTCATTCCTGCCTGCAACTTTCCTTTAAAAAAAGAGAAAAAAATACGAAGTAGAAAAAAAGATGATCCATAATAAACTTTTTAGGAATAATCATGGAACATGAGTGATCTATCTGTACATGAATGGACAACCAAGCTAAGGCTTGAACTGAATGGAGATTGAAGCTGCTTTCCAAAGACAAAAGTTTGCCATCTGCGTATACTGTACTTACTGCTAAAACAAAACAAAATCCAGACTCCTTGGTGTAATAGAATAATCCCTAGTCAGCTACACTATCTAGGATGCAGTCCACAGTTGCTCAAAATATGCAGAAACAGAAGTGTGACCTATGTACAAGAGAAATCTAGTCAGTGGAGATTGATCCCAAGAGGATCCAAATGTTGTATTTTGGGGAGAAGGACGTAAAAGCAGCTCTTAAAAGTGCCACCTTGTAGCTCAGGCAGCTCAGGCGAAGGCTGGCAGAGCCATGGACCCAGACTCGAGACCTGAGGCTTGGAAGTGCAGTGAGTGACGTGACCCTTATTCTATGCTCAGTTGTCTGTAGCATGATCTACATGTAATAAAAAGCACTGAATCTCAGCACTGAAATAGAAACTGTAAAAAGGAGAAAAATATCTGAAAAAATTTATGTAAACAAAAATTATTTTATAAATTGTAATAATAGTAATATAAAATTATCTCACAGTAAAAAGCTTTACAGGATGAGCTTAATAGAACAGATGACAGAAAAGAATCACTGAAATTTTAGATCACTAAGAATGATCTAATCTTAAGAACAGATTGAAAAGAGCTTTAAACAGTAATGAATAAAGCCTCAGAGAATTGTCGGACAATTTTTGAATGTGTATAATAAACATGTTATTGAGGCTCCAGAAATGGAAGAGAGTTGGTGAATTGGGCAGAATAAAAAAATGACTTGAGGGAATAGGAATAAATATTTCCTAAATTTAGTGAAAGAAGGAAATGGGAATCATTGCCCGTGGACCTTGTGTGTAAGGAGGAGGGACATGAACGGGCTGTGAACTCGGAACCTGGAAGCGTTTGAGGCTTTCTTGTCCCGCTTTCCTCCAGTTGTCTGACTCAGTAAGTCCGAGTGACTTCACGCCCTGTAGTGTTTCTTTCCGGGTCTTAGAGAGTCACATTGTTCTGAGATCAGTAGATTAAGTTGTAGCCAAGAGTAAATTGCACAAAACGGTAGAACGTGGTGGTGGTTTCAGACGCGCCAGGACTGGTTCCCTCTGCAGATCTGTAGCAAACGCTGGATCTTTGTGTGTGCTGCTTTCTCCCTGTTTTCCCTTCCTGCGACCTTCTTGTCTCTAAGAAAGAGCAGAGAGGGCACTGATGATTTGAGCTGGACCAGCTACATCAAAGTCAGTGAGTTCTGTTGATAGCATCAGCTTTGGCACAGAGCACCCCTGGGAGGCTGTCGTTGGCTCTTTTTTTCGCGTAGATGCTGTTGCTGGTGGCAGTGCTCGGAGTCACCTGGTAGTGAGTTCTTGTTAATGTGCCTTGGTTGAAATGTAGGAGCCAGAGTCCTGTGATTCTGACCGTAACCCTTTTAAGAAATGCACGCTTGCGTGCACACATATAGCCTGTATATACTGGCGAGGCCATAATGATTGTTGAAAGTTTGAAGTATTGTCAAGGCCCTGTTCACAGCCCTCCTTACTCTGCCTGCTCCTGGACCTCCCCCAAGGTGGCTCTCCCTTCCCTTCCAACACAGCCCTTATGACCCAGCAACCGAAGGACTCAATTCTGACATGGGTTCAGCGGGGGTGGTGGTTGGTGCTTCTGTCTGTTAGCCTTTAGCAGACCAGTGATTTTCCTTTTCATAAATGCTCAGACATGACTCTTGCTTGTCCCTCTTGTGCCCATCCATGAGCATGCATTAGTGTGTGTCCTGCATAGCTGTTAGAATATAGTTACAGTTTGGGGAAGTCGTATAGTCTGAGATTAACAAAACAATTGCTTGGGAGTCAGATTGACTCCAGAGTCTGCCACTTTTGAGCAGAATATATGTTTTTTGAACATGTTTTCTTGTAGAAAGTTAGGAATATTTGAAGCTTAAAGGAATCTGTATGTAAGACTTACACATAAATATTTATTCCTTTGATTTCCTTTGGTTTCATCATAGCCAATTGTTCTAGGTCATTTCTATTTTTGTGCATTTGCATAATTCTAAGGAATTGCATAATTTTAAGGAATTAATTTCACAGAGGAGACTTAAAACCAGCAGTTTCTTACCTATCATTGCAGAAGACTGAGGTCCAGAGGTACGGTCGAGTTAACCCAAGATTATACAACTGGGAAGTGGTGTAACTAGAATTTAACCTTTGGCAATCTGATGTTAAAACTAGGACTCTTTAGCAAATTTATGTTAAGATCTGCCCAATAATAAAGTTATGGATGTTCAGAATTTTCAGTTGTTTTCCTCACCCTTTTTTTGCTTTTATGGGTTTACATGTAGATTTCATGGTAAAACCAGAGAAACTAAACCGCATAGTTTCCTTTTATCCCACATGTATTTATCTTTACTGATCTATAGGCATTTATCTATAGGCATTTAGTACTTTGAAACCATGCTTTATATCTGTTTATAGATCTGTCTTATGCACTTTTTTTTTTAAAGCACATATTTAGGTTTTAGTAACTTTGAATCCTTTAAGGGATTCAACATCTTTTCCATCTTCCCATTCTAGCATTATGCCTTGCTAGTAAGACACAAAGAACAATTTATTGGTGACAGTGATAATTGGAATAAAACTTTTTTTTTTTTTAAAGAAAAGGTTAGGGCAGAAATGCAAGTGAGAAGGTAAGTAGTCAGGAGGAAGCACTTTGTTTTTTACTTAGTTGTTCATCTTGGTTGTTTTCTCTGACCTGGGCCGTGGACCTCCTGGGTCCTAGCGATATATGTGGACTGCATTTATGTTGGAGGTAGCTGACCAAACCACTGCTCCACCAGGGTGCATTGTATTTTCTTTTGGGTGGATGCCTACGAGTAGGTTTGCTGGATCATATTGGTAGTGCATCTTTAATTTTCTCAAGGAAGTGGTACATTTTTTCATTCCCATCTGAAATGCTGTGAGGGATCCAATCACTCTATCTACATGCCAAAAATTGGTGTTGCCTTCCTTTTAAATGTAGTCATGCTAATGGTTGTATAGTGTTCATCTCATAGTAATTTTAATTTTCATTTCCTTGATGACTACTAATATTGAGCATGTATCTTTTTTTGTGAAATAGCTATTAAATATTTTCTGGCCATTTTGGGGAGACAATTGTGCTGTTACTGAGATTGAAGAGTTCTTTCTATATTCAAAATGTATGTCCTTTATCAGATAATGTTTTGCAAATTCTTTCTTCTCCGTTTCTCCTTTTCATTTTAATGGTGTCTCTTGAACCAGACAAGTCTGTTGCTAATTTTTTTTCACGTCCCGTTTATCCATCTTTTTTTTTTTTCCTTTTCTAGTTTGTGCTTTTTGTGTGCTAGTAAAAGATCTTTGCCAAACTCAAGGTCACAAACATTTTTTCTTACGTTTTCTTCAAGGAATTTTATCTCTTAGATTTATGATCTGCTTGAGTTAACTTTTATGGCTGGTGTGAGGTAAGGGTTGAAGTTCATTTTTTACTCATGGATACTCACCTGTTTCAGCCACACTTGTTGCAGGGAAAACTGTCCTTATTGAATTACATTGACCCCTTTGCTGAAAAATTCTATGGACCGAATATGTGGGGCTTATTTTTCAATTCTTTTGTTCCATTGCTCAGTGTAGCTGTCCTTGAATCAATACAAAACCGTCTTGATATTAGGTAGCTTTACAGTTTATTCTTCAAGTCTGGTAGAATAAGTCCTCCAAATGCATTGTTTTTCAAAATTGACATATATTTTTGGTCATTTCCATTTCCATGTACAGTTTCAGATCAGCTTGTTGATTTCTGTGAGAAAGGTTATTGACCCTTTTATTGGATATGTGCTAAATCTGTAGATCAATTTTGAAAGAGTTGACATAATTATATTGAGCTAATCCATTAACATAGTGTTTCTCTTTTTAAAGATCTTATTTAGATTTTCACTTTAAAGTAAATCTTCAGTTGCAATTATTTCATTAAATTTATGCTTAGGTGTATTATTTTGTTAAATTAATACTTAAGTAGCTTGTATTTTTGCTGCTATTATAAATGTTTGAAATTTCAACTCCAGCTCCTTGATGTAGCATACGGAAATATAATAGGTTCTTCTTGATTGACCTTGGAACCTATCACCTTTTATTTCTAGTAGCTTTTTTATAGATTCCTGGTAAGAACTGAAAATCTTGTTCTTTCTCTTAGGGGTGAGCATTCAAGCTTTATATCCTTCTGTATATTTCTAGCTGTAGGGTTTTTTGTAGATTCCCTTTATCAGATAGAGGAAGTTTCCTTTCTATGCCTATTTGCGGAATTTTTATAATGGATTGGAGTTTAGTTTGATCACATGCTTTTTCTACATTTAATAGGATATTTTCTTTTTGATTGATGTGATGAATTCCATTACTTTGCAAAAGTTAAACTAACATTGTCTTTCTAGGATAAACCCAATTTAGTTATTGTGTATTTATCCTTTTTACTTCTAGATTTGAATTGACAGCATTTTGTTAAGAATTTCTGTGTCTTTATTCATAAGGTGTTTGACTAGTATTTCTCTTGTAAGGTCTTTGTCTGGTATTGGTGTTAGGTTAATATTGACTGTGTAAGAAAAGTTAGAAAATGATCCCCCTGCCCCTTTTTTGATATTGGTGTCATTTTTTCCTTATGTGTTTAGTACCTGTCACCTTGATGCTACTTGGCCCTGGAGTTTGCTTTGTGATAAAGCTTAACTATGAATTCAGGTTCATTAGTGCCTAATAAGGTGATTCTGGTAGGTATATGTTTCAGCGTCATTTAGACAAAGGGCGTTGAGCATCTTTCATGTGCCTGCTCACCATTCATGATCTTAAGTGAAGTGTGTATACAAACATTTTCCCCATTTTTAGTTGGGCTTTCACCTTATTATTGAGTTAGAGTTTCTTGTAAATTCTGGATATAAGTTCCTTATCAATAGAATTTACAGATATTGTCTTTGACCTCAAAGGTGTACAACTTATGACTTAAGCAAATATAAAGAAGGCGTGTGTTGAAGTTTTTATCTGATTTATCAGTGAGGGATCCAGTAAGATGTTAAAATTGTCTCCACATGTCTATTAGTTTTTCGTTCTATGCTGCACATTGTGGATATATGTTAGAGACCGTCGTGGTTTTTATCTTTGAAAAATGTGTTCTGGGAGGCAGCTAATGGGATCAGACTCAAATTCCACTTTAGTTTGATGTCTGCTCAGTTCTTTTAGCCTAGCAGATTGCTTTTTGCTCTCTCCTATATATGTACAGTTCAGGGGGTATATCGAGAATTTGGGGAGACCGTACATGAAGATTTTGAGGCTTCAGCTTTCTGCTTGTTAGTTCCACTGTATCATATGATCTGGGCAATGAAAAGCAGTATGAAAGTGGTTCTTACCCAGTACTTTTCCCTTCTTTCAGCTTTCTATCTGCTTTCATCTCCTTCCAATGCTCTAAAATGGTGGCTTTTTATATTTTATTCAGTTATAGCTGTTCATCTGTAAGAACAATAGTCTAACAAAGGGTCATCTGTTTTTACTTTTTTGTTGACTTTTTAGTCTTAAAATTGTTATTTATTCTATTGTATTTGTTGTCCATATTTTCTTCTTTATACCCTCAGTACTTCTGAATCCATTTGTCCCTCTTTCCCCACTTTAAAAAAAAATTTTTTTTGCATTAAAAAAACCAGTATAGCACTCAGATAACACATTAAAGAATATTCTCTATACTTTTGTCATCTCCAGTTAACTTCCATAAAGTATTTCTTCTGCAAACCTATCTTCTGCAAACCTGCAAAGTTCAAATTTTTGGAAGTGAAAGAAATAGGAATGGCTGACAGGATTTGAAGAAGGGGAAATAAACAACAGTAAAACATCTTTCCTTGCTTCTTGGTAGGTGCAGTGAATACTGACCCTTAGTGGAGTTTTGGGTTGTATTTGTTGAAGCTGCAGGCCTGAGGCTGTTTGCTGGTATCTGAACATCAGCTGAGAAAGGAGTGTCTCCTTGGAGATTCCATAACTGAGTTTTCAGATTCCCCAACTCTGTGGTATTCTTTTCTCCCTCGTACTGGGTGGGGAGACATTCTGTGGGTGGCTGCATTCTTTGTCTCTTGCTCTGACCTTGGAGAGCAATCAGGATCTGTGGTAGAAGGTCATGGTCTGTGTGTCTTTGGTCTGTCCATCTTGCTTTTGTAATTACTTTTAAGTTTCTTTGTTCTGCTGACCAGCACACAGCAAGACCACTTAATTACTTGTATGAAAAGCTGTGTACTTTTCAGTTTGTGCCTTGAATTGGTAGGTTGGTGGTATATTCCTTATTAGTACTTAACAGTTTGTGAAATTCACTGCTGTACTGACAGGGACATAAATGTTCACTTTCATGGCAAATTTAATGTGGAAGACTCCATGTTGATGCTCTTTAAGTTTGGGTATTGGTTTGGAAGCTTGATTATTATTATTTTTTAATCGGGTAATTTTTTTTTAGAATTTAGGGGAAAAACATTTTCATAAGTTCGTACTGGCTTATAAAACAGCAGCTAAATTTACGGGGGAGCAGATTTCAGCTGACGGGTATTAGCCTATGTTTGTGTAGAAGGGAGTCCATTTCCAGCTGATCTCAAACTCAAAAACATTTCCATTTGGATGTGAGTAGGAACTTAGTTTGTTGAGTTGCTTTACTTCTGGGTAATTCCACAGCTGACTTTTTAGACCATTACCTGCTGCTTTGGAAAAACAGAATAGGGCACATCAGTAAACTAGACTACAATGGTGAGTTTTGGGGGAGAGGAAACAGATGTAATTAGTCTACGGAGAAGCTCTAAACAGCACACTACTCTGCGAGAAGCTCTAAACAGCACACTACTCTGCCTTCCTCTTCTCCCTTCAGTCTTTAAATTAGTGTAATGATACTTTTACCACCAAAGATTTTCATTTAAATGATTGAGAATTTTTCTTCTTTCTCATCCTCACTGTATTTCGTTTCCAGCTCAGAAATTCACCTTGCGTTGTCTGTATATCTAAGGAACCTAGGGTTTCTTTGGTCTGTGGAATTATGTTAGAGATGGAGGAATTTTGATGATTACCTAATCCAGCCCTTTCTTTTCACAAAATAACAAGTATGGAGGTCCTGAGCCTTGCTCCAGATTAGGAGATGCAGCCGGGGAGTAGTCTAGAGATTGACAGTTTGCACTTGGAGTCTGACCTGAGTGCACATTCTGGCTACCACTCTACTAGCTGTGTGACCTTGTACTGCTAATTTAATGTTAATTTCAACTCTGGATCTCTTCATTCCTTAAGCGAATTAATTGAGGATTAACCAGATGGCTGAGACAAAGTCAGCAAAGTCTTATTTGTAAAAAGGGTCCAGTGAGGAGGAGCAGGGTGTTAGTTCTGACTTTGCAGCTGATAAGCTGTAAGATGGCAGAACTGTTAAGACATTTATTTTTGGGATGAATAAATGAGAAGAAGACCTGGTGAGTCACGAAATGGGAGGCCGAGGCCATGGCTTCTTTGTCCCAGAAGTGCGTATATATTGTGTGGTTTTGACGAGTGTGAGTTCTGAGAGCCAGAGAGTGCAATGTTTGTCACACCGTGTATTTTCATTGTGTGCTTGAGAAGGAGGGGGCAATACTTTTTCAAATGCCCATGGTTAATTTCAGAAATGGATTTCAGATGCCAGGAAGTAGCTTGTAACAAGAGGATGACATCATTTGGTATAATTGGAGCTACTTGATAATCCTTTTACTCTGTTCTGTGACGTTTTTGCAGAGTTCCTATTTCTGTACAGACACATGAGCTATGTAGAGTTCCTATTTCTGTACAGACACATGAGCTATGTACAATGACTAGATCTCTCCATAGAAATGTCATGTGCCCCTTTGGGGAGGGAGGAACAGAGGTAGAAGAATGTAGGGTGGGGTCAGCAGCTAGCCTTTCACTTTGTCTTTGCTTCATTTGCCTTGTTAGGTACTGGAGATGTTTTGTTCCGTTTAAGTACTCTTGGAGATTATTTGAGAATGTGCTGGTTGGTTCATTTGTATCAGCATTTGAGAAGGGGACAGAGGGAAAGAAAGGAAAATCAGGAATATACAATTTTTTTTTTAACTATGACAAAAAGTTGACCTATGAACTTTGACCCCCTGGAGTAGGGGCTGGACTGTATGCTGTGGTTGTTTTACCATTGCTGCTTCCTGCTGATGGGTAGAGCCATCCACAAAGGCAACTGTTCCTGAGCCCAAGTGTGATACTCAAAAACTTTTTTAAAGTTGATTTTATTGAAGGAACATTGCATCATAACATTAAGGTGTGCATTGTTGGAAGTCCTCAGTATACATAAGTTTACCTCCAGTCTGTCTTTTCACCACACAATTGACCCCTTTTATTATTTTTGCCGCCTTCTTCCCCTTCCGGTATTGTAACCACTAATTTGATTTTATTGGGTAAATGTCTGGTTTTTTTTGACTTAGTTCATTTGTTTGCTTGGTTTCTTTTTATACAACACACGAGTGAAATCTTTGTCTTTATTTTTCTGGCTTATCTCACTAATCATAATTTCCTCTAGATCTCTGTCTCTCCATGTTTCTGCAAATGGGCAGGATTTCATCTTTGTTGGTAGCTAAGTACTAGTCCATTATATGTGTGTGTGTTTGTGTACCCGCTTATGTATTTCTGTATGCACACATGCACGCACCACATCTTCTTTGTCCACCCATCTGTTGATGGGCACTTAGGTGTAGCACCTTTTTCATCTTTCTAGTCATTTATAGGGAGAATTGTTATCATTGAGGCTTTAATTCTAAGCTTCCAAACCTAGTGGTTATTTGAGTGGGCTCTACTTTTTAAGGATTCTGCTGCTGATGCAAAGTAGGAATTTTATTTTCTAGTTGTTTCCCATCTTGCATTGTCAGTTTTTTCTTGTAGGTTGCCCCAAGTCAAGTGCGTGTTTGCTGGACTAGCATCTGTGAGTTCGTAAAACATTGGTCCTGTGTCACCAGTGTACTGGCTTGCTGCACATAGTTACCTCGCCTGCAGCAGTTCCTCACTGTGAATGAGCAAGAAAGGTCTCATTGCTGACAAGGGGCTGAATTTCAGCTCCCTTCTCCCTGGTGACCCTCTTGCTATTGGCTATTGGCTATTGGCTGAAGCAGCCCATCCATTCTCCAGTTGGCCTGGGATGTTTAAGGGCCTGATTCTTCACTTGGGCATCTCAGATTCTTGGAGCAACCTTTGTTCTTTGCTTTTTCAGATGAGTCTGAATTCTGACTGGTTTCTGACCATGAATCTGGCACTGAACCAACTGTTTGCTGTATTGGAGTGGGGGTGGGGGCGGTGCCTGATGTGGGGCTTGTTTAATTTATGTGGAGACTTAGAAAGCCAAGATTTCAGGGTTCTCTGGACCGTTTATTTGGATTATTTATAGTTGATTCTAGTCATAGTTTATCTAGAGTACACACTCAAGTGTTTGTTGATGTGAATTCTTTCTCTTTGCTGCTTTTCAATGCTTAACATCATCCCTTCCTTATTCCCTTCCATGTTGGATCTGGATGGCCCGGGCTCTTTGAAGACATCTGTACGGTACCTTCTCGTCACCCCCCTCTCTTCTCTCAGCTATAAAACCAGCAAGGCCGAAGTTTTGCTTTTAAAACAGTATGCCTGGAAATCTGTAGTCTTTTTTCCCCTCCGTGTTTTCACTGTGAAGTTTCTCAAGAAAATCAGCCAATTCAAGTGCTCATTATGACCAAATTAGTGGTTGTAACAATAGAAACACCTTAAGGAAAGGGCATTGAGTGACTGACGGCTGCTTTTCTCATGCGTGGTGATGTGGTCTGCTTCCACATTTACTAGAAATAAGGTCTCATTTTGACTTTCTCTTTGTGTAATTCATTTTCCATCCCTTATTTTTTTGTTTAAAAGTTTTTGAAGTGATATTTGGTTTCTAACATTGTTTCATGGCCATGTTTTTCTTTAGAACCAAGTAGTTGACTTTCACCTCAGTTGAAATAGAATCTAATCTGACCAGTTCTTTATTGTAGTATTATCAAAGACTTGTTATTTATATATTTATTTGCGAGGAGTATATCTGAACTGGGAGTGAATTATCTTTATCAATATCCTCATGGAACAAGCTACACCGCTTAGCTGCTTTCAGAATGTGTGGGTACTTCTCTGCTGCAGAGACTTCTGAGCGCAGGTTCCATTCCCTGCAGCTCCACCCGCTGTGTGACATGGAGGAGAGGGCACTGAGGACCTTTCCCCTGTAGCGATGGCCTGGGAAACAGTCCTTTTAGAACATGTTCAGTTTTTGTCTTGAAGTAGCTGATACTCTGCTGAAGCGATCACAGTTGGGATATCACATAGGACGTTATAGCTCAGCATGGCATCTAGATTGATAGATGGGGGATGACTTCCTCTGGCTTTGGTTGATGGATCCTACTTCATTTCCACCCAAAATATCAGTAATTTTTTCTTAATATTCTGTGACCCCATTGTATGTTATGAAGAATTAGAATGACTCTCCAAAGGATAACTCAGGCAAGGGATGTTTTAGGAATAGAAATTCTCCTTGAAAAATAAAAGTTTCATTCAAGAAGTTAATAAAATGTTATTTTGAAAAATATTAATAGAGGGCAATTGAAAATATTGGAGTCTCTAATTGTGTAGCATTTACATTTTAATTGTGAAGTAAAAGTCTTTAGTCATTGTTGTTCAAAACTTTCCCTCTGATTTTTTTGTCTTTTCCAACACTATTATTCTCAAGTTGTTAATTTAAAGGCATAATACTGTAGAATCACATTGAAGGCAACATTAACCCCTGATACATGAGAACGGTATAACAATTTAAAGCTAACATTGATGTTTCCAGCATCTACCAGCCTTTCTACTTACCGCGTGGGGGGCTAGTCTGAGTGTGTCATGTGGTGTGTCTAAGAAAATGGGCTCTCTGTCACTGGGGAATAATTCCTAACAGTGGCCCCGACAGGCCCTGGGATTTGTTCAGAGTAGATCATCTAGCTCAGTAATGCCTGCATTTGTGGAAGAGTCCACTTGCCTATATTTAGTCTTTCCAAGTGGTTTATAATTGGTTTAGTTTGTTGGACTTGCTTGCTTTTTGCATGGTAAAGGTTGGGGAAGATGAAGGAAGTATAAAGACTTGAATTTGGCAGTCTCTTTACCGGATATCTATTTTAACCCATGCTGAAGTTCATTTACATAAAGCCCAGCTGTGTGTGAATGCTTCTAAAGTTGAAGTCCATTGTCACTACCACAGGGATAGGCATGTTAGCTCCGTCTGGATTAATGGTCTTGCTCTTCTTCCTGCACCTCCTGGCAGTTTGCAGTTCCGGTTCCTTTGGCTAACAGGACACAGCTGGCGGCAGAATCCTCACCTGTGGAAGAGCTGTTTGGAGTTTTCTTCTCCATTTAGATCTTTGCAAAGCAGCAGAAACCAATTTGCCGGAAACCGCAAGTCTGTGTTCAACACGGAGAGAATTGAAATCCCACGTGCACGCACTCGTCTTTGGAGGACCAGCCATTATGCAAAGCTGTCTATAGTGCAGAGCAGCTCTTTGCTTCCCCTTTGCTGTGAGATTGTCAGTTAGATGGTGCTAAATTCCCCCACTGTCGTCCCTGTTACCTCTGATCCACTAAGCACATTGATCCAGACTGACTTTCTTAACACTTGGCAGGATCCTTACTCTTCATGAGTAGATGAACTTTCTGGAACTAGACTGACCTTAGGTACTTCGATTTTGATTGTTACAGCTCTAGCTGTGGGTCCATGGCTGTCACATGGTACAAGAAAACTGCTGATTAACGTCTGTTTCTGGTGTTCCTATCAATCAGATGTTTCTTCAGTATTTACTGGGTTCTGGGCTTTGGGCCAGATGCTGTGGCTGTGGCGACAGTGGTGTGGCGGGGCGCCGCCGAGGACCTCTGCGTTGTTGCAGACCAGAATAAGCACGTTCAGGAGAGAAGGCAGGCACAGAAAAGAAAAACGGCTGGGGGCCAAGACACTATGTGACTTACTGCTGATTGCGTGGTTGGATTATCAGCAATAATTTTGTTATCAGAATTAACAAAGGGCGGAAGGCATCGTCACGAGCAAAGGTGTCAGGACTAAACTGAGCGTGGTGCATGCAGGAGCTGGGGGCAGGTGTGGGATGAGAGGGCAAGGAGTGCTGGGGAAGGCTGTGTAGACAGTGAGCTGAACACTTGTTCCACCGTGGGGCAGCAGAAGGGGTCATGGGGACCTGAACGACTTCTGAGCCTGCCCCACCGTCAGTCTTCTGTAATAGAGCACCATACCCGTTGGGGGTCCACATTTTCCTCATCAATCCCGCTGCTTAGATTAGGGATCAGCACACTGGTTTGGATAGTCCAGGACACAGGAGTTGAGTACGATGTGCGTTGGTGCTGACGTGGCTGGCTGTGTAATTCCCGCTGGTCAGCAACCATGACGTGTTAATTTACTTTATAGTGTAAATATGTTTTATTGCCTACCACTGTGGCCAACATTTCACATGTATTTTGCATTCTTATTTTTACCACATTTTGCACGTAAAACTAAAGCTTGATAGTTAACTAATTTGTCCAAAATAATGCAGCCAGAAGTACCAGCGTTACAACTCAATCCAAGTGTCTTTGTCTCCCTCTCTAAATTATATTGCTATTTTCATTTTTACCCTTACATTCTTCTTATAGGTGTTGTGAAAGAATTCTTAAATGCCAGCAGGTTGTCTCCAGTCTAGAAGAGGATTCTGCAGTTATCTGTTTCTTTACTTTCTTCACTGTCTATCAAAGGGACTTTAGAGAGCTAGTGTAACCTAACGATGTTAGTGAATTTTTTTTACAGAGGAAGTGTAATTCACTTAATCTGCTGAACACTGTCAGTCCCAAAGTGCCCATGTGTCTGCATACATACTGTGGGCTCTTAGCCTGGGATGCAGAGCTCTGTCTTTAAGCCTTGGTGATTAAAAGCTCTGTAAGAACTAAGATGGGTAAGTGTGTCCCTTAAACTGTGATCACATTTTGTTCTTCCTTTTCTAAGTCATGGAAGATCTTAGTGCCTAAAGAACTCCCTAAAGAAAAGAGGTTGGTACCCAGAAGAATCTTTCTCAAAGATTACTTACTACTGTGCAGACAGTGAGGGAACTAGAGAATGGAAATAAAGAACATTTTAGAAAGGTTGAGTCAGAGATTCAAATGGATCGTGGGGAGATTTTCTCAAGGTGATAAGACCCTGGCACTCAAGTCTACAAGCAGAGGCAGGTTAGCTGGCAATGACTGGCAGATAAGCTGGCAGTGATTCCCAGGTGGGGAAGATGGTTGATGTGGTCTGCTTTGAGCCCCCTTCTAATTAGAAAGCCCTAGCACTGGCTAGAGCTTGGGGAGCCCAGCCTTTGCTTGCTGCAGGAAGGGAAGCCAGGATGAATGTCTGACCCGTGTTGGTTGTAACCTGTAACCATAGCTGTTCTGTGTGAGTCTGAGTTTAGGCAACATGATTACAAACTTCTTCCAGTGCTATTTTTTGTGACTTTCTGAATCTACAGTTGGAAGTGAACAGAAATTTGGGCTGACCTTTAAAAAAAAAAAGGAAAAGAAAATGCAAATCAGGGATTTATGGACGCCATCTTATGACTGTTGACTTCTTTAGGGTAAAGCCATGTCACAGTGATTTGTTTATTTTCTTCAGTCTTCCTTTCTTGGTTTCTCGAGGCACGAATGCTTGAGGCTTGTGAGTTTGCATAAGTGCCTCTGGATTCCTCTCCCAGTATCTCTTGCTTGTGCTCCTCAATTCTTTAGTATAGTTTTCAACAACTCACTAGGCTGCATCTTGTCGTTGCTCACATGGTCCCTCTGCACTGCAGTCCCCCTGTGTGCACTTGGTAAGACTTGCCTCAGCGCTGACCTTCAGCAAACTCTCTCTGGGTCTTCTCCCCCTTAGAGAGTTTATTGCTCTTTCCTGATGTGCAAAACATTTTTATTATTACACTTATAATATCATCTGTTTACAGGTATATATCCTACTAATTGGTAGAGGCAATGTCTTATTTCCAAAGTTCTACTGCTAGTTTATATGGAATATTCTGGTGGCTAAGAAATGTGAGAAGAGTATCTATCATTATTGATTCTTTATGTGCAGGACAGATATATAAGCATATGCATAGTCAGTGAAGTCTGGAAGATACTCAGCGTCACTAACATCAGGGAAATGCAGATCAAAACCACAATGATCTCTCTTCATAGCTACTAGAATGACTATTTTCAAAAGAGACAAGCAATTGCATGTATTGGGAGGGAATGTGGAGAGAAGGAAACCCTTAGCACTGTTGGTGAGAATATAAATTGGTGCGATCACTGTGGAAGACAGTATGGAATTTGCTCAGGAAAATTGAAAATAAAATATCATCTAATCCAGCAATTCAATTTTTAGGTATTTATCTGAAGAAAACAAAAACACATTTGAAAATATGCACTCCATATTCATTGTAGGGCTGTTTACCATAGGTAAGATAAAGAAGCCAAATGTCCATAGTAGATGAATGGATAAGATTGTGACACACAGACACACATAATGGAATATTCTTCAGCCATAAAAGTGAAATTACTGCCATTATGACAACATGAGTGGACCTTACGAACTGTCTACTAAGTGAAATAAATCATAAAGACAAATAACATAAAATCTCACTTAAGTGAAATCCTGAGACACTGGCATGTGGACGTGGGTTCAAGACCTAGAGCCGGGGTAAAAAACCAAAAAACACCAAATTAACAACTAACTAAAGATGTTTCTTCCTCACTTCTTTCCTTAAATACTTCTCATTCTCTCTCTTCCTCCTTCTCCTAAAAAAAAAAAAAATGCATAGATACAAAGAATAGATTGGTAGGTGTGGGTGAAATGGGTGAAGGAGATCAAAAGGTACAAACTTCCATTTGTACTAAGTTAAAGGGAGAGAGTCAGCCACGCATATTATAGCTTTACTTTATTGTATATTTGAAAGTCGCTAGAAAAGTAGACGTTAAAAGTCTTCATCACAGGAATTCTTTTATTTTGTAGTTGTACATGGGGACCGATGTTAATTAGATTTGCTGTAATGAGCATTTAAACTCTGTGGAAATATGGGCTCACTATCCTGTTCACCTGAAAGTAATGTGACGTATCAGTTAAACTTAAGCAAGCAAGAGGTCCTGAGCGCTGAAAAGATGATGGTATAGCCTCCTGTGTGAATTTCAAAGTACGTTCTAAGTAGAGTGTCAAAGTCAGGGCTCTGGTTTTTAAACCAAACTTAGTTTCTTTAATTATCAGTTATCATAGTAAACATTTTGATTTTTTAAAATTTCACTTACTTTGATTATTTGTTTATGTGTGTTTGTCCTAAATTCAGGAGTATTCTGCCTAGTAGATAATCCAGTATCAGTAAAAAGAAAATGAGTAAATGTGAGTATTTTTTTTTGTTGTTTTCATTTGCTAAACCCTTTTTGTTTTGCTTCACATGAATATTGCCCTCTGTTGGGCTCTTCAGTCCGTCTGTTCTCCCTGCCTGTCGTGGGCCTCCTGTTCTCGTGCTCATTGTGACCATCGCTTCTGCCTCCCTGGTTAGCAGGGCTAGCTGCCCTACGAGAGCAGACTCAGGTTGAGGGTCTCAGCACTGATGCTCACAGGTGTTCACAGCGCAGGTCTGGTCTCCTGTTCTAGACTCTGATGGTGAGGAGAAGAGCAAGGACCCATGCTCTTTAACAAGGCCTCCAGTGGAATCTCCTGTTCATTAAACTGTGAGAATCATTGTTTAAAGCTACCTGCCCAGTTATTAATGCAGCTTTAAACAGAAGTCACACAATTATGCAGGTCCTTTAAGATTTCCTGTCTCTTATTCAGGAAATTGGTACATATAGTTTTTAAATTTTTTGTGGTGTTCTCTGGTGCCTTGGGGGTAGTTCGCTGCCCCTGGATGGGTGGCACCTCATACTTCAGTGACCCTGGTTTATGACCTGGGTTTGGGGGGAGTGACAAAAATGAACAAATAGAAGAAAATAAATGCTTCTAACTCCTCTCTCTTTCTGCCTGCCTACTTGCCTGCATTCCTGCCTGTACCTTTTCTTTAAAAGAAAAAAAGGTGTGTGTGTGTGTGTGTGTGTGTGTGTGTGTAAAACTTGTCTTCTTCAACAGGAAAGCCAATTTGCTTTTTATTTTTTCTTTTTTTTATTTTTACTTAGTTATTCACATTGTTTGTCCCCCAGGACCCAGGACTTGAACCCAGGGTTTTGTGGCCGGCTCCTTCAGAGTTGATTGACCTAACTGCTGCTCCACCAGGGTGCGCGCCAGTTTGCTTGGTTTTTTCTGTTGTTCAGAATTCCGTGTTCCCAGCCCCAACCAATACACAGCATATTTATAGCCACCAGCCCAGACTTCTTAGGAAATGAAGGAAAAACAGTCTTTGGATTCTGTTATTTTCCTTGAGGAAGAGGTGAACATTAACTTTTATAAGAATCCAGTATATGCATTGTCATTTCTTTCTTAACCTTCACTCCAAATGAGTGCGGTTTCCAAGGATTTACTGTAACCCAGTCTTAACAAGGTCCCTGACCATGGAAATTCATTTAAGCACATTCTGCCATTGTACCCTGAAGTACCCTGCAGGTAAAAGTCTTTCTGCCTGGCTGAGTCCCAAGCAGCTGCTTTCCTCTTGTTTAGACCTGAGCATGTGTGTGTGTGCGCGCGCTCACGCGCGCGTGCACACCTTTTATGTGGATATGGAGCTCTGTGTGTGAATGACAAAACCATGTCAGTTGAAGTGATAAGTTTGTCAGACCTGGACAGCTGGTTCATAGGAATGATCTAAGGTCATCAAGATTACAGATTCAAGAGAATTTGCACTTTGCATGTGAATACCTGATGGTGTCAAGGGCCCCTGGGCCTCATTAATGGTGGAGCACCCGTTAAAGATTTCTCTAGTATAAAGTATGGACGTGGCTGAAAAAATAGTGAGTTTGATTTACCTTGTATCTACAAGGATACACACATTCTTGTTTCTGGTGCCTTTTTAGAAAACTGACTCCAGGGGCCCTTGTTGAAGATTGTAACTTTCTTTAGTTTGTGCATTTACAAAAAAGTCTTTTTACTCATTTACTGTTCAGTTATGCTACATTGAATGATAGGGCACTTAAAACAAATGTCTATGTGTTCTTTCTGATGACAAAAGAATTATCAGTTCATTGTTTGATAGTTGTGATTAAGAAACAAGTAATTTAGTAATGAAAATTCCTAAGTTAGGTCCACTTAATTTTTGGGTATTTATTCCTTCAGATTTTTCCCCTGTTGTTATTTTGTTTTATTTCAGAGTTGTAATTTTCCCACCAACCTGTTTTAAGATGGTCAGAAATGTCTCTCTGGTTACCTGAACACCTTCATTTAATCATTCATGCTTTTTAAAGGACCTTACACGGTAGAGTCCACCAAGACCCTGAGGCGCTGCAAGGGGGCCGCCGCAGCTCCCTGTGCCAGCAGCGTGCGCACCTGCTTTCCTGGATTCTCTTACACCTCCACCCGACCTCTGTACTATAGGCAGAATTATTATGCTTTCTACATAAAGGAGACAGATTCAGGCAGGTCGCAGGACTTGCTCTAGGTCGTGCAGTTCATCAATGGAGAACTTGAGCTCTCCACCCATTTCATTGGATTTCTTATCTAGAGACTATTACACATTACTCTCTGACTTTCCAGTATAGAAATTAGTTGACATTAGTGTTGAGATGTGTAAAGCTATTGGGAACATACAGATTGCTCTTTGAATTATTTAATGGGAGGTATTTTGTTAGTTTCTGCCTAGAAGTTGGCATCCACGAGGCCAGTGGTCAAGACGTCTAGCCTGCTATTTTATTTTGTAAATAAAGTTTTACTGGGACATGGCCAGTTCCATTCATATTATTACAGAGACCATATGACCAGGAAAGCTTAAGATGATTACTATCTACCTTTGTACAAAGTGTTTGCTGACCCCTGCCATGGAAACCAATTTTCATTTAAGGGTGGAACTTTTTTTTGGATAATTTCTAATGTTTTGCCCAGGCACATTGGCTTGTGGACTTCTGGCCCTTTAATCCCTAACCTGTCAGCTGTATCCCATCATGCTTGAGTGTCTCTGATCCTTTGTAGTGGTTGAATTTCTACATTATTCTTTGCAGGTGGTATAAATTATAAACAAAATTCCACAACTTTTGTTACCATTAACCTTTGTAAGCAGTGCACACTCAACCCTGATAAATTCCATTGTGGGTGTGAGCGTTGTCCCATGAAGAAAAGGCTGATGATAGTTTATATCAGAGCACAGGAAGAGATGGTAGGCAGCCTTTGCTGTTTTAATCAGCCACATCCTGAGGCTTCTGAAGTGTGGGTGTTGAGGGAGAATGTAGATTTATGTAATTGAGACAGTTGCATTAAGATTGGGCCAGTCTTGTTTTGACATAGTGAATGTGTTGCTTTTATACAACAGTAAGCGATTAAATGTATTTTTTCAGAATTTTTAATATAAAGGGAAAATGTTTAAAGAATAAAAATACTTATTGTGCTTATTATATCACATCCTTTACATTTACAGTTCCTCAAAACTTTAGGCATTTACTACTGCGTGGTGATTTGAACAGACTTAAAACCACATCATTCAAGTGTTTGACTTTTCATATTTCTTTTCTTTCATAGTGTTGTCAGTGGTGCACAGCCTTTATAGTCCCCATGTCTTTCACATACTGTCCTGGTGTTCGGGAAAGCAGTCCCGGCAAACTCCCGAGCTTTCTCAGTCGTTCAGTAGTTATGAGTCAGGGTTTTCTTTCAAAGTTCCTTGATTTAATTGTTAGATGGCTGTAGTGTATTTCTTTAATTTTCCTTTTGGGGAGTCCTAATCAAAATTTTTCTTGGCAAAGAGAGTTTAAATTGGTCTTGGACTACAGGTTTGCTTTGACCCAGAGACTGCTCTCCCGTAATAAACTCCTTCCCTTAGAATACAGTTCTTGAGTCAGATACTTTTGTTTACAAGCATAAAATGCGTTAATGCATTATATGTTAACAAGGTGTGGGTTTTTTTATGATTTAGCATTAAAACTCACTTTTGAGGCCAGTTTGAGGGTTGGGACACTTTGCACTGTTACCCGTGTGACATACTTCCTTAGTTTTTCATTTTTGGCATAAATGTCACCTCAGAGAGGCCTTCCCTAAACATTGTATTTATCAGTGCCTGAAAGCCGTTTGTTTTATTGTTTATCTGTGTTACTCCTAGAATAAGGCCTACAAAGGTAGGGACTTTAGTCTTTAATTGCTATTGTGCTTTGAGGAGAGTGGTCCTTGCACATTGTAGATGCACAACGTAATTGAATTAGCAAAGGGGGAAGTCATTATTGTTTGTAGGCTAGAAGGAGGAGAAGTCAGTTTCTGGACTGAGATTGTTAGCAGGAGACCCACTTGTGATGTGAGAAAAAAGGCACATGTTGAGGCATCAGATTGGGTTTGAATCTGGGCTCTCCCACTTCTTGATGCCAGTAGTCAGTAATTTAATTTGTGAAAGACCTTCATCGCTGAAGTGGGGAAATACATTTTTAGGAGATTTGAGTATGATTTCGAATGTGAAGCTCTATAAATGTGAGCCATCTCTTTGCCTCTGGTGTCAGCATTGAAGAACCGTGAAGCCGATCAGATTTTACCAGTCTCTGGCTTCTGGGGTCGTTGCTTGATGACTTTGACAAATTTATTCTTTCAGCAGCCTGTGTTGCCAGCTTAACAATGGCCTGCTCTTTGACCAGTGTGGGAGTGCAGACACTTTGTCATCCCCTTTAATCCTCATATCAGAACAATTTGGGTGCTGGCTTTGAAAAATGTTTAGACAGGTTGATAATTCCAAACAGTTCCGATGGCTTTAGAGCCATGGGAGTTTTACTAGATCTTTCATCCAAGAGTAGTGGGAGCCACTCAGAGAAGTTGATGGTCTACATGCAGTTACTCTGAGTTTCTTGGCACATCAGAGAAACGGTAAGTAACCAGTTTGTCTCCATAGATTTCTCCAGTCCTTATGGATTACCAAGGTGTTAATTCCTGTTGCAGATTCCACTGGTATTTCTTCTGCTTGTGATGACAGGAACTCTTGAGAAGTTAGTTAAGGCCATTTGGTTCATAAATTTATAGGTTTGTTCAGTCCTTTGTCCCAGACAAGTCAGAACAGGACCTGGAAAGCTGATTAAATAAAAGGTCAGTGAGCACATTGAGCTTAATTTTAAATTAAATGGGAATTTAATACATTGAGAAAGTACTCAAGCACGTCAATCTTTCTTTCTCGTCTATGATTGCTATTTGAATCTGATGGGTGGGAAATCTGCTTTATTTTTCTACTAAAAGAGTTGGTTATTGTTACATTTGTCAAGCTGGGTTTTCAGTGTGAATTTCTACAGGTGACTTTTTAGCTCCTAAGAGTGTGAGATCATTAGATGGAGTCAGGCAGGCAGTGCTGCAGAGCAGGAAGGTAACAAGGGGTGGGCATGCGGTGGTCAGCTAGTGTGGGGGAGCCACCTGATCGTCTGCATCCTGCTGCCTTTGTCCAGCGGAACACACGGGGCATCTGGCCCCCGACTCCTGGGAGACAGTTGGGTTTAGGAGTCTAGTTATGGATCCCCTCACGTGTGTGGGGATCTACCTTTTGGGTGAGCCTTGATCTCAAACATATAAAGCCTGAACAATTGGGTTTTAATATAGAGATAATTCTGTTAGGTTATGCATGGTTGTGAGGCATTGCTCTGTATTTTAAATATCTGGTCACTGACAACCTGCAGTTTAGGCTGTTTGGATTTTGATTCATTGTTAGTGAGATTTTTGTGATAGTGAGATTTTTGTGATCTAGTAGAATGCAAAGTATGGGATTTTATTTATTTTTTGCATGCGTTTGTGATGTTTCTGTTTGGTTTAATATTGCTGGTTAGTATGCCTTAAGTTAATCCAGTTACCTGTTACGAGTAAGAAACTTCCTTAGCTCACGCCAGGTGGTTTCATTGTAATCCCTCCATGAGATGGGACCAGTTTATACCCAAATTCAGGATATTTGGCAAAGTGGCTGCATTCTGAAGCCCATACTTCTGGGTATTTTAGCCTAGATGAAGTCCTGGTCAAATCACCAAGTTAGACTTTTAAGAACTTGCCATTCTTAAGTCTTCAGGAATGTAGGATACAATCGTGGACATTTGCTCCAAGTAAATTCTTCCAAAGATTTTAGACAGGTTCATTTTGTGAAAGTAACAGAAGGAAATTCAGTTATCAATTTTGAGGTGGGTAAGCACTTGTGGTGTTGGAGGTCAGCTGTCGCCTGCCTTCTCTGAGAGAGGGGCAGAGGGCCAGGGCCCGAGGTCCTCTGCCACCCCTTCCCTCAGCGTCCTCACTCCGGAGGGCCTGGCTGAGCAGTCAGTGTGGCGGGAATACCTGAAAGCCTGACTGAACACGTGCTGCTTTTGCTCTGGTAGCTGCTCTGAGCCTGGTGTTTGAAACTTTTGAAGCCTCTCT
The DNA here is from genome assembly GCA_004363575.1 of Solenodon paradoxus. Lineage (NCBI taxonomy): Eukaryota > Metazoa > Chordata > Mammalia > Eulipotyphla > Solenodontidae > Solenodon > Solenodon paradoxus. The sequence continues at coordinate 150,805 of RJWH01001472.1, forward strand.
TGTATTATTCAATCGGAAAAGACTGAATTTGGGCTACAAGGAATTATGTGGCCCTTGAACACCCTTCAATTCCAAACTGCTGAGAAACGGGCACACAGTAATCCTGACTTTCAAGTGTGCTCCTGTAGCCATTCTTGACACCTAGGACTGGAGGCAGTTTTCATATTTTGGGTGACAACTTAACTTTATTATTTTTTTCTTCCATTTCTATTTCAGTGTCCTGGGTCATGAAACTTAATCCACAACAAGCTCCGTTATATGTGAGTAAATCCCGAGATTTCTTTATTATTTCATGCTTATCTATGCTGTTTACATGTTATAATAAACTCACAGATGCTCCATTGTGATTATCAGGGGTTTTTAACCATCTGTACTTGAATTTATTTGTGCACTACTATTACACTTGTAAGGTGACCTTGTTGGCGTGATAAGATACACTTAGAAAACAATTACATTGCCGTGATACTTCTTATTTCCCCCTTCAGTACCATTATGAATTAGCGAGAGATTGTTCTGCTGTTGTGAGTTACGCTGTGTTGCAACTAGGTGGCACTCTGTCATCAGCAAGAGTTCTGCTTCCTTAAGTCCTTGGCAAAAGCTAATTACCGTCTCCCTAAAGTAAGGGCATTCCTGGATAAATGGATAAAGGAATGAGTGAGTCAGGGTGGAAAAGGCAAATTCTAGGTGATTCTTTTTTTTTTTTTTTTTTTCCAATTGTTATGAGAGTGAATCAGCGAATAGGGGTGGTGAAAAGTGCCTGTTTGCCTGACGAGCCAGCTTAGAGGTATGGGCAGTGGTAGCTGGGAGAGGCCAGTGGCTTCTTGGTTGCAGAGGGTGAGAAAAATGTCTTTGATGGGACTAGACTCGAGGCAGGCCTTAGAGATTAAGGAGCATCGAGTCATGTGAAAGTTTCTCAGAATTCGTTTAGGGCAAAAAGTAGATTGTGGAGGAATGCCTGCACTGAGCCTGGAGCATGATGTCTGATGGGCGAGGCAGGGTGGGTAGTGGGAAGCTGGTGGAGCTGAATTTGGACAGGAATGGGAGATAATCTAAAGAGAAGGTTACAGCTCAGTTGTGAAGGTAAACAGAGGCTTAGGGTCACTGAGGGGCCTTTGATGTGGTTTATTTTAAATGTGTTCTTCCTTTTATGCATTTATTTTTAGCCATGCTATGTTAATAATAGTCATGTACCTTTCTAACATAGAGCACTCACATGATCATTTTTATGCACAAATGATTTTTTTTTTTTTTTTTTTTAAAGGAAAGGTGCAGGCAGGAAGAGAGAGGAGGAAGAAGCACTGTATTTCATTTTGATTTTTCACACTGGTTGCCTCCCTCAGGGGTTCAGGACTTGAACCAAGGGATATGATGTGGCTTGCTCCACCAGGGTGCACCAGCATACATGATTTTTATGTTTAATGAATAAAGAAAAAATATACATTGTTAGAAAATATTTTATTTATTTTCTTTCCAGATTACTTGGAGACTATTTTGTTCATCAGTGGATTTACGTATGAACTAAATGTCTTGGACTTTTAAAAGCAGCTTTATTGAGATGTAATTTACACACCATAAAATTCATTCACTTATCTGTGATTCAGTAGTTTTCATTACATTCACAGTTGTGTAACAAATTTAACTTCAGAACATTTTAATCTCCCCCAAAGAACCCCAGCCCATTGATTATAACTCATTATTCTCCCTCCTCCCACACCCTGGCAACCATTTACCTACTTTCTATTTTTTATGGATTTACTGTTCTGGAAATTTCATATACATGCAATCATATGATATCTGGCTTTTTGTAACTGGCTTCTTTCACTTAGCATTTTCTTTTCTTTTCTTTTAGGTTTAGGCAGGAATGAAGGTGAATAGTCAGGCAGACAGGAAGAGAGAGAAGGAAGAAGCATCCACATTTTATACTTACATAGTTGTTCACACTGGCTGCTTCCACCTAGCCCTGGGACTTGAACCCAGGGGTATGTGGCCTGTGTCCTTAGGAGGCAATTGACCCAACCACCATTCCACTGGGGTGTGCCCTTCTTTTTAAGGTTTGTGTTAGAGCAAGTATCAGTACTTTGTTCTTTTTTTATGATGAATAATACTTGATTTTGGGGATGAACCACATTTTATTTATCTATTCTTCAGTTACGGTCATTGGGGTCCTTCCCACTTTTTGGCTGTTAGGAACACTGCCTCTGTGAGCAGCAGTGCTTTTATGTAAGCACATTTTCATTTCTCTTGGGTATATACTAAGTACAGTTGCTTGGTGGTTACCTGATAACGATGGTTACACACATTTTGAGGAATGGTTTCTCCAGTAACTATCATTTGATACTCCCACCAGCAATGTTCAGGGTCTCAGTTTCTTCATATTCTTGTCAGCACTTCCTGTTTTCTGGCTTTTTGGTCTAACTGTACTGGTGGGTGTTAAATGCTCTCTCATTGGAGTTTTTTTGTTGGCATTTCTCTGATGGGTAAAGATTTTGAACACCTTCTATGTGCTCCTTGACCATCTGGCACACCTTTTGGAGACATGCTGGTTCATAGTCCCTGCCCGTTTTAAAATTGGGCTATTTTGTCTTCTTTTTGAGTTGTCAAGATTTCTCTATATAAGTTTAAAACTTTGATGCAGTCCAATTTACCTGTTATTTTATTTTGTATTTTTGATACTATGTCTAAGAAGGCTTTCCCTAACTTAAGATCATGAAGACTTTTTTTTTTTCCCCCTAGGAGTTTCATAGTTGTAACTTTCACATTTAGGTACATGATTCTGAGTCAGTTTTTGTGTATGCTGTGAGGGAGTGGTCCAGTTTTATTCTTTCACATGTGGATATCTGCTTGTCCCAGTCCTGGGTGTTGAGAAGACTACCCTTTTCCCCACTGAATTGTCTTGGGCACTCTGATTGAAAATCAATTAATTATAAATGTGAGGAAGGTTTTTGGTTCTCAGTTCTGTTCCTTTCATTTAGGTCATCTTTAATTTCAGCAATGTTTTATAGTTTTCACTGTACAGGCCTTGTACTTCTGTGAAATTTACTCCTAAGTATTTTATACGTTTTGCTGCTGTTGTAAATGATATTGTTTTCTTGATTTCATTTTCAGAGTGTTCATTGCTAGTACCTAGAAATATAATTGATTTTTGTGTATTGATCTTGTAATTGATAGCCTTGCTAAACTTGATCTTAACTACTAGTTTTTAGTAGATTCATTAGGATTTTCTATATATAAGGTCATATCATTGGAAAATAGAGATAGTTTTCTTCTTTTTCAGTCTGGATGATTTTTGCTCTTTTGTCTTGCTTCATTGCCTCAAATGGAAACTCTACTAAAATGTTGAGTAAATGTTGTCAGAAGAGACATCATCTTGTTTCTGATCTTGCCTAAAGGAAAGACATTTAGTCTTTCACACCTAAGTCTGATAGTGTTAGTTGTGGGTTTTTTTGTAGAACACCTTTATCAGGTTGAGGAAGTTCTCTTCTATTCCAAGCTTATTTTTTGGTCAGGAAAACATGTTGGATTTTTGTCAGATATCTGTTTTCAGTGTATGGTATCAAATGTCTATTTTCGATATTTGTTGAGATGGTCTTGTGGGTTTTTTCTTTGATTTCATTAATGTGCTGTATTACATTGATTGATTTTGAATGTTAGACAACCTTGCATTCCTGGGATAAATCTCATTTGGTCATGGTGTATAATCACTTTTAATACATTGTTGGATTCCGTTTACTGGTATTTTGTTGAGGATTTTCATGTCTCTACACAAGGGGTATATTCTATAGTTTTCTTTCTTTCTAATGTCTGTTTCTGGTTTTGGCCATTGAAAGCATTTTTATTATGTAACTATGGTAGGCAGACTAAGGGCTTTCCAAATGTGTCTAAATCACCAAAATCTGACAATAATTTTTCTTACATAGTGAAAGGGATTTTGCAGATTTGATTAAGTTAAGGATCTCGAGATGAGAGATCATCCTGAATTATCTTGATGCCCCTATGTTAGGTAATCACTAGGATTCTTATAAGTGAGGGGAGGGGGTCAAGAGATTCGTGAGTCAGAGATTTGTAGATGCTATGCTGGTATCTCTGAGGGTGGAAGAAGGGGCCATGAGCCAAGGCTTATAGTCTCTAGAAGCTGGAAAAAGCAAGGGAACAGTTTTCTTCTACATCTTCCAGAAGGAACATAATCCTGTGGACACCTTTACTTTCCAGGAAAAGTCAGTTATGACTTCCAACCTCCAGAATTATATGATACTAAATTTGTGTGGAGCCATTGAGTTTGTGGTAATTTGTTATAACAGCGGTAGGAAGCTAATGCAGTGGTAGATTGGGAGCAATAATTGGTAGTGGTGTGAAGGATAGTTTAGCAGAATTTGGCAAAGGGGAAAGAATCACAGTGAACTTCATTTTCAATGAAGTAAGTCAAGTGGCAGATTTATGCTGCTTTGATGAAGAAAAGTAACTGTTAGATGACAATTGATTGGAGAGGGAGTCAGTTCCCTGCATCCAGAGAAAGCAGTATGGATCATTACCAGATGAATTGATAAGAATTGCCGATTGGAGAGGGAGTCAGTTCCCTGCATCCAGAGAAAGCAGTATGCATCATTACCAGATGAATTGATAAGAATTGCCGTTTCAGTTCATTGGGTGATGGTGGTAAAACCTTTAACAAGTTTCATAATAACCCTGTAGGTGATGAGGGCTGGGATAGTTTATCAGGAGTTAAAAATGAGTGGCAGAGGCAGTTGTAGGAAATATTTAAAAGAAGCAAAAAGACCAAATGTTTTATTAGAGTTGGCAGTGAAAGAGAAAAAATGAATGATAGTTGCTTGAGAAATTGAGCATGAGTGACAATTTTTGCCATTGCCAGGCATGGAAAGAAATGTGATGAACTTGTTCTTTATGTTGGAGGGAGCATGGATGTTTTCTTAACAGATGGAGACACTGAGGCCTATGAACAAGGAACCTGGTTTTGAAAGAGGCAGTTTGAATTGTCTATAAGAAATGGATGCTTTTGACTGTGAGAATAGATGAGCTTTTTGAGAAGATAAAAGAATGCATGGAAGTAGTTAGTAGGCTAGAGAGAGAAGTTGGTCACAAGTTGGAGAGCTCTGGAAATCCAGGTGCATTCGAACTTTTGACATTTTGCTTTTAGAGTTCTTTGATTACAACCACACAGCAGCATTCAAAGTGAATTTGGGTTTGTCCTGGGGAATTTATTCCTGCACGCGGGTACCTGCCTTCTGTCAAATCCTACTCTGGACATGGAGATGTAGCCATGAACAAAAACAAGGGTCTCTGCTCTCCTGGTACGTGCACTATAGTGAGGAGAAGACAGACAGCTCATAAAAAAAGAAAACACAGTAAGAAGAAAGTCTTTATGAAAACAAGTAAGACAAGAGGATGTGGTAATGCCTGACTCAGGCCTATTTTTGGTTTGGTAGTCAGCGAAGACCTCTGAGGGGCTTGCCATTTAAATTGAGACCTGAATGACCGGAAGGAACCAACGTGGAGAAAGGCTTGACACACTGTTCTACCCAGGGGAACAGGGCAGAAGTCGTAAAGTCAGACCAGCTTAACTTGTTTTAGGAGCAGAGAGAACAATGGCTGGGGCTCAGCCAGTACAAAGGGGCTGTTCTGGGTGAGGAGGAGACTTAGAGGATGTAGGAGAGCCCTGTCCTGTAGGACTCACAAATCATTGAGTAATCTCCCTGGGCTGTTTCCACCACCTCTGAATCCCAGCACAGCACCCACCTCGGAGCGTCCTCTGAACTCTAGAGCCTCTGTTGGCCTGGAATCTCTTAGGATATTTGGATTTATCCTGAAGTATGAAGCTGCTGTCCCTGGGCAGACTGGATTCTTAGCAGTGGACACAGCTTTTAGACCGCCCACTTGAGGAAAACCAGTGTTAGTACGTCGCAGCCATCTTTAAGATCTATGTTTCAGCTGTAAGTTGGGTATTGTTAAATTGAAGAACATTTTTTAGCAGATTTGGCTCTTATTTATCAAAGGTCAGCAGAGTAAAAAAATCGGCTTTGTCTTTACTTTCATGACTGAAATTATCTTTTGGCGGGGAACATGTTTTAAAATTTGCTACTGCTAGTCCATTTACAAACTTGTACAAACCATGTATGATATGATTTAAGATAGTACTGTCGCGTTCTGGTTGTCACTGTTTGCACCACCTATATATAACCTTTCTCGATGACCATCTGCAAACAAGAGCTCATAGTCCTGTAGCGCCTCCTCGCTCACCGAGCACGTTCGCACTGAGTCATTGTTTCTCACTGTGTGTTCAGAGGCTGAAGGGGGCTCTGTTGTTACCCTCACCAACCTCCAGGAAACAAAAGCCCAAGATGGTTCATCTAGTAAAAACAAAAGGTGAAGTTTTATTCGGAAATTAAACTCTCAAATCCCTTTTCTTTTTCTGTACCACCAGGCTGTCAAACGTTGCGGCTCAGTTGTTGGCCGCACACGTCTCGCAGCGCTGTGAGCGTGGTTGGGGTTACAGAGCCTCTCATGAGTAAGCCGTGTGACCCTTCTCTCATGTCTGTTAGATGTTTTGTATGAAAGAAGTTCAAATGTGCAGAAAAACTAGGGTAATAAAACTTCACCTCTGTGCATCTCTTATTAACATTTAGTCAAGTTTGCTTATCATTCTCTGTATTACACATTTTTTAATGTTTGAAAGTTCCAGACATATCCTATTCTCCCTGTTTCAGCGTATATTTCCTAAGAACTAGGGCGTTCTCTCTCATAATCCAGTACAATTAACAAAAACAGGAATTGTAACATTGATGTAATAGTCTTACATAATGTAAATCCATGCCCAAATTTCTCATATTATCCCAATAATGAGCCTTACAGCATCTACCTTCCTCCCCTGCCCAGTTCCGGGCCACACGTTGTGTTTTCATTTCTTTAGGAAAGGTGACGTTGCCTCTCTTTGTCAATGATGCTGACATTTTGGAAGTGTTTAGGTCAGTTATTTTGCAGCAGTTTGGGTTTGTATGATTTTTCTCCTGACTTTGTTAGGAATACTACATAAATGATACCTTTCAAGTGTCACATTAGGAGGGTGCATGAAATATCTTTGTCCAACTACTGGAGATGTTAACTTTGATTCTCTGATTAAGGTGTTGAATTTGCATAATTCATCTGTCTTGGAGGAATTGGGCATTTACAGAAGATGGTGTAATTGTTCCCTTTCTCCTCTGTTGTTGTTTCTGGTTTGTAAGTACCTTTTACATATTGGATTTTCCTAAAATGGGATACTTTTGTTCTCCGCAAGGTGTGCCCTTGAATATAGGTGAAAGGGCTCCTGGAAGCAGAGAGCTCATTGTGAGTAGTGAGTCACTTGAGGTTGGACAGAGCGTGGTCTCTGCCCTTGCGGATACAGATTTTAAACCAGTGTGATTCTCAGCTACACTGGAACAACTGCTTTCATATAGAGCATAGTTGGCGCTCAGCAAACATTTATGAAGGTGAATGAAATATAGTTTAAGATACTAAATTTGTAGTAAAATATGCTTCTTTTTGATAGAATCATTGTCCTTTTTAAGGTTCCTCCTTTGTTTCCCAGGCTTCATTATTAATTTACCTCTTTGAACTTTGAATAGTTAGTGATGCCATCTTGTGATTACAGGTGTTCCCAACAGGGAAATAAATGTGATAATGTCATTATTGTTCACGCGTAACTGCAAGGAACCCACACAGCTTCCCGATGAGGTGCACCTGAGAATTTCTAATATTTATATTCTAAAGTGGTATTCTGTGAGATAGCTAACTTAATTAGTCATTTAGCAAATTGAAAAGGCATGCTAGAAATAGTGCCTGTGTCTCTCAGGTTCTGTCTCATCTCTATTCCTTTTGAGACTTAAGGGCTGAACTACTTGTTTTCAGTAAGTTATGTGGCTACAAATATTTTTCTTAACATAGTACATGCTCTTTGGCCTTAGCCCTTCATACTGACTGTCAAGATAAAAACAGATTTTTTTTTTTTCCCAGAGAGGGTAGGGATGAGAGATGCTGTCAAATGATAAAAGACGAGGCCTGGCACATGAGGCAGAGGCTGTTATTTATAAAACACAATAGACCCCCCCACCCCCACCCCCTGCACTGAACACCACCGGACTGAGCACCCTAGCAACTGGTCACAAGCAATAGCAAACAAACCCTCCCCCAGACTAACAACTGAATGAAAAGATGCAGCAGTCTTAAATTTACAAAGAAGGAGGAGAGGGTCTTCGGGTGCCTTCCTGTCAGCCGCAGGCGCTTGCACACCTCCACAATGGCAACAAAACCCAGTCCAGTTAAAAACGCAGTTGATCTAAAGAAGAGACACAAAAATTACCAATAAGCACAAGAAAAGATGTTCTGCCTCTCGTTATTAGGGAAAGGCAAATCAAAACAGCAGAAATAATCACCTTACACCAGAGAGAATAGTTATTATCCAAACAAATGGAAACAACAGCTGTTGGAGAGGATGTAGAGAAAAGGGAGCACTTATCATTGTTAGTGGGAATGTCAGGTGTTGTGACCATTAGGGAAGGCAGTATGGAGATTCCTCAAAGATTGAGACTCGAAGTTCCATATGATCCAGTTATTCCTCTACTGGGTATCTACTCTAAAAACTAACACTTACTTGTGGAGATATACATATCCTCATGTTCATTGCACCGTTATTTACAGTTGCCAAGAGCTGGAAACAACCTAAATGTCCACTGACGGATGGGTGGATAAAGATGTGGTATATTCACACAATGGAATACTACACAGCTATCAAAATGATGAAAGCCTGCCATTTGCAGCAACATGGATGGACCTAGAAGGAATGAGGCTTAACAGGATAAGCCAGAAGGAAGACAGACACTATGATTATCACTCAAATGTGGTGTATGGAGATATCAAGCAAACGAATAACTTAAACCCAACTGGACCTTAAAAAATGAACTAGATGAAATAAGACTAGCCAAAATTAGCAAATCAGAGGTTGCAAGAAGAGAAGGATTGGGGTGGGGCAGGAACAGAGTAAAGGGGATTAATTGTAGAGTGAAGAAAAAACTAAAATGTGAACTTACTATATTATATACAGATGTTGATTTGCTGTGATGTATACCTTAAAAGGATTTAATATTTATATTGCAATATCCCTTCAATAAAGTCAGTTAAATTTTAAAAAAGAGTAAGGAGAACTTGATTGCTCTCATGCTTTATATGCCAGAGAAATCACTTCCTTTCTCCTTTTATGACTTTACTTTTCTGGAGAAAAAGTTAAAAAAAAAAATATACCCAAGTGATTGTTCCGCTGTTATTTCTCTTGTGTGGGAATCAACTTTTCAGGAGGTCAAGACTGTAGAAAAAGTCGATGAGTCATATAAATAATTGTATTTTAAAGTGTTAAGCCTAGTCTTTTGGAAGAGTGAGGAAACTGAGTTACAGAGAGATTGGAGATTTTGCCTAACGTTTCATGGACAGGGTTTGTGGCAGCTCTGGTCAGGTAGCAAAATCTGCAGGTAAATAACCTAGCTAGTGAACATGAATACAAAGAAGATTTAATACAAGTTTCAGAATAAGTGAACTTATATTATAATAAGAGGGTAAATGTAGCAATGCGAAGTTTGAAGGAAGCGAGGACTATCTGCAAAGAGGGATTGGGCTCTTCTTTTGGAGAAGTTTATAGGTAAGGCTGAGAATGTCTTTATGGGCTGCAGACACTTTGGAGAATAGTTTACAGTTATTGTAAAATTCCTCCCAAGTGAAAAAAAGAGTCAAATAAAATGTGTATTGTAACTTTTGATACAGAGAAGTCAGTCGTAGCCATCTGGATGAATTACTGGGTCAGATATTTATTTTCAGAGCGTCCTCCAGAGAGTGGGTAATCACAGCCCCAAGAGCACGTAGTGGGAGGAAGGATTAAGGTCATGAGCAGTAAAGCTTTTTTCTCTTGCCTGAATGTAATGCCTGCACCTTTTTGCTGCTTTTCTGTATTAAAATAATAGCATTCTTTCCTGGTTCCCAAAGTGTTCCAGTGGGCATTGTACTTTATGGTTAGTGATGCTTCAGAACGCATGACTGTGGCTAACAATGACCCAGATGGTTGAATTTAATTTAATTTCAATTTAAAGATCACTAAAGTGACCATAGGAGCACCTATCAAGAGGGAAAATTGAGGTGCATTTCTCATTCAATTATAAACTAGTTTTGTGTCCCTAATATTTGTGATCTGTTTCCTTCTGAAAGCCATGAGGTAAAGGAAATGTTTTTAAAACCAGAGGGACACTCAGGTGTGAAATGTAAATTCTTCTCCACGTTATATGTGGGATAATCGTCATTACCTGCCATGTGTGTTTGTGACAAAACCCACATTTATTAATTTGTCAAGAGGAAGACTCATTCCAATTGCAAAACAGATTTCTTTCCAGAATCCCAACAGATCCAGTTTAGCATGCCTTCTTCCTTCCTTTGTCCTGAATGTTTTTGCATCTAACTGCCTCAAGGAGGAGGCAGAAACATTCTGACTATAGAGGATCATCATAAAAAAGACTATCTTTGCATGTAAACTGTGTAAAGTAATATTGAATAATTATAATTGCTTCTATTAAAATAGGAGGCATTTCTTAGGATAATAATGTTCTCGTTTTCTCAAGGAAGAGAAGAGTAAGGTACTGCTTTTGGCAAAGTACTGTGGTGGTCCCTTAAAAATACTCCCTGATTTAATTCTCACACTTAGAAATTTGGTTAATAATTTCACTTTCTAGCCTGGGAGGTGTGGGTTTAAGGAGGGATAACTGACTTGACTAAGATCACACAGCTGTGGTAGAGCTCACATCTGTCAGTGACTCCAGAATCACCGAGCTTATCCATTCAACTCTCATTTGGATCTTGAGAATAACTTATCCAAGGGATTTCCACATTGGAATCCTAATGATTCTAGACGTATGTTTCCAACCTTGTGAAGTGATTTCTGGATCCAGTGCATGCTCACCAGGACAGATCTGAGTCCAGACAGCCGGAAAGGCAAGAGGACAGTGGAGATGTGGTCAGAAAAAGAAGTTTTAACATTTTTATCAATTAAAAAATGTATTCTTGCTGCAATAAATATAGTATCCTCTTCGGATAAATACCCAGAAGTGAGATAACTGGATCATATATTTCTATTCTTAATGCTTATCATAGCATTATTTGTAATATCCCGGAGTTGCCACCAAGCTAAGTGCCCATGGTTGTTGGTTGGATAAAGAAGAGGACACCACCACCCCTGCACCCTACACCACACTGCTGTTTGCTCCAATGTGGTTAGGCCTAGAGGAGATTATGTAAAGTGAAATAAATCAGATGGAAAAAGACAAACATGATAGATTTCAATCACATGTGATACATAAAGAAACAAAGGAGCGAAGGAACAAACAAAACAAAAACAAATGCGAGCTCTGAGAACAGACTAGTGCTTACCAAAAGGGAAGGGAGATAAATCCAGTAAAAGGGCTCAGTTTGGTGATGGATAAAAACCAGACTTTTGGTCACAGTGTATGTGTAGGTGTTGACTTATAATGCTGCATACATGAAGCTTATATAATGCTACAAACCACTTTTACTTGAATAAAGATTATTCTTGAATAGGATACTGCATAAATAATTACATTTTTGAAGAGCCAGGAACTTAGGTTACCCTGGTTAATGTTCACAGTTGCCTCATTGTTGGGAAGAAGACCTGTCTGGCAGTGGCAACATTTTATCATCATATTGGAAAATGTGTTTACATAGCAGGAGTTGAAATAATCTGGCTGTTTCTAGTTTGGCTCTTAGGCTACATTTTGTTCCTACAAAGACAGCTTTATCAGCTTCTAATCTCCTAAATGAATTACCTGCACTTGCTGTAACAATACATGCCTGATGGGTCTGCTCCAAGATTTTGTAGACTGATGGCCTTTTCCAGCCACATTTGAGGACTATACTTAAATACCGACACTTGATCATTAGTTCCAGAAGAAATAAGGAAGTCAAGTGTTCCTCAATCTAACTTTCCATCGTTTATAGAGCAGGAACTTCAGTTTCCTTCTCTTGGACTTTTTAATCAGTCTCTTTTTTTATTGTAATATTTGTATTGCAAAATGTGCAGTTAGCTTTTTCTTATTTTTCCTTGACATTTTTTAGAGCAGATGAAGCTACATATATATATGTAACTCGGGACTGTACTGCAGGATGCTTTTATAGTAATATAACAGGATGGGAGTGAGGAGTGAAGTTAAAATATCCATTTGATTATTGTGAAGACATGCTGTCTTAGAAGACAAAGGTGTATTGTTCTTTACCTTTAGTCCATTCAGCAAGTAATTGTGCAGCACGTGTTAAATGAATGGAGGATCTGGTTTTAGAGGAATGGCCTGTTTCACAGGGTCTCATGCAGGAGAGTTAAATGACAGCACAACACCTGCTCAAGTGCGGGCTGTGTTAGATGCACACTGAAGGTTCCCGGCGGGAGAGGGATGAGATTTTTGTCAGCAGTGATTGGGATGCTATCAGGAAAGAGGAGGCTCTGCTCAGCTGGATATATAGGCTGTGGAGGGAGGAGTGAGAGAAGGAAATGCAGACTTTGAATGGAAGTTAAGGTGGGCATAATGTTAACGAGCATGGTGATGGAGCCTCTTTAGCTGTTTGGCTTCACTGAACAGGACTGCTGACATCCGAGAGCACTTGGAGATGAGATTTGTAGAACTGCTCTGTCTGTTAAAGTAGTCACTCGCCACATATTAGCCCTTGAAATTAATTTAGATGAAATATAATGAAACATTTAGTTCTTCCACTGCCAAGTGCTCAGTTGACCGCATGTGGCTAGTAGTTACCATTTTGGACAGTACAGCTGGACGTTATTTCCATCTTTGCAGAAAACATTGTTGGCCAGTACCCAACCAGATGAGCAAAAAGAATTGTTTTAAAAGCCCTTTCTGATGCGTTAAGTTGGGGCAGTTTGGGTAGACTTAGGGCTTCCAGATTGGCTAACTACTAACCCGTTTGTAGTAACAGACTGAAGACACTGTGAAATTATGTAAATGCTTTAAGTAGGATGTTATTTCAAAAGGACAGATTTGTGGCTTCTTCTTAATGCTAGAGTCCTGAGTAAATTATTGCTAGATTATTGACAAAAAATACCAAGGACTGTTGAACACAGTCCCTTTGCAAGAGGTGGTAGTGACTTTCAGTTAACTCAGTTAAGGGAGCTAATTGCTTCACATTGTTTTTCACAATGTTTTTATGTCGTTAGGATTTCTCATGAGTTTTTCTGCTTAGTTATGAGTAATAAAAGCCAGATCTGCTTTGTGGTTAGTTAGCAGAACAGGTCTTGATGTAAATGGGATGGATAAGAGCTCCAACATTTTGGAATGAGGTTGTAGACAAAGGCTTTTGTGGGTCAGCATAAATAAAAGCAATATTTTGATGTTAGCATTTGAGAGTTTAAAATTCTCTAGCTGTAGACCCCATGCTGGGTCAGTGGGGCTGCAGTAAACCAGTAAAACTAGTTTAAAAGTAAAACTGCAGTAAAACTCTTCTTGTGCCAGCTTTTACTTAGTGTGTACACACACACACACACCCACCACCACCCCCCGCCCCCCCTTCAGGATTAATTTCTCGTCACTGGTCCTGAACTTTCAAGCTCCTGTGGAGTCTGTCACTCCTCCCTCTATGCCCAGGCTGCTCTGAGCACTTGATTAGAATACCTCAAAATGGGTGCACTTTCGTTTACATGCCTTTTCCATTTGCTCTACCACATGCATGTTTATGACAGACACTTTGTGTTGTGTTTTTTGTTTTTATTGCTCTCATTTTAACTACCTCCGTTTCTATCATAATACCTTGACCAAATAGGTGCTGAGTGTTTTTGATTAACTAGAATGAAAGCTGTTCTTTGGGAAGAAGGTTTGTCCCATGCATGGATGTTTCTAAATGTCTAATTAGTCAAAGATGAGACCTCTTTTGGGTAAGATTTATGACCCCCAGAGTGACCACTGTAGATCATCACTTAAGAGATGAAACCACACAGGGGCTTTGGGACCTAGACCAAGTGCCAAAGTGTCATTTGCTTTGACTCCTGAGATAGGGCGTCTAAGAGAAGCTGGAACTGATACCTGGTGAAAAATTGAATGCTTCCATGTTGTAGGGGCTATTTTCTGGATTTGCGTCTTCCTATACTAATCATTCTGTTGGTCTGGCAAACTTAGGAAGACTTGTTTCTTTCTCTCTCTTTCTTTCCCTCTCATGGAGAGACTGAGACATCAAAACTTACGTATTTAAAGTTTCGTCTTCCTTATAAGACTGAAGATTTTCATGGCCATTTGTGGATTTGCTGTGTCATCTGAAATGCGACTGTCCGGTAGACTCACGAAGTCAGTGCACTGGATCTGGAATCGAGAAGTCCACACATAGAACACTAGGGATTTATTTATAGCTGCAGGGGTGTGGAGAGTACGTTTTCTGAAAGGTACTCCGTGTTGATTCGGTGGGCTGTTGATGTACTTCTTTAACCCTCCTCACTCCTCCACATTTCTCCGGGTATTCTAGTGGTTTTCTTTTATGTGGCATTGAAACTTAGGGTTCTGTCCATAAGTACAGAGAATTTGTCTGTGCTCTCAGAGTTTTGTTTGTTTGTTTATTCACTTTTAAACCAAGGGAGAGTTGTTGGCCCTTGTGCTTCCCTTGTGTTTGGATTAACTGATAGACCCGCATGATGTACCAGAGCATCTGGCAGCTAGAAGGAAATTCTCAGCTGTCTCTCTTTGTTATGTCCACAGAAGGAAATGTGGGTTTTATCTTCTGTGCAGGCAATGGTACATTCCTTTTTTGGTCCATCAGACTTACCAATCTGATTGTGGGCTCATTTTCTGCCATGCCTGTCATCTTGAACTAGTTTAAGGCCAGCAATGATCTTAAACCTTCTTTTGTGAATCTGAATTCCTTCTCAGTCACCTCCTGGTTTCCTCAATTCGACTTTCAGTAAAACTCATTCGGTTTCTCTAGCATCTCCTCGTTCATCTTCTCTTGTGTGATTGAGGGATAATGGGCAGCCTAATATTAAGAAGCTACTACTGTGGGTGTTCCTCACAGCCAGTATCTTTCCTTCCTGTATCCCCATTGTCCATTTCTCTGTGAAATTGGTTATTTTATCCTTGGCGTGCTTATGGGTATGCGTTTGTGTTGTCCAGTCTTATTAAGTCTCAGAATTAAAAGTGGACCATCTTCAGGATGAAACAAAAATGGTTGTACACGGAGTGGTGTACTGAGATTCTGACCCCATTCTTCCTATTGAATATGGCCTTGCGGTGCAGTGTTTTCTTGCTGTCCTGTGCAAGCAGAGGGCAGCAGACATGCCTTTTGTATTGAAGTCATAGTTGTAAGAGCCTCCATTTCTTGACTGTCTCCTAGTACTGGCCCACTGTGCTGTGCAGGACCTGTGTTGACTTTTCTCATTTAATCACCCTAACAACCTCATGAGACAGCTGTTTGTTTGATATTTAAAGAGGAAGAAGGGCCAGAGAACTCAAGTCTTGTGCAGCTAGTAAGTGATAAAGTTGGAGTTAAGTCCAGAAGGAAGCCTGGGCTCGTGATTTCAGTATATGGCTCTGTGTGTCTGCTCTTCGCTGCGTGGTGTGGGGGAGGAAGTGGACTGCTGTGGAGGACGTACAAAATGAGGGTTCCGAGGGGGTTCCTGAAGGCAGAAGAGACAGTGGAAAGTGGAATTAGTTGGGAAGAAGGGGATCCATTTAGGGACAGATACAGACTGTCCATGATAGCTGCTCGAGGGGAGCAGACCACAGCCTCAGAATTTCTTTTTTTTTGTCCTTGAGGCAAGGCTGAAATTCCGCATTTTAGTAAGTGCCTGGGTAATGCTGGTGGTCCTTGGACAGCACTTGCAGAAATGTGTGGAAGAAAGTGCAGGGGAAGATGAGTGAAGAGTGAAGTAGATGTGGGTTTGAATTCCTGCTTTTAGTACTAGCAGCCATAGTATCTAGTAAATTCAGTGGGGCTACTCAATAGCATAGCTTTTTGTTTTAATTTTTTAAATTGTGGTAACTTTGATTTACAATACAATGTGAGTTTTATATGTGCAGGTTTACTCTTTATCTTCATATGTAACACCCCCCCCCCACCAGATTTCTGAGAGTCCTCCTCCACTGTCCATTGGTCCCCACTACCCCTTGCTCCCACATTCACCCGCTTCCCTTCTGGTAATTTCAGTTCTGTTTTTTCCGTTTCTTGTCTCTGAGTAGTGCTGCAATGAACATAAGGGTACATATATGTTTTTTAATTAATGTTTTCATGTTCTTCAGATAGAGATCTAGACATGGAACTGCTGGGTTATAAGTTCTATTTTTAACTTTTTGAGGAACCTTTATATACAGTGCACTGATTTATATTTCTACCAGCAGTTTCTCCACATTCCAGCCAACACTTGTTGTTACTAGTATTTTGTATGTGAGCTGTTCCCACTCATGTGAGGTGATATCTCATTGTGGTTTTGATTTGTATTTCCGTAATCATAAGCGATACTCATTGTTTCATGTGTCTGTTGACCACCTGTCTTCTTTGGAGAAGTGTCTATTTTTAGATCTGCCCATTCTTTTGATGTTGAATTGTATGAGTTCTCAGGGTTTTTGAGAAGTGTTTCACATATTTCTACTCTAGAGCAGTTAAATGTGTGCCTATATACACAGACCCTAGTAGGTAGTTGTTGTTTCGTCAGTCTTTCTGCCCTTCCCCTTTCCCTATCCATATTTAAGAAGACTACGTATATGATACACCATAGGGATAATGGTGGAAAAAGCTAATTTAATTTTTTGATGTCTTAAAAGGAAAACCTGAAAACAATTGTTCGTTTATGAGAAATGGTTTTAACCAATAGTGCTGGATAAGAAAAGTGTTACTTTATCTGAAATGGTAGACTATTTGTTGCTACAGTTATGACTTGTAAATACTGCGGCTTATTTGATGCCCTGATTATTGTTATCAGTTGGAAAGTGTAATCAGTTTAAGAAAGCTTTATAATTTACTTTTTAAAACAAATATTTTTACTCGTTTTGTATTCTCTATTGCTGCTTCTCAGAGGGTTTCACAAAACCTATTTTACCATCTAGTTAAGATTCTTTACTCATAGTTAAATAAAACCAAAAGGAGTAAAATGTATTCTTATTAGAAGAGATTATAAAGGGAGATTCTGAAAACACTAAAAGAATCTACCTAAAGAATTTAAATGGAGATTCTGAAATGCGGGATATTTTTATTTACCTAGGAATAGATGGGAACATTTATTTTGTCCTTACTGTATGCTAAGTACTTGACATACATTGTTAAAGTACCAGTGTGTTTTTATATGGTTAATGAGATTAAATGGAAACCCTCATCTGTGTAAAGCTTTTAAACTAGTGGATACAGTTTATTTTTGATGAAAGAGCATTTGATGAAACAGTTTTGTACTTTTCAGATATGTGATTACAAAAGATAGTTTCTACTCTCAGAGATTTTAACTGGATAACTTCCCAAAAGAATTTGAGGTAGTTCCTAAAAGAATCACGAAGTTCCTAACAAGGGAGGCTGGTGTTGGAGCGTGTGACTTCAGAGTCTCTGGTTTCCTCCTGAAGCAGTGCCTCTCATTCTGTATTTGCATCCTTCCTCTTCATCTTGAGGTAGTTGACTGTGTCCCATTTACCAGCTTGAATTTCCTTTTTTTGTGAGTGTTGTATCCTGAGGTAGGAGTGAGATTTGACCAGGTGTGATTCTCCTTAACCTGCTGGGTCTCCCTGAAGCATTTTCCACCTGTGTGCCCTTTCCCCCAAAATAACCTGCTCGAGGCATTGGAGGACACCTGATCTCCAGGCAGTGGCCAAAGCTTAAGAGTGTTAGGTCAGGGAAGGACAGACACCTTTCACCTGAGGAAGGGGACAGGGTGTCTACCCAAAAAGAAAAGCATTGTCTTGTCTCATGCTTTATTCTCTTGTTCTCACCAGCAGTTAGATGAGTGGAGGACATGACAGGTAGGGGGAACAGTGGGGTCAAGTAGTGGGGCACATAGTAGGGGAGAGGCTTATATGTCTGGGTGTGTCCTTGACTCTTGGTGGTTTGGTGTCATTGGACTGAGTGTGCGAGGGCGGTGGTGTTGGTTGGGGAGAGGTAAGCAAGGGCTAGGCTTTGGAAGACCTGTTTGCCTTAAGTTGAAGGGACATGCTCTGGAGTTTGGACATTATCCTCCTCTTGACTACTCAAGCGTTTCAGGAGTGACTGAGTCAGACCGTTGCTCACCGGTGTGTGGAGGGCTAGCCTAGAAGCCTGGAGACTTCTAGAAGCCAAGTGTTTAGACGACTAGAAGAGGAAAACCAAGAGAACCAACCAGGGTAACCTAGGAAGCTAGGTGACTAAGTGTGTGAAATGGGCGAGGACAGAAGTCAAGCAACTAGATTTTAATTTCAAAATGTCCCCACTTCAGTCATCCACTCTCCAGGAAGGGACTGATGGGGAGAGGCATGGGGCGCCAGAGAGACTGATTTATCTCATCATTTTCAGTTCTTCCATTGTATTTCAAGAATTAATTTAAAAAAAACAAAAAAAAACAAAAAACAATGCAAAAACTAACCACCCTTACGTTGCCTGTTAGCACAGGGGAGACTAGTCCTTTTCATGTCACATTTTTCCTTAAGGGAACCATACATTAAATGATTTCTAAACTTTTTGTAATTTGATTCCTCTTCCAGCTAAAGTTTCAAGATTCTTTGTCTTCAGGGAAAATACATCTCTAAAACCACGCCTTAGAAAGCACAGAGGTTTTGATCGCCATCTGCTGGTTTTATTTGAATGGACCATGCCAGTGGTCTTTGGAAGTCTGAGAGCTTTTCATTTATCTTAGTGTTGCAAAAATATGAAACTGGAGGACAATATGAATTTAGGTAATTATTAGTAGTATTTAAGATAATAGTGTTGTGTTAGCATTGGGGACAGAGGTGCTTTTGACTGAAATATATATATGATTGAAAATGAAAAAGGCAAATTATAGGGACTTTATTGACCTGGGTTGTTAGCTGGCAAGATATTTCTCAATGGATTCCTGTTCATGTTACTTGAGGTGCTTTGAGGCATCTTTTAATAAGGAATACTTTATACGAAGGACTTTGCTAGACAGTTTGGAGAGTGAACTTTATTTTGAGGGGAATAGAGAATATTTGATTTTTTCCCCCCACTTAGGAAAGCTGTGGGTAAAATCACTAGGTTAAGTTAGCAGGGGCAATGCACTTACATTCTGTTGTGCCGCTGGTCATTAGTTATATTTTAAGTTAAATAAAAATATTTAATATGAAATAAAATTTGGCATAGATAGAGCATTAGATTTTAGATCTTTTAATTTTCTTTTTCTTTTTAAAGAACAGGTGCATGTAAGAATGGAAGAAAATAGGCAGGCAGGTAGGAAAAGAGAGAAGGAAAAAGGATTTCATTTTATTTTTACTTAGTTTTTCACACTGGTTGTCGTCGTGCCCCCTCGCCCCCACTCAAACCCAGAGGTGTATGGCCTGTGCTCCTTCAGAAGCAGGGGCCCAACTACTGCTCTACCAGAGTGTGCCTGCCTTTTCATCTAGTCATCTTAAGTAATGTTTAAGTAGAACTGAACAGAGAGGAGACTGCTCACAAAAAAAGAATACAGTTAGGAATTTATTCATCGAACATTGAGCACTTAATACATTTTTAGGCCCTGATATTGCATTAAATAAAACAAATGTGCTCCCTGACCTCATAAGCATATATATGCATATAGTTTTGAGGAGAAGGAGTAGTCAGGAAAACGCAGAAATACATACTATTGGAACAGAACTTTATAGATATGTGTATATGTAATATACTATACCGTGTGTGTGTGTGTGTGTGTGTGTGTGTGTGTGTGTGTGTGTTACACTGACTAGCCTTGCCCAGTTATTTGGGGTTTTGGAGTTTTCCTTCTGCTAGGCCTTCTATTTTCTAACCGATGACAACAGTGTTCATACATTTATGTATGTTAGTTCATCTTGAAGATGCCAGAACCACTTGTGCCTTATAAAGTTGGCTTTGTTTTTCTCAGACACTCTAGTAAATTAGACCAGACAAGTGTAACTCGCATCTTCCTGTAATGATTTCCTCCTTTTGAATGACTTGCAGTATAAAGAAGGCTACAGAACAGCGCTTCAGGGGTTCATAAAGATAGAAACACAAAAGGATTATTACTTCAAGATTTGCAGATATTCTATGACATGTTGTTCACTCCATCACAACAGGTGTTTAAAAATCTCAGATTGGACACTGTTCCCTGAATGATTTTGGATTCAGTTTGTATCTCCTTCTGCACGTTACCCCTGTCCTCACATTGCAGCTATCATCTCTTTCAAACAGAATTTAAGTTATGAGAGAAGTTTTTCCCTCTGACTTCCTCCAGCGACCTGTGTTGGAGGTGACCTTCCTGCCGGACTTCTGCTCACACCAATGTCTGCCGTTTCCTCTCATTCCTGCAGCGCCAGATCCTTGTGCTGCCTGCAGTGTCTTAATAGACCTGTGACGCTTGCCTTTTGTCTTCCTCCCTAAGCTCTGCATCAGCGTTCCCTGGTGGAGCAGCAGTGAGCTCGCCCCTCCAGCGGGCGTGGTCCACGTGCATCCCAAACCCAAGTGTGAGATCCAGTGGGGTAGGCAGCCAAGATTAAAAAAAATGCTTCTTCCTTCTCTCTCTGCCTGCCTAGTCACTTTTATCACTTTTATTCCTGCCTGTACCTTTCCTTTAAAAAGCAAAAGACTGTGAACCCCAGGAGGGCAAGAGCTATCTCATCTTTATATCCTCAGTACCTGACAAGAAGGCCTTCAACCAGCGTTTAAGTGAAGAAAGTGATCAGCAAGAGAAATGTAATATAACGAAATGTTGAAGGTATTGAAATATTTTAACTATTGAAGGTTCATTTACACATCCAGATTATGTTTAATATAATCCTATTTTCAAATATTAATATTTTAAAAATCCCAAAGACAACGGTAAGGCCTTTATTTTTCGCTAATTCAATCTTACCTTGATTATATCATGCCTAAAGACTTTTGTAGTTGTTGAGGCTATTTCAGCTACAAGATAAAGAATTCTAAAAAATTTTCTATAGCAGGAAACTATCATGAATCTAAGAAGTGGCTTTTATTTTAGTTTAGTAAATGAGCGCTCCAGATGACTCAAGCAAGAATAAATATTGTAAGTTTTTGACTGCAGAGGGCTCAGTAAGCTAACTTTCATAATCTTTCTTGGTGGCATTTATGTTTGGGTTCCTTTTGAATCCAAAGGTGTCTGGGATTGAGGACTGGAAGAGATAGATGAACATTATGTTATAAAAAGACATTTGAAAGTCGGAGTAAAGCAGTTCCTGAGTTTACTGCTTTTCTGAATTCAGATTTCTCCTCCATTGCTTAAAAACAGTTCCTTTCAGTGCTGGAAGTCCTTTGTGTCCTGTACCTCCATTCTCTGATTCCTGCTCTTCTCTGTCTGGCTTTTCCTCGTTTAGGCTGTTTATCCAGAGGAGCTGCTTCTTCAGCCCTCCACCGTGGGAACACGTGTCTCATTCTCCACCGGGAACACGTCTGTGCCCGCATCTTAGCTCAGCCCTTGGCTGACAGCTTGTCCTGCTGACTTGCCTGTAGGCTTGTATATAATGTCTGCGGTGTTTCATCCTATTGGCACCTGCAGTTTGACATTGAAAACTCACGATCTCCTTCTCACAAATCACCCCCCCCCCACCCACCCACCCCGACCGTTTTTCCTTGGGCTCTGCTTTTCTGTTAATGCCCTTTTGTGTTTATTCCTTCCTGTCTTTGTCCAGCCCCCGTCCAGTCAGTTACTGTATTTTATGAAATTACTTTTAACAGAGCATCTGCTTCACATTTCTTTCTTTTTTAGGTCATTGTACTGTCATAGCAGTTTAAGCTCTTTTTGCTCCTTCACACAGTGTTTTTGTGGTATTTTCCCCAGATGTTGTCCTTTCTTCTGTACTCTTTTTCCTTCTAGAGATACTGCTGTAAGAAACCTTTCTGGAACATTTGCTGCTTTCTTTTTTTAAAGAGGAAGGAAAGGAGGAAAAGGATGAAGAAGCATTTAAGGAAAGAAGAGAAGAAACAACTTTATTGAGTTAATTTTTTGGTTATTCACCTTTGCCCTCGATCTCAAAGTCAGATCCTACATGGCTCAAACACCAGGGTCTCAGCTGCCTGAGCCACAAGAATATGCCCACGTTTGCTGTTTTCATGTATTGCTCTCTCCTGTCTCCACCACCCATCCGCAACATTCCCCACAAGGTTATTGATATTTTTCTTGCCTACAGCGAGAGTCAAATTAGAAGTTTTTGTTTTGCCATAATATTCTACGTCAGCTGATCTCTGCCACTTTTATTCAGGTGTGTAGTTATTGAAGATCTTCCCAGTGCTGGATAAGCACTGTGAAGTGCCCCCAGAGACAGTTCTTCCTTTCCACAGCCCCCGGCGTCTCTCCTCTCTAAGTTGGGTAAAGACACTTGCCTTGGAGAATTTGTAGAGCAGCTCGTTAGCCTGCACCCTGCAGTAGGTGTTCGGAAGGCCAGGCTAGTCAGTTTTCGCTCGTTGCCTTTTCTCCTTGCACTGAATGCTTGTAGCAGCACTGATTCAGTGACACCCTCTGTGTGTGTATCTTCTCCCTGCGCCCTCAGGTAAGAGACATCATCGTGCAGTGATGAGGCCGGGCTCCAGGCCTCCGGTGTGGGGTCTGCTGTGGACAACATCAGTATGGGTAGAGCTTCCCCGCAGCCCGACAGTTCCTTTAAACTTTTGAGTTAAAAAAAAAAAAAAGTAAACTTTATGTGGAAATAATTTCAAATTTAATAAGAAGTTGCAAATACTAAGACTACCCATGTATTCTTACTCCTGGACCCTGTTGTTACATTTTACCCCACCTGCTGTATCACTTGTACTTGAGTTAGCTATCCATGTATATGCTGGCGTTTTCCCTTTATTATCTGTCATTGAGTCATACATATCTCACACTTAACCCTAAAATCCTTCAGAATGACTGTCCTAAAATAGAGACATCCTCTCATATAATCACAGGATCACAGGATAAGTTGTCATGTCCCGTATAGCCTCCTTTAATCTGGAACATGTTCACAACTACGATTTTTCTTTATTTTCCTGACGTCGGCTTTTGAAGAATGCAGTATTCCTCTCCCTGTCTCTTAAAGGATGTTTCTCATTTTTGTTTGGTGTCTTCTTGTAATAGCTCAAGGCTCGCACTGTTGGACGCAGTACGATACAGGCAGTGTCACCTGGCAGCAGGGTCACGTCTGCAGGCGCACAGTGTCCATCCTTTCATGGGGCATGCTTGCCTTGATTATGTGGTCCTGCTATGGGTAGATTTTTCACTGAATAAATAGCATCTTCCCCCCCCCCTTGCAACTAATAAGCGATCTCTGGGGTCTAAGATGATGTAAATATCTTGTTCATCAGAATTTCTTCCTAGATTTAGCACTTTGACAGTTTTTGCCAAAATTTATCTTTACCATTATGGTTGCAAAGTGATAATTTTGCCATTCCTGCCCTCTCTCCACTTGTACCAGCCAGTCGGCATCGTTCTTTTATGCTCAAGAGTCTCCCTTCTCTTGTTTAGTTCATCAGTCAATTAACATTGACTCATAATTTCCTGTTTCTTAAATTATTTATAACTTATTGCTGTTCTTAATTGTTACGGTTTTCAAATTGTCCCAGATTCAACCAGAGGAAGTCACTTCTCTTTGGCTTGCAACATGGCCCATAATTTATTTTTTTTATTAGCCTTCCTTATTTTCTGTCAGAGCCAGCTGTTCCAGGCTCATCCTGTACATACAGCTTGTATGTAGGTCTAAAACAGCTATTTCTCTGCAGAGACTTAGTTCCTGTGAGTGGAGTATGGTAGTAGTGACTGAAATCTGAGCATCATGGTCATCATTATGGGGTGTTCCTCTATTATGTGAACCTTCAGTGAAGTGGAGCAATGGCTGTCACGTGTTTCCACGGAATATACTTTGCTTTTCAGTGTGGAAAAGCTATAGCCTACTGTCTTTGGTTGCTTTAAGGAGGTGACGGGATGAAAAGGTGTACCAGTTAGTTACCTGTACCTTGGTTTTAAAGGAAAGAATGAAACTAATCATGGGACATGCACGTAGTACCTGAATTATACTAGGACTCACTTTGGAGTTAATTCTTTTAGTACTGAAATAATTGTTCCCCCATGGATCGATACTATTTCGGAGTAATGCTTTGTGTTCACTTAGTATTACTTCATTTGTTTCACTTTCTAATATCAGTGCTGGGTGTAAATTTTATCATTTTGGCCAACTAGGAAATTGATTTGGAATGATTTGTAAAACTCCTTTAAGATTCTTGAATGATAAATCATTATTGTTGATGATTTCATAATTCTAAAACCCTACAGGAATGTCTTTTATGAAATATTTATGTCTGCAAAATGTAAAAAATCATCTTCGTAATGTAATTTTGAATATTTGGTTGGATAAATGTTTCAGTAAATTGTGTCTTGGGGGATTTTTATTCTGAATAATTTTAAATTTACAGAAAGGTTAAGATGGTACAAAGAAAACTTATACCCAGATTCAGCAACTATTAACGTTTTGCCACCTTAATCACTGCCTATCATCCATGTCCCACTGCCACCCCTGCCCCTGCCCCAATCAGGGAAGTAATTTGTGAACTTCAGGTCTCTTTACCCTAAATATTCATTATGTAATATTTCCTAAAAGCAAGGATATTCTCTTACATAACCACAGCACAGTCACCCAAAATAGGAATTTTAGCATTAGGCTAATATTAAATCTGTAAATCTCATTTTAAAAGTTTGCCTGTTGTTCCAGTAAAGCCCCTAATGGCAATCAGATAGTATTGTTCAGGACCCAATCCAGCATCATCTCTAGTATTTAGTTGGCAAGTCTTTTTTTTTTAAAGGAAAGGTGCCTGCTGAAACGAAAGTGAGTAGGCAGGCAGGCAGGCAGGCAGGCAGGCAGGCAGGCAGGAAGGAAGAGAGAGGAGGAGGAAGCAGGCTTTTCTATTATTTAGTTGTTCACATTGTTTTGCCCCTCCCCCGCCTCATGAACTCAGACCTCAAACCCAAGAGTTTGTGGCTTGTTTGATAAGTTCTTGTTAGTCTCCCTCAGTCTGAAACAGTACCTCAGTCTTTGTCTTTCGTTAGTGACATTTTTTAAGAGTACAGGCCAGCTTTTTTCTAGAAGACCTCAGTTTGGGTTTGTCTAATGTTTTTTCACATCTGTATTTTTGTTAGGAATGGGAAGTGCCTCTGTGGTGTCTGGAGACAAGTAATGTTTGTTTTGTTTGCGGTGCCAACTTTTTTGCTCATTTGGTGGTATATGCCAGTTTTGTTGTCTTTATTATTTTGATTTTTAATTATTTTTAAGAAAGGTGCTGCAGGATTGAAGGCAAGTAGGCAGAGAGGTGAGAAGAGAGAGGAGGAAGAAGCACTTTATTTTATTTACTTGTTCATCGTAGATTGTTTCCCCAGTCCTGGGTATTGAACCAGGCACCTTGGGTATTATGTGGCACTCCTGGTTTAAACCTGGAGGCCACTAGGGCGCGCTAATTATTTAATTTTTAATGATGACTTTTAAAGCTGATTTGCAGAACTAAAAAGAGAACAGCCAGCTCTCAGGAGCCTGCTCTACAAGCCAGCTTCACGGCACCACTGCTGTTACCACGTGGCTGAACAGGCAGGCCCACCGTCAGAAACTTCTGGCTGAGACTGTCTTGCTAAGACATCAGTGCCAACCTTTCTCTTACCATTTATTCCACAGACTTTCTTTTTTATTTCACTGAATCTCCATCTAACATCCTCCCTGTTTCCAAGACCTAGTCCCTTCTACCCAGCCCTACACTGTAATTCACTTTTTCTCACCCATCAAGTGTCTTTTTCCTTCCCCACTCTGCTTTTTCTCAACCAGGTTACTGTCCCCACTTAAAAGGAAGACTATAACTAGTATCTCTGGGACCCGCAGAAGACTTTGGGTTTCATGTGGAGAGGAAATCCTTTATTTAGAAAAGGGGCATGTATTTTTAGAATCTCAGACTGTAAGTCAAGTGGGTTGTACTTTGCCAACCTGTACTCTTAACTGGTTGTGATTTATGGTGCTGGAGATTATGAAACATGTGACCAGCCTAAGCTTTTCACAAAAATTCCTAAGAAAGGGACTTAGACAAGTCTAATTTTAAATAGTGACTGAAGTCAGTGATAATTCTTTTTTACTATCATAGTTCTTGTTTGGGTGTCTTCAGAACTGTTCCAGAAGTGCCTGGTTCCTCTTGCTTTGTCACGCACAGCAGGGTGGAGCAAAGGAGCAGCTCTCTAGCACAGGCACTGACAGCACTTGGGGTCCATAAGAGATGGGGCTTGGAAACTGCTTGGGATTCCATCTCCAAAACCGACCTGTTGCAGAGTTTCTGTTAATGGACTTGATTCTAGATTTGATGTCATGATTTTTAGTTGTCATTGTTTAGTAGAACACTGCCTGCTACTTTGTTTTGCTGCTGGATTTAATAACTTGTAACCACAATGTGAAATGGTTCCCTTATAGGCTTTATTGTTGTTAAAACGAAAAGGAAAAAAATGGTATAAGTAATAAGAATTCATTCCCCTATTTAGTGCTAAAATGGCCTGGCTTTCTGGCTTTAAATTGTTTTTTTGTTTGTTTGTTTGTTTTTTAGTGTATCACTAAAACTTAAAAGTATTAAACCTCATTGCTTTACACCTCAGTGTTTCAAAATCTTTTGTTTATGGACACAATACAAATTATATAATGTTTACGATGGGAAGAATGATGTTTGGGATTATGTTTCATAGAATATATTTGATTTAACCACTGACTTAAATTTTAAAAAATTGTTTAAAACTGCTAAAGAATATTTGCAAATAAATATTCTTAATTTTTAAATAATTGTCGAGTCACGAGCAAAGTTACTAGCACAAGATTCTAAAAGCTTAATGGAGGGGAAGTTAAAGAAAAATAGGAATTCTTGGTGGTCAAGAAATAGTTAGAAAAGCAACCCTCCCATCCTGATAGGTTAAGAATATAACCATGGGCAGGAGAACGAAATACCTTCTGAGAGCTTTCATGTATTAGCTAGGAGAAGAGGTAATTAAGTTAATATCTCCACTTACGTAGTTAAGGAAACCGAGGTTTAGAGGACTTAAAGTCTTTGGAACTGGTGTTTCAACTCAGGTTTGCCTGGGGCCCAAGTTTTTGCTCTTTTCACTCTTCGATCTCCAGGGCAGCTGCCTCTGTTAGAGGTTCTCCGCTTTGGTGGGAGAGCAGACGGAATCTGCTGTGGTTGCAGGGTGTGGGGTTTAGAGAATTACTGCTGCGCTGGGAACACAGTTAAGCAGAATTTTGAATATAAGGATAACTGTTTAATACACCTCCTTATTCTCTCTGCCTCATTTTAGGCTTTTCTTGTATTTCTCCTTCTTTACTCACTGTAAATATACCAAGTGTTATCTTGTTGATTTACTTGTTTGTCTAACCACCTCCACTAAATTGTAATGTCACGTTGGACAGAGATCTTATTTTTAGATCACTTTGTAATCTCACTACGTAGATGCTTACTGGCACATAAATGCTCTGTGTTTGTTCGTCTGGACCTAAATAGAGTGGGGCTCCGTTTAGATAATTCATTTGATTTTCCATTAAATGTGAGGTTTTATAAATTTAGATTCCCAAGAGGAACCTTACTAATGCAAACTTGCTCCATCTTTTCTTTTCCTAGGGCGATTGTGTTGTCACAGTATTGCTTGCTGAGGAGGACAAAGTTGAAGATGATGTAGTTTTTTACTTGGTATTTTTGGGTTCTACCCTTCATCACTGTGCAAGCACTCGGAAGGTCAGTTCTGATACTCTGGAGACCATTGCTCCTGGTAAGTATGCAAATGGAGTCTTAACTAGACTTTCCTGTTCTTGAACACATTCATTCTGTGTTGATTAGTACAGGTAGGATGCTAGGAAGCGTGATTTAGGGTGCTAGAACTATTGTCCCTCTTTATTTAAAATACACTTTAAACTGTTTTAAACTGATATAAATCTTGCTTATTTCATAAAAATCTGAGGCTAACTAGAAATAAGTGAAATAAAATGGTATCATAAGCTGAAAGACACAAATCAGGATCAGCAAAAATAGTCATTAATTGGAATGTTGAGATTTGGGAAGAAGAGAACACATGGAAGATAAAGTTCTCCTGCGACTACTATGGTGTGACTACAGCTCCCTTCTGACTGTCATCGTGGCGAAAGCAAAGGTGAAACACATATACCCTAGTGACAAGTAGAAGGAAAGATTTAAAAAGTCTTCCACAAAAGCTGAACTTTTACCCCAAATTAACATTGTATGTCAGTGGAATGAGTGCTTAATCGCTATCGCACTTACAAATTTACAGCGTTAAATGGAAAATGTTTGCTTATTTAATATGACAAAGTCATGAAGTCACTGCTACTTCCACCAGAAATGGCTGATGAAGTAATGGCTTTGTTTTAACCTCCCAGCTTGTGAAGATATTTCGATTTTCATATGGAGATGAGCTTCCGTCATCGTCCTTGCTCCTGAGTTAACAATTGACCAGTCTTTATCAGAGTACAAAAGAGGACACCTTTAGGGGACTCTCTAAAGAATGCTGACAGATTATTTTCCTTTAGGAAACTGATGGATTTAGTTCATACTGAGCCAGTGTTTTTATAGCACTGATTCTACTTTGTTGACATAGGTGGCGTAAAAAATTATTAGTTGTAGCACTTTTAATATCTGGTCTTGCTGGTATAGGAGCAGTTGCCCATTTTTCATTCCTGTGAAAGTTACAAGTCAATTTTGACACCTACCATCTCCTGGAAATTAACCACATTCAAGAACTGGGATTAGGATAGCTGAAAGTTATATTTACTCTCCTACTTGGCAGGAATGGTTTTTGAAATAGAGAGGATTTAAAGTTTCTTGATAATACTTATGAATAGTCCTTCTCTCTTTCCTGCTGGTTTTTAGGGATTGGAAATTTAGTAAAGAGTTCAGGACATATTTTGATTTATTTTCTAAAGTATTAACGATTCTTTGGCGCTTAAAACTCAAGTCATCTTGTTTCCTCTGCTACATATCATGTCAGAGAGGCTTACCTGGAGTTTGAGCTCTGTCTTTCGCAGGTGCTGTTAAGTTTCACCTTGCTAAACATTTGTTGTATGTTGGTAATGGTGAGAAACAACCAATAGACTCAGTCATTGACTAGGTTCTTATTAGGAAAAAAGAGTTAACATTTATAAACTCCTTGCTTCCTGCATTAGAAACATTTTTAGGGGTGACAATGAGTGTGTGTGTATGTATGCTTGCACTTCTACATAGCGAGCATGTCAGTGGAGTGAGGAGAATACAGGCAGTTGTAAGGGAGAGGATAGATACCACAGAGGTGAAGTCCTGTGCTCTATCTGGAGCCTTCCGTCACAGGTAGCAGTCAGCTTCTTGGTGGAGAGGGATTGCTTGGCAGCTCTTAAACCTTCACTGGCAAAGCACTTCAGTTAGCATGGGCTGCAGTTTGTTGCTCTCCTTGGACTCACAAGCTCTTTCAACTTGTATCACAACCGGGAGCTCTGAGTTTCTACCAGACCTTTGCATGCTGCCCCAGCCGCCTTTCTGAGCTCCAGTTCTCATTTGCCTTCGTTCCTAACGCTTAGTGCCTGCTCTTTTTCAGCTCCACCCAGCTCTGGGTGTTCTTTTGTACTTACTCGGAGTACCCTTGCTCTGCTGACCCTAGCCAACCAGAATATTACACTCTCCTCCTTTCCTCTAATGTGATCTGAGTCTTCACAAATCATTTCACATTCTTTTGCCTGGGACTTGGAGTCCCTGTGCATGCCTTCTTAATTTTCTGCTCATCAACTGAACTGTTAAATTATGATCTTACCCACTTTCTGCATTCTTTATCATGCTTGTGTGTCCTGACAAATAGTCCCGCTTGCCCCCCATCTGCCCTGGGACATTCTGCTACCCACAGGCTGCTGCTGTGACCTG
Organism: Solenodon paradoxus; assembly: GCA_004363575.1. NCBI lineage: Eukaryota > Metazoa > Chordata > Mammalia > Eulipotyphla > Solenodontidae > Solenodon > Solenodon paradoxus. The sequence continues at coordinate 180,901 of RJWH01001472.1, forward strand.
CTTGATCACACTTGAAAAACAACGTCTTTTACAAGCACGCCAAGCGAAGAGTAAGGCAAAATTTTCACATGTGAGCCTGTGATATGTATGCAGGAGTACCAGTGAGGTCCCTCGTTGGTGAGTTAGCAGCTCTGTTAACTGTTTAACTAAAGGAGATTCCTGAATGGACCCCACCCTCTGATTCTGCTGTAGTCTGGAATGGCTCATACCAGTTAGTGGAGGGGTAGAGATAGAGGCACTTTGGGGGGTTGGGTTAGCTTGGAATTTGTTTGTATCAAGTTTATATTTTAGAATGTTTCTCTTTAGAATGAAATTGCCTAAAATGTGCTCTCCTGTACTTCTTTGACTTGTTCCTTACCTCTTCAGGTCTCAGCTGGGATACCACCTCTTTGGTGAGGCCTTTCCTTCTACTTTGGAAAACTGCTCCTGTGAATTCCGTTTTCTTTCCCTACTCTGTTGTTCTCCATTGTATTAATTGATTTAGGCCACATTATATTTTACTTATCTTATTTATTTTCTCCCTAAAATATCAGCTTCATGAGGGCAAAGAGTTTTTGTCTGGTTTGTTCACTGGTGTTTGCTAAGAGGGCTTACTCTAGGAATCCCTTCCACTTGATGGAACAACATTCACTCTTTTGAAATCCATCCTGTTTCTCAGAATCCATTCTTCTAGAAAGGTTGTACACAGGTATTGCACTTGTGCTGTCTGGCTTCCTGAGTTGGATTTCACCTTTGTCAGGAGTCAGCGTGCTCCTTCCAGACCTACTGCGGATGATCTCAGTGCATCGCTTAGCTGTATTGATAGCTTTTGATTTCCTGTCTGCTGAGGCCAGTGTTCGATTGGTCAGGATTCTACATGGAGGGTTGGTATGGCCATGTGAGTCCCAGTTGCTGGATGGTGTGCACACCCGTTTGCTGCAGCTGCCGGCCGAGAGGCCCGTCTCTACCCTTCCTGCTCATGTGTGGGATGGGCCCTGCACTTCTGGTCCTTCTGGCTGACTGTGGGAAGAAAAGGAGCTTTGTGTCTTGTTCTTGCTTTTAATGTCATGTTTCATCCAGGTTGCTGGCTCTGACTTTTCTTTGAGTTCTCTTCATGTTTCACTGTCATGTAACATTTTAATTTTTACTAAAACCAGATGATTGATTGACCTTCAGAAGGCAGCTGCTTCTTGATGTTAATCTGTCACCTTTTATTATTTGGGGGAAAAATGAAACATTTCTTGTCTCCTAAAAATACCCTCTTTGACTTCAGATATTAAGATTACAATCCCATTTTCCCCTATTTCCTCACTTTTTTTTTTCTGAGACACAATGAATCATGGATGTGTGTTTAATTGTAAAGAAATTGTAAAGGCTTTTCAAAGTAATCTTTTCTTTAATACCACTGAAAACTGTGGGCCTGATACTATTCTCCTTTTACATGAAAACAGTATGATAAGGAGAGAAATGTCTTAGGGGTAAGGGAGGTAGAGACTTTGGCTTTTATTTGAAAACTAAAAATAATGTTCTCTTTTTCAAAAAATAAAGACAGCTTTGTGCTAATTAGCACTGGCCAAAGACAAATAAATTTTATAGTAAAGTATTCCTTTCAAAATAGCTGTGATGTGGCTGTCTTAAGAATATAATTTGCTGTGAAACAGAGACAAATTGAAATATATCTCTAATGACAAAAGATGTTATTTTTGTAATAAGTGAATATTCATATGAATATGAAACATCTAACCTCAAATTCCATTTCTATTAAATGATGATTTTCTTCTAGAGCTGAAGCAGATGTTTTTTTTTTTTTAGGTCTTTCTAGGCCTGGCAAATAATGTAAAGAAGTCTCAGCATTCTTGAAAGGTGACCCTTGGGAGGGTGTCGTGTTCCTTTTAATAGTTACATGTGAATTTAGGCCAAGGAAACAGGGATTTCAGAGTGGAAAATGAAACCGGATCTTTCATTGGAAAGGTTTTAGTTCAGAATCTCCTATAAAATCATATCTTTTTTACAGCATGTTTATTGTCTCCCTTTAGAATTTGCAGCGGTTTTTGCTTGACAGGAAAACTGCATTCAGTGACCCCAAATTTGACTCAGATCTTTTGTATTTTTCTCTTCTTTTTCATCAAAGGCAGAGTACTATATTAAGTAGATTTGTCATTTAAAAACAAGAAAACATTTTCTGCCATCAGAGGCCCCATTGACCTCAGTTTAAAACCAATACCATCAGCTCAAGTAGCCTTGCAGCTATGTCTCCATGTGCCTGAAAGTTCTTGTGAACAGACTGTTTATAGCAGCGGATGTCCACAGGTTGCCAGATTGAAGAACACACTAGAGCAAGCTTTCAGCTGGCTTAATCAGAGAAGGTGGATACTCCCCTCCCCCAAGTAACCAGCTATTTTATATCAGACATTTTCTAAGTCTCCCTATTCTAAAATATCCCTTCTATAAGGCTGTCTCTAGACAGATGGGTTTTGTATATTTTAAATATTACTGATACAGTGCTACTCAATATATTATAATAGTTATCCTGGAAAAACAAACCAAGAACTAGTTAAAGGGGGAAAAAATCTATTACCTCTGTCCTAATTGTAATGCTTATGTGGAAATTGTATTATTTATCACCTTGGAATGATGGGCACAGAACTGGAATTCTCTCTCATGCCTTCCATTGGGGACATCATCCCCTTAAGGGGGCGAAATGTTACTTCTTATATATAAAGCCCAGATACACATGTGTAAGGTGTATATATATGACTTTAAAATTTAATGAGAGCGGGGATAGCAAATAGAGAAGAATGTCTAATAAGTCTCCTTGGAGGACTGACAATGATTGAAAGGTTGAGAAATATTGCCTTAGAATAATGAAGTGGAATACAGATCAGATTTTTAACATTGCCTAGTACCTTCCTTCCCCAAAATAACATCCCTAAGCCTGCTCTCCCTGCTCCCACTTAAATACTCCTGCAAATATAGACATTTTATGCCTGCACCAGGTTTGCACACACCATTAAACTACCTACAGTAGCAGAAGGTGCCTGTTTCTGCACATAATCCTGTGTCCTGTTAGTGTGCGTCTGGAGTCTGAACATACCTTTCACCCTATATAGCTTCAAAGGGAAGAAAGAGACCAAATGCTTAAATGCTTAGATGCCAAAACGAAGTAGCAAAAGCCATCTTTTCTGTATTTTCTTTCACTCATACAACCTTTCTCTTAGAAAGTGATCTGCATGAGGCTGGGCTGGGCTGGGCTGGGCTGGGCTGGGCTGGCCTGGCCTGGCCTGGCCTGGCCTGGCCCGGCAAGCACTGTTAGAGCTCCTTTTGGATGACTGGTGAAACAAAGTCCCAATTGTTTAATCCTCAAAAGAGAGGGCCTGGATGGGATGGGATATGTGCCACTTTTAGCTTAATAGGAAATGAAATAATTCTTGGGTCATGCTTCAGCAGTGTTGTTTATCTGTAGCAATATTTTGTTTCCACGGGTACTGTGCTTCACACAGTGATAAGGAGCATACAGAAAAACACTCCTGGCCTGCAAGCTTAAAAAGGGCTTGGGGTTAGATGTTTTTAAGAGAACCATTAGTAGTTGTTTTTGTTTTCCCCTTAGGTGTCCTTTATTGCCTTTCTGTTTATTCTGAATTCTCCCCTTCTTTCCCCTAGTCCCCCTTTTCAATACTGTGATGTCAAAGTTAGCATTCAGCTCAGCTGCTTTGGTGGGTTATGCCGCAGAAACTCTGTAGGGCTTTAAGGATCTATTTTCTTTGAGTGACTGGACAGGGGCATTTTAATAGCTAATGATAATAATAACTACCAACTTTAGATACCTGCTGTATGCCAGGTGCTTCGTCTAGGGTGATCTCTAATATTTTGGTTGGAAGATTGGTGGTGATCTCATTTTTTAATCCAAAGAAATAAGCTTTAAGATTGAGTGACTTTCTCAGATAACCCAACCTGTCTGCAAGGGAGGTAGAATTGAAATCTCATACTTTGGACCCCACTGCTAATTGCCAAGACCCCTCACTCATTTAGGAACCATCTCTCTCACCCCATAATTTAATTGGTGTTTATGTTGTAAATAAACTGGATCTGATTGTGGGATAAATACAGAGGTCAATTTACAAAAAATAGTTTAGACTGTTTCCTTAACAGTTTAGCTCCCTCTTTCCCTCTAAATCCTCTGGGGTAGCTTCCTTCCAAAGAAGCTCAGCAAAATTTTTAGTACTTCCTTTTTGTGGGAAGGTTTGTGATCTCTGTTTTCTTCCCTTGTTACCAGGAAATTGAATGGAAGGAACAGCATTATGGAACTAACTGAAAGTCTTGCTATTCTTTTTATTGCAACTTCTGATTTTACGTAAAAAAGTTAAACTGAAGTTACTATGGCAAATTGCGTATGGTTTTCCATTTCCGTGTCTTTGCATTGTAGACATTAATACTATGCTTTGTGTGTGTGTGTATGAAGGCAGTCTTAAGACTAATGACTCCTGCAAATAGTCGTGCCTCATGATAGCAAGAATTTACCTTGGAAGAAAGTGAAAATGTCTGGCAGAATTAGGTGTTTGTTTGGAGACTGATCTCACTGGTTCATGAGTCTGTTATACTTGCTTAATAGACATACTGGCCTGTCATTCCAAGTTTTAGACTCTTTTCAGACAAGGACTTAGCTATATTGCCCTTCCTCTTTGTTTAGAGGCAATGTGTATATGATGTAATAGGTCATGACCTTTGACATCAGACTTGAATTTGACATTATGGATTCTGCTGCTTATTATCTGTGTGACGTTGGATAGTTTACTTTTCAAAGTCTCATTTTTCTCATCTGCAAAGTGAAAACAATACATGCCTCATAAATTTGAGAAGATTTTAAATTACAGAGAAAAGGACATGTCAGGTGCTGGGTGTGTAGCAGGGCAGGGGTTAGTAAATACTGTTACCACCCTGGAATCACAGAGCAGAAGGGAGGGTAAAGGGCTAAAGAGACTCCTGGGGGCGGGCAGGATGTTTAAAATCAGTATGCCAGTTACTCTCACTGGTTATGTGGGGAGAAAAGACAGCAGGAAGGTTAGTTGCTTCTGTGCACATCAGAAACCTCTGCTGGTCTGTGCCCATGGCATAGACAGCCAGGTTCACGAACCATGCAGAGGGTCCCTCCTCTCTGCTGGCAAAGCACTCTCTATGCACAAAGGTGCGTGGAAGGGTCTGGGTAAGCTGGGCACACACAGGGTGCTACGCAGGCAAAGCACTAGTTGGTGGAATTCAAGCAACAAAGAATCAGTTTTATCCCACTTCCCTGCCCTTTTCCCTCATCAGAAAGATATTTCATGGAAGAATGATGAATGAAGTCCTAGCCAGTTGAAGGGAGTATTAAAAACTGTGTGGAGAAAATGTGTGTTTTAAGAAATATATTCAGTATATTTGAAATATTTAATTTGATGAGGATAAAAGTTTATAAAGTCAGATTCTTCAAGAAGCCCTTACCCATGGAAACAGTGTTGTTAAACCTTTCTCAAGTGACTCAAGTGGAGCACATCGGGGTGGGTTGGGGGTGGCTATGTACCACGTATGACATTTTCCCCAGTGGCTTTCAGATCTAACTTGGTCCAGAAGATTTTAGGTTTCCCTCTATACTAGGCCTTACAAGATCCCGGCACTTTTGTTCCTTCATGCGTTCAAACGGAGCAGCTGGAGTTTGACAGTTACCGCCTGTTTGGTACCAAAAACTATGCAAAAGACCTGGTGACAACCAGGATGCACTTGTTTGCTGTTTGATCGGGGGCTAATTCATATATGCAAATATCGATAAATAAGAGCTAGAAATGGGATTTTGAGAACTTTGGAAGATTGCCATCAGAGCGCAGAGGAAGGAGGGGTTTCTTCTAGGAAAATGACCTTTTATGACATGCAAAAGGGGCAAAGAGGACTCACCCGTGTCTTCCTTTTGGTAGGAAGATGCTAATAACCATCTTTCTTGCTTGTTTCCTTGAGGTCACGATTGCTGTGAGACAGTGAAGGTGCTGCTCTGTGCGTCCAGACAGGGCCTTCCCGTGTTTGTGGTGGCCGAGGAAGACTTTGAGTTCATCCAGGATGAGGCATACGATGCAGCCCAGTTCCTGGCCTCCAGTGCTGGGAACCAGCAGGCCCTGAACTTCACTCGTTTCCTGGCCCGCTCAGGCCCCTTGTCCGGGGATGTGAATTCCCTGGATGAGAAGGTTGCCCTGGCATTCCGCCACCTGCAGCTGCCGGCGGAGTGGAACGTGCTCGGAGCAGATAAGACCGTGCAAGGTAAGAGCTTAAATGCCCAGATTCCAGTATGGAATGGTTACGTTTTATAATGGGCTGTTCTTTTATGGTCATTGTCTTCACTTCGTCGCAGTGACTGAAGAGTTTGTCCTTACTGTAGCAAAGTGACCCGGATGGTGCCGCTCTAGCTCCCTGGGCCCAACTGCTAAACCTGTTCTCGCAGTGAAATGACTCGAGAGAGCGTGCAGTAGTCATTTCCAGTTCTCATTAAAGCAGAGATTGGCACTTTGTCTGTCTTCTGTGGGTCTTATTTTTAGGCTTGATCTCTTAAGCAGAAAGTAACCCATCCTTATGAGGAGTGTAGCAGAGGAACTTTGTTACTTTTTGGTGTTTAGTTATCAAAGACAGGGTTTAGGGTCTGGTGATTATATTCTGAAGGTCTCTGGAGAGTCGGTGCAGTTGGAGGAAGAGAAAGACTGAGGAGTCAGAGGGAGGAACGTAAGGGCCGGCTGAGCTCTTAGGAACTCCCCCACATCCTCACATACACTTTCGAACCAGAGTAATTTCACTCTCCATTTATTTGCTGGTCTGCCTTAAAGAGTCCATTGAAAAACGGGCTCCACTTTTTCAAAAGCACTGATGTAATAATTATCTATACATGTTCCTCTTATGCAAATGGGTTTTCCCACATAATTGTTCTTGTAACAGGACATCAGATAGCATGCTTGTGTGTGTATGTGTGTTTTACAAGACACCATGAACTTTATTCATTTTCAAATTATTGAGTCCAGAGCAATGTCCAGATGAGGTACTACAATTTTAAGACTTGAAGCCCCCGCCCTGTGACTCAGGCAGCTAAGCACAGGCTATGAAATTCATGGATCGAAGGCCATGGGTGAAAAAATTTTGTTTTTAAAGAATTGGTCCAAGTCTCTGTATACAGAATAAAACTTATCAACTGAATCCTATACAGGACAAGTAGATTTTTTCTAACTAAAAATACCTAATAAAGTCTTAAGTATTAGAACTAAATCTGCCGTATAAAAAGCACATAACACATTTACCATTAATATTTACTTCATAGAGTCTTTGTAAGTAGCCAAATAAAGAATAGATAACATGCGTACAGTTTTGTAACAAAGTCATTTAATGCCCCCAGAAGAGTTTGGATTTAAATTTCCAATAGCGTTGGCCAGAGGCCTTTGGAAATTTCGTGAGCAGTGCACACTGAAATGAAGCACGCTGCACCGGCATCAGTTGCACTTCAGTGGCACTTAGCATTAGGCTTGACCATACATGTCACTTTAAACAGAGCAATGCCATTTTCCCGTTTCCTGAATGCCCCATCATTTTAACATGAATGTCAATTTTATTCTGCTTTTAATAAACCAGGTCCATCTTTAACGCAGGGCAAAAGGGGCTGTTGAGCTGCCCCACACCCAGTCTGTTGAGGAACCCCAAACAGCTTCCCCTTCTGCCCCGTGTTAAAGACAGCTCTTGCTAGTGCTGACTGCAGCTCGTCACAGCTGTTACTGCTGTTCCCGCCCCTGTGAGGAAACAGGAGCCACATGGGAAGAGGATTCTCCCCACCCCAGGACCATGCACCTGTTTCTTCAAAGGGAGCAGATCACAGCAACAAGGTTGAAACGCAAGTAACTGTGGGAGTTATCTCTGACACTCTGGGGTTATTGGGCATTTCAGGCACTGGACTAACACTTCTCACACTGGGATGGTTAAAACGGCATATGTTTTAGGCAGGACATTTAGAGTGGGGCTTACAGGGTCGCCAAATTTGGTTTTTGCCTATGGTGCCAACATTCCTTAGCCTTGGCAGTTTGTATGAAGTCCCGCCCGACCACCTGTCATTTCTCTCGATCTCCGATGGGCACCGCATAGTACGTACTTGTGCTGGCCAGACCGCTCAGCTTCTGCTCAGATAACGCCACCATCTCTCCGCCCCATAGTTGCCAGGGCATAACTCCATCCCGTTTTTGCCATCCCATTGTCCCGTTTTTGTCTGAAGGAAATATGATCAGCCTGTTTAGGATCCACCAGACACACTCACACATGCCTTTTAATCGACGCACACTGGTTGCTCAGTGAACACAGAAAGTGGAGATGCCTTTGCTTTGAGCAGCCAGCTGTGCAGCTCACACACAGGGTGATCTGAGTCCCCTAGCCAAGGGACTTTTCGGGGACAGAGTACTCGCTAATTTCAGGAAGGTCTTGAGGTCCTATTTTCATCCAGCGAGTCACCTCCCTTTAGACACCTAAACGAAGGAGAGGAGCAGGAGGTGGAGGGAGGAGTAGAAGTAGAAGGAGGCCTCTTCCCTCTACAGTGTCCTGGGGTGAGTGGGAAGCTGTGAAATCCTGGGATTCATGAAAGCTCTGCTGAGAAATGTTCACAGGGGTTTGGAGGCCAAATTGGAGCTGAAGCAGCTGGGACACCCACCTGCACAGAGAGCCACCCCCAAGTCTGGCTGTGGCTGGAGACATTGGTTTCTGTTACCTAGAAGATCCCTGAACAACTGAGCAGAGGATGGCAGAAAAAACCTGGGCCACCCGCGAACATGGAATGCACCGGGGCAGAAGAAACTCTGGCCATCATGAATATGGGGCCAGCAGGGGCCTGAACTTGGAGGCTGCAAGAACAGCTTGATCTACTAACACTGGACCTGCCGGGGCAGGGGCTCTGGGTACACTGAGCACTGTGCCGACTCCCTCCCTCGAGGCTTCCCAGCCTTAGTGGCTGGACTCTGTCTGTAGCTGAGAGAATTTGCCTGGAGGTTCTTGAACCACACCTGCACTTGGTGCTCCTTTAGTTTGAGCCTGTCCGCCTGGGTGTTGTGATCCACATGAAAGTTCTCCCCAGCTCCAGCAGCTGGTCCACAGCATCTGCGCTCCTGCCGCTATAGTGGGGCGATTGCGCTGGGTGGGGAGCTCATGGGCAGCCCTGGTTCTTGCATTCTCCCTCTAGCTCTGCTCCCGGCATTTGAGACATTTTTTTAATGAAACAGTTTATCCCTAGGTTGCATAAATAACATCCTCTTTTCCTTCTGACTTCAAATACAATACAAAGTTTACTTGTTATACAGATAGAGATCAGAATGTTTGCTTTCTTACTAATGAAAGCTAGAGTGGAGGCTAGCTTTCCTGACTGAAGGGTTTGCTTATCCTGTCTACTTTATCTGAAAGAGCTGTACAGTCAGAGGACAGCCCTGCAGCATCCAGCTGGCTTTGATTATCATATGATACAGGGCAGGCAAGGCAGAAGTCACCTCCTCTGCAGGTAAGCAGATGCTGAGAAGAAAGCCAGAGGGGCCTGAGTGAGGGGCACATGTAATTCTTACGCTTACAAAATCGTCAAATAAAGTGGCCTTTCATCTGCAAGAGTGCCGTAGAGCACTGGTTCTGTTAAGTACCCTGGATTTCACAGTTAAGCCTGTGATCACTAGAGGAGTGATTTTCCATCTATCAGAGGCATTCGATTAACGTATTCCCGGGCAGTCCTGCCAAGTCACATACAAAAGGAAGTGTGGACTCTAAAATCATGTCAAGAAAGCATTATCCTTTTCTTTTTCTTATTAATACCCTGTCCAAGAAACCTCTGCGTTGCTAAGATAACAGAGATCAGAATACTACTTAGATCAGACATTATCTAGTATTTGAGCACCTTTTCAGAACCCTAGAGTTGGGGCTTAATCCCCCTAACCCCTACTGTGTCTGAATTGTTATGGCAATGATTATTCTGGTTACTCTTTATAAATAGAATATTAAGATGGAATACCTTAACTATTGGTAGGACTTTTTTTTTTAAATGGTTTTTGTTTTCTTTTGTTTAGAGAAGAGACAGTACTTGGAGAGTTTGTATGTGTTACCATGAGTTTAAAAAGTATTAGAAAATGCACAGGTCTGAACTTTTGGCATATCACTTCCTCTCCCTGGGTTTTAGCTTCCTTGTCTTTAATTGAGAACTAGCCAGCTTTCACATTTTTGTGAACTTTCCATGTGCTCAAGTTTCTGTTGTGTAAAATTTCCAGGTAGTGCTCATGCACTTATTAGATGGTAAACGCTCCTCACTCAGAAGACACTCCTCACTCAGACGGGGGGCACTCCTCACTCAGCCGGGGGATACTCCTCACTCAGACGGGAGTCACTCCTCAGATGGGGGACACTCCTCACTCAGATGGAGGGCACTCCTCACTCAGACAGGGAACACTGCTCATTCAGACAGGGGACACTCCTCACTCAGCCGGGGGACACTGCTCACTCAGCCCAGGGGACACTGCTCACTCAGCCGGGAGTCACTCCTCACTCAGCCGGGGGACACGCCTCAGCAATAACAAGGAGCGGTCAGTTGACAGGCAACACCATGGGCACACTTTTAATGTGTTTGTTAAGTAAAAGAATTCTATTTCTCAATTTCTGATTTGAATTTATGTGATACTCAGAAATGGGCCAAATTGTAGGAACAGAAAACAGATTAATATTAGTTGTTAAGGCCTAGGAGTGGGGAACGATTTAATAATATGAGAGATTTTGGGTGTTGGATGGGTCCTTTTATCTTGTAAAAGCTGGAAGAAGCAGCGTTTGAAGAAAGAGGAGGAAGCGGATTTATTTACTTTTGACCCTGATAGCTTGTGTTTGATATTTAAGCCACTATGCATATATACAACCCTGAGGTGAATTTTATTGTGCACAATTTGACAAAAATTAAAAGAACAAAAGAAATTGAGCAGGTTAGCTGCGTATTTGATAAGGTGAAATGCATGCCAGGGACTTTCTGGGTTTGCCTAAGTCACAGCTGGTATCAGAATCGAGTGCCTTCTGCAGAGTCACCATCTGCAGCTTAAATTGTCCAGGTAATTGTGGACTGGCATCACTGCACAATGGGCAGTTTTAAGGGTAGAGCATCACCCATTAAGAGGTGTTAACTTGCTGTGGAGAAATGACTGTAAAGTCATTTGCTTACATCAAATACTTTTAAAAAAGGTAGTTGAAGAAGAAGGTATGAGGTAAGCTGCAACCTGGGGCAATAAGTAAATAGGGCATCTTGTTATATAACAGGGCTACCTGTTGTTGAAAGCTAGGATTTTACAGGTGTTCCAGCCTAATACTTTTACAAAGTAGTCAATAAGATTTACAACTAATCCTTCTACTCTTTGTTTAGCTGCAGTGTTGTTTTTTTTTTAAAACATTTTTTTCAGGTTAGTGACTCCTTTGGAAATAGTTCAGATTTCTACTCGGGAAAAATACTTATAGGTATCTACCTGAAAAATGTTCACACATTTCAGGGATTCATAGTGTCTCTAAACTATGCACATAAATGTGAAGTTCAGAACCCCTGGGCATTGACAGCAGAAATGAGGTTGCCAGCGGGGAGGGAAGGGGTGGGGTTGGAGCAGCTGGTGGTGGGAGTGTGTGTGTTGTCATGTTTGAGGAATTGAGCCAGCATGCTCATAGGGTTTATATTATTTTGCAAACCAAACACCTCAATAAATAGTAAATTTAAAAAAAAAAGAAGAAATGGTATGAATTTGATATTGCAAAATGGAAAATCATTAAGTAGTGGAGTCAGACGGCTTCATTCAAGAGTGCAGAGTTCTTAAATCTCCGTATTTCTCAACTTTTCCATTGTAAAGTGGAGGCAAACACGTGGCAGTATGTGCTAGTTTCCACGTTATTCATTTTGAATGTGGTACAGCGGATAATCCAGTAAACTCAGAGACAGAACACTGATGAGCAAAGATGGGACAGGCCACATGTTCTGTAAAAGGATGAAGCAGAACCACACTTCAGGACAGACTAGGGAAGCTCTTCAAAGCAGAGCCAGACTGTTTTTCTTTTGCTGTCACTTCTCTCTAAACTTGAACAAGATGGTTCTACCATCTCTAGTTACGTAAAGCAGCCTTCCACACTTCCACCTCAAATGCAGGTCAATAGGATTCTTCGGGGTGTGGCGAGCGATTGTGGAGAAGGCCATCTTTGCTGTGACTTAACAAGTCTCAGCTGTCTCAGCTTGTCAGTGCCCCAGTGGTTAGTGAAAATGGTGAATGCATGCATTTTCTCCTAAAATACTCTCTCATAAAGTAGTGAACAGCATCTCTCTTTGGTACCTAGGGTAGGCTCAGTGAAGCCTTGCTCTGCAGAGAAGAAGGAGTATAAACATCCCAGAGCACTCTTGATTCGTCCTTGTTCATAGACTGTACAAATAACTGTAAAGAAGATCTAAATCCTTTTTGGGAGTATGGGGATCCTCCCCACGAAGAGAAATCTGGGAAGAGAGAAGGATGGGACAAATTTAAGAAAGACCGACAGCAGCCTGTGTATTCTCTGTTGTCTGCATCTGGTGTCAGTTAAGAAAACCTCAACTGTACTCAGTTGGTATTTTAGTCCCACACCCCTTCAGAGGGATTGATAGCTTTCCATGGAAACATTTCCTTAGCTACACTCACTAACTAGTGTTTGTATATATTTTTTCAGCTATCATAGTTGCTAAAAAAGAAAATAATAAAATATTAAAAAATTGCTATAGAATTTTCTTCTCACCAGATGGTTAAAATCTGTTGACTTGAGGACAGACAGTTCCTAGTAATGGCAGTATTTTAGCTGCAAAAGATTTTGTTTCTCAAACCTTGAGTCTTATAAGGTTACTAAGGTTTCTTACGATGGCCTGTTGTTTTCCTTCCCCAGGAGTGTTAGAATTCCTGCATCATGCAGACTTACTTCAGGTTTATTTAAGAGACCAGACAGTAGTGGAGAGGATGGTGATTTTGGAGTCTCTGAGCTTTAGAAAGAGTACTGCAGCCAGGTACCAGATGGGTTGATGGAGTAGTCTTTGATCTACGTGTAGTCTTTGATTACTATATTGTTCACAGAACTTAGACCATTTTGCTTAGTCAGAAAAATCTCACAGTTTGAAAAATGTCCGATATTCTCATCATGGTTGAATGTACATGGACTCTCTTTGCAGAATTGAAGGAATGTGTGGGAAGTGCTTCCGGCATATGAGTAGACAGCACAGGGAGACATTTTCTACTACTTCCTCTGTGGGGAGAAACTCAACCTGCATAGAAAGCTTTCCAACTGAGATTGAGTCTGGTTAATAGGAAAACAAACCAAGGCTCGTACAGCTTATCGAATAATCTTATTAGCATAGAGGAAATAGAAAAGTATCATACGTATTTAGGTAGAAGACTTTGAGTGTAATTTTCTTTAAGAACACAGAGAAAAATTTAGAATATATTTTCTACTTGTTTTTTAAAAAATCAAAGACGTCAGACTTATGAAATTAGAGAATGAAGCAACAAAGAGAAAAATAGGTTTAATGACTATGTCAATTAGGGTTTAACTAGAGAATCAGAACCAGTAGGAGAAATTACAAAGATTTCTTAATAGGGAATGGCTTCTACTATCGTGGGGACTGGCTAAGTGAGTCCAGAATTGGTAGGGCCAGAATAGAAGAGATCATGGGCAAGCTTAAACCCACAGCATGGGCTCAGCTTGTCATCATCCTGAGACAGAAAGGGGCTCCCCTGGGCACCAGGAGCACAGGTTCAAACTAGGCCCCATGGGTGGGACTTCCCCTTCCAGGGAAAACGTCAACCCTGTGCCTACAGCCTTCCAGCAGATTCATTTAAGCTGGATTATCTAGGATAATCTTCCTGATTAAATCAACTGATTAGGGGCTTTAATTACATCTGCAAAAAAAATCATCATGTTGGGGGCAGAGATGGGGAGGGAGTTGACTGACATGATATAAGGACAGTCAGAACCTTGTAGTTTAATTAAATCCCCACTGGGACAAATGACCCAAATGACATCATTGGAAATGCAGTTAGTGATCTAAAAAAACAAAATTGAATAGCTCTCAGAATACAGAGGAAAAGGACAACAGAACATGAGGGAAAGATACAGCTAAAGAGCAGAGAACAGTGATTGATCCTAAATTGCAGGTGCTCTGGGGTTTGAATGGAGATGAAAGGAACAGAGCCGTAATGGAAAACATACTGGGTGAACGTTTTCATGCTTTAAAAACTGCACACTAAAATAAACCACATTTATGTATATTCACTTATTTATCCCTTTCTACCTTGGCTCCCTCATTTACATCCCTAGTTCCAGGGGCCATTGTGAAGATCAAATAAAAATGTGTGAAAAATGTTCAAGAGACTAGCTGAACAAACTGGGTATAGTCATATGTGGACTCTCACTCAACAACAAAAAAGTACATAGCCAGTATATGAATGAATTTCAAGCATTGTGCTGAGTGAAGGAAACCTAACACGAGCAGTTCTAGAACATGAAGTTCTGGAATAGGCCCAGTGTTCTATGGTGAGAAAACTGAGCAGTGGTTAACTCTGGGGATGGGGGGAGACTAACTGGAAAGGGGCACAAAAGAATGTTCTTGGATGTTGGTATTGTCCTGACTTGGTAGAAATTTAAATGACACAGCTGTATTAATTTGCTGTAATTTATCACGCGGAATATGTACCTTCTGTGTTATGTGTTATAAATGTACGCATTCCAGAGTATTTAGGGATGAAGTGAACTTGTCTTCGGCTTACTTTGAAATGCAGAAAAATTAAATGGTTTAAATAGAGGGATGGATTATTTAATTAAATATGTGACAGAAAATATAGAAAAACGTGATAGGCTCTAGGTTGATGAGTATCTGGTGATTGTATAATTCTTTGAACTTTGAAAAAGCTAATAATGTTAGGCAAAAGCATAAAAAGACACTTTTTAAACCAAAAATGATCTCCCTTGCATGACTGGTATTCACAAACAGGTGGAATAACAGAGAGCATAGTTTTTAGATTCAGGACAGAAGTTTCCAATCCTGATTCCTGCTGTGACAAGTTGCTAACCTGCCTTCATCTGCAAAATGAGGGTAACACGATGTCACAGGGTGCTTGTGAGAGTGAAAAGTGGAAACGCTCCTGGACACAGAGCCTGGCACCGAGCCTGGCACCGAGCAGGGCCTCCATGTGTCTTCCTCTGCTTAGACTCCACTGTCTTCAGCGAGGTGTGTGGCACCTGCTGCTAAACACTGTAGAGTGAGACTGGGGAGGGCACAGGTGCCAGTGGAGCCGCTTTGAGCAGAGCAAGCTTCTGGTTGGAGCTTCTTGTGGATGCTGACTTGCCTCAGAACAAATACGGCATCAGAAAGGGTGGGGGTGTAGGGAAAACTACTTCAAGGAGGCATCACCTCAGAAGGCTGGAAAGAGCCTTTCTCTATGTAGTCACATTGTTTCCTAGTCAGTGCCCTGGGGAGTTTTTTTTGTTTTTGAGAAGACTGACAAAGTACTTCTTAGTGAACCACTGAAGGAGCTGGTCAGAGGGCAGTTTCTGATCTCTGAAGATTCTTTCTGTCCTTTTGTCTGACCTTGCCACCTGCTCTGAGGTGTTGATTATTAAAATGTATACTTGCACAAAAAGTGGTTTCTGCTGGGGTGTTGATTTCTTTCTAGCTGTGCGCCTCTGCGGAACACCCTACAAACCCTGCATTTGTTCATCCCTCTGCCTGGTTCTGCAGGGGAAATGTGAAATGTGATAGGAAATTCGCCTTGGCAGCAGAGAGACTAGACTAATACACATGTGACATTAGGAAATAGGACGGTTCAGTGTGAAACCACAGGCACAAAAGCATGTTGTTTCTTCATGTGATATTCACATATAGGGGACTTCAGGGTCAGGAGAAAACACTTGGGTCCAAGAAGTCTGAGAAGGCTAAGTGGAGTTGCTGACCTTGAAGGAAGACTGGAGGAGGAGACAGTGGCTAAGTGGAGAGGAGGAGGCAGGCTCAGCTGCAGGCACGTTCCTGTTCCGCGCTCCTGAGTGTGCAGTCTGCAGCTTCCTGTTGCACGCTGGGAACGGGGACCCCAGAGGAAGAGAGCGAGCGGGGCCAGTGAGCCTCGAATGTTGTCTGAAGTCAAGAGGATCAGGAAGTGAGCAGGGAAGGGAAGTGGCCCTTAAGGGCACCTCCATAGCCAGTTGTCACAGCAGTGTTTCACCCGCCCCTCGTGCTTGTCGCAGCATCCCTGGGAGCACGTGACACTCAAGTGGGGAAGAAAGGGGCACTTGAGGTGGTTACACAGACAGTAAAGGACCGAGTTTGAGACCGGCTTTGTCTGACTCCGGAGCTTGTCCTCATCCACGGCTTTCAGAAGGACTCCCTGTACCAAGAAGGAGCTTTACTTTGAGTAAAAGAAGCAAGCTCCTGCTTTTCTTTCTGAAGTTATTTAGAGCATTAGTGTGTCTTCCTTATTAAGCCTGGAGATGCATTTCTTTCTTTCATTAAACAAACAAAAATAAGGGTGGCAGTGCCAGCAATTTTATTTGCCCTTAGTGTGGGGAATAAAAAGGTCTGTGTGTGCTTAACTAGCAGAACCTGTTTTTGGTGTTTAACTAGCCAACTTCTGTCTGGGCGTTATTTATTTTTTAAAGTAATTGTACCCCCTTATGTCCCCAATCTCAGCTCCAGCGACTGTTCTCCTTGGAGCTGCATACTGTGGGGCTGCATTCACTTTAAAAATTTTTAAAGAGGAACATGAGTCACCATCATAAATTGAACAAAAGCATTAGTTAGAGTATAGAAGTGGATTGATTCTTCTGCGCATCTTTCTTAGATTTTGTTTCTCATTCTTTCCCCAGCTTTGTTTTTTCTTTGAGAGCTGGTTCTACTTGGTCACAATGAAATCGTTCCTTAACTTCAGGATCTTGGCTTCTGGGAGGCAGTGATGTTTACCTGACTTGTCTTCCTGTTTGATGTATTTTCTTGTGAGGTTCTGCTCACTGACTGTGTTTCTCCTCATCTGCAGACAGTGGCCCTCGGGAGACTTTGATGCATTTTGCCGTGCGCCTGGGACTGCTGAGACTGACGTGGTTCCTCTTGCAGAAGCCAGGTGGCCGTGGGTCTCTCAGTGTTCACAACCAGGAAGGAGCAACTCCCGCGAGCCTGGCCTTGGAGCGGGGCTATCACCAGCTGCACCGGCTTCTCACCGAGTGAGTGCCCAGTCTCTTGCTTCCTTCTCCCTCCCCAGCCCCACCCCTGTTCCCAGTACTGCCGCCTACTTGGCATCTCAGTGTGCATTTGCCAGGAAATAAAACCTCTGGTCTGTCGCCTGCTTTCTGCTGAAGGGCTATAAGCTTTCTCCTGCTAACCGCTTAGTTGTGTGACAGAAGCAGACGTAAGTCATCTTCCCATCTCTCTCTTTGTGTCCCGCTTTGCTGCTGCTTACTTTTTCTGGTTTACTGAAAATTCTCAGTGAGTCTGTCTGTGAGTAGCATGTCATTATCAACCATCCACTGTAACCTGGTTTAGTTAAGAGGAAACCGTTTTTTCTGTGCCATACATTTTTTTCTGGTATGTATTGAAGATTTGAAAGCGTTTATTAGAAATGAATACTTTAACACAGTGATTGCATACAGAAAATATGCTGAGGGTTTGAATGTAATTTCCATGAATAAAATCGAGAGCCATAGTCTCTTCATATGAATAGCTGTGAAAAGCAACTGTGTTGTCCTGGAAACGTGCAGTAGGAAATCCTGTCTGTCTGGGTTCAATTGTTAGACTCTTTAGAGAGCCCTTTGAAGAGAGATTGTTAGTCAAAACATTTGAAGAGTTTTTTCTCTTATGCAAGTAAGAGAAATAAATGCTTCACAAAACACCGAGATTCTTCATTGAATATAGAAAGCAGAAGCTTCAACTATAATTTTCTCACATATTTTACTTATGTTAGACTTAATTGTATTTTTTTTTCCAACCATTTTTAGGTGTGGGGGCAAGAGGGTTCAGTTTGGAGGAGTTAGCCTGGAAGGGCAAGAAAGGATCTGAGAATATAGTGCTGTTTGCTGTTCCATAAACTTAATGTGGTGGTGTTGTGGTGTTTGCTTCCCCTGCCAGCTTGTCAGCTTCCCAGTCAAGCAGGCAGCTGGTTCTTGCAGAAAGTTCTCTGATGACGGTGAGGAGGAGGGGCATGCTTCATCTCCAGGGAGCTTTGATACCTGAGCTCCCCTGATACCCTTCCAGAGAGTGATAGGTTCCCCACTTCCTACTTCCCATCTGGCCAGTGATTGGATTCCTTCTCTGGTTTGCTTCATGGCCTTCGGAAGAGAGGACTTGTTCCAGAAGTTCAATTAGCTCGGTAGAGCTACTTGAAGATCAAATGCAATTCCTCTAAATTTGATCTTAGAGCTCGGAGTTTTTGCTGGGAAGCAGAGTTGGTTAAGGACTGCCATCCAAATGGGGAAATACAGTGATTACAACAGATTCATTATATACTTGGTGAGGGTGTCACAAGACTGGATTGCAGCAGAGCTTTAAGGGAACTGGCGTGCTTGTTCTCTAGAAGAGTTTTTGATTTGCTTTTGTTGTACTGCCTCTGTTAAATGTCAGAAGGCC
Organism: Solenodon paradoxus; assembly: GCA_004363575.1. Lineage (NCBI taxonomy): Eukaryota > Metazoa > Chordata > Mammalia > Eulipotyphla > Solenodontidae > Solenodon > Solenodon paradoxus. The sequence goes on from RJWH01001472.1 coordinate 199,523, forward strand.
ACTGAGCCCCTTCAAAAGAGAAATAGGTGAAGAAAAGCCAACTCGAGAAATCTCTCGCTGGAGGACTGCAAGTGCAGTTGGCACTGTGAGCATCTGGCCTTGAACTCTTCTGTTGTTGTTTTGAAACCTGGAAAAATTGCCCTAAGCCATAATTAGCTGTTAAAAAAAAAACATTAAAGTTGATTTTATTAAATCCCTCTGTCTTACTGTGATATTAGTATAATTTGCTAGACTTTAACCATCTAGAGTCAGGAAAGGTCATTTGTTAACAGATCAGGAAACTGAGCTCCAGAGAGGCACAGTGACTGGATTAGGGTGACAGGTGGCAGGGCCAGAAATCGAAGCCAAATCTCTTAACATACTGTTGAAAGCTTCCCCTACTCCTAGGATTTTTGACAATGGGCTCAGGACTAGATGTCCTTGGGGGTCTTTGTCCTTTGAAATTATAAAGTTTATCAACATATATTTTTGAGTATAAAGAGTTTGTTTTGTGAAATTTGTATAGAGGTTTGTGGAAAGTTAAGAACTGCTCCACTCTATCATGCCATCTTTTTAATAGTTTACTAGAATCTTCAAACTTGAAAGTTCTTACTCTCCCTTTTTAAGTTAAGATTTTTCCAATAGGCCTATCTCATACCCTCTTTTCAATTAAAATGAAGTTGAAGTATGGTTTACACATTTTAATTTCTTAAATAACTGTTTACATTCCAGTCTTAACTGAAGTCAAGTTATTTAACTCCTTTTATATCGCTTCCAAAATAAATTTTGTGTTTTAATTCCTAGTTGTTTACCCAGGCGGGGGACTGGTTTACACTGATTAAGTTAGGTTAGCGTTTTTTTGTGTGTGTGTTTTCATGCCCCAGGATGCTTATTTTGATACTCATTTTTATAGCTGTATATTTGGCATATAACATTATTTTCAAATGTACATTATGATTAGACACGTGTGTGTGTGTATTTAAAAGGGTTACCACAGTAAGTCTGGTTAATATCCTTCACCATACATTTAGTTGAAAACCTTTTCTCGTGACAAGAACTTCTTCTTATTAGCACTTTTCAAATATATGGTACAGTATTATATAGTCATGCTGTGGAAATTTATTATTTCATTTTGTTAAACTGAGTCACTTCTGTGAGAAAATTAAGATTCTGTGCTGGGAAGTAATATTCTTTAAATAAGACCTCTGTCATTAGAGGGCACTTGAAATAGATATTAAATCCCACCAGAGAGTAATAACTATTTAGGACATTTTGGTACTTTTTTTTTCTGTCACCCATTTTGTTAACTTTGACTTAGTTCAGTGACCGAAAGGGAGAGATTTTATTGACTCAGTGTTCTTTCACTTATATTTCGACCTTAGCTTATGAATGTGCATGTAAATCTGTGACCTGTATATTGACACTGAATAGAGCGTCACCAGCTTTGCCTGTGAAACTGTAACCCTTCCAATGGCAGGACGTCTAGACATGCTTCTGCTTTCAGGGAGGAGCACAGTTGTTTCTCCGCTTTGAGGAGGCATTGGTGAACGCCTGCCCACGGTCCCCACGGTAGTGATGGCGTGGAGCAGGGAGAAACCAAAATCTTCACGCTCTTTGTTTAGTGAGGAAGTGACAGTGTTAGACGAGCCATCTAGAAGGAGATGTGAGCACCTTGCTGTCCACTGTCTCAGTCACACAGGGCAAGTGAGAAATCCTGGCACCTGGATCCTTCAATGGAGGGTCACAATGCTGAGACTGCAAGGCAGTTCCAGGTAATGGCTGAGTGTGCAAACAGGACGCCAAACCCAAGTTTGCATTGGGTTCTGACATTTTTGGCTGTATTATTTTGGATACATAAGTACCTTTCTTCCCAAAACCTTGATTTCTTCATCTAACCCTCTTCCCCCTCCTCCCCCTCGCCCCCTCTCTTCAGATTATAGCATCTAAATCCTGGAATGGTAGCCAGGTACCTGGCATATACAGTGTGAAAAAGCAGGATTTACTTGTCAAGGATGTTGTCTATTATTTAGGGACCGTAAATATTCCAGCGTAAAGAAAATAGTGTAGTGTGGTGATTACTTAGGAGAGATGAGTTTAGTTAAAATCTAAGCTTTCTCGTTTTAGCAGTCTTTGTGACTCCGAAAATGTTACCCATCTACCCTGGCTCTCCGTGTCTCTTAGGGATAGTGCCTCGCTGGACTACTTCACCAAGTTAGTAGAAACAAGTGAGATTTGTGCAGGTAACTTTGTTAGACTCTCCAGTGTTCGGCGTGGAAGTTTCTTATGTAGTCATAAAATAAAAAATAAAACAATAGTTCATTGATCAGCGACACTCAGATTTCACTTGATTTGTCTACCTAGAGTATATATATATTTTAAATGTATTATAGTTGTCTGTAAATTAACGTTGAGAGGTTGGGAGAATTGCAGTGAGGCAGACACGTTTTGAGCTGTGTGATCTTGGGCTGGTTTGCTTAACTTCCACAGTCCCTCGTACCCTGCTTCCTGCATGGGAAGGATAGGAGGACTGTCTTTGAGTGGGTTGCTTTGAGGAGAAAATGCAGGTAGAGGACATAACACAGTGGCTTCCATAAGACCGTCCTTAATCTTCCTTTCCTTAAATAGGCCTGTATCATTTTGTCATACATTAAGCAATTTGTGCCAAAATATTGATGTGTTTTCATGAGCATTTAGGTGCTCTTACTTGTTAAGAGTTGGTGATTGTTTCCTAGTGTTAGAGATTTCACTTACGATTTGGCTCTCTGATAGATGTGGTGATGTCCATGCTCTGGACGATGGAACAGGGAACTCTATAGATTCATGAAGAACCACTCACTGTGCTTCCACCTCCTCGTGGAGAGAGTATTTCTTTGAAGAACTTCAACTCTGGAGTGTTGACATGAAAGTACTGAAGTATTTCATTTGCCCTACGAGCAAGTTTAAAAGTATTTGTCTTCAAAACTTGATCTCATTTTCAATATCAGTTCAGCTAATCTTTATTGAATGCCTACAGTGCACTAGAAACCAGGGTTGGTATGTTACAGCGAATATTTCAACCTTATGATAACCTTTATGAAATAGGCATTATTTTACAGATGAATTATAGCGACTCAGAGAACTAAACTAGCTAACCCAAGACTGTATAAAATGTGGAAGGGCTGTGGAATTCTGAAGCCCATATTCTTCCCTTTACAAAAATTTGACAGTAGGAAGGGAGAGACTCAGGAAGAAGCCATTGGGATACAGTGAGGATAGCAGTTAACAAAAGATAGGTTACGTAGTTCTGTGCTTTCCATTATTCTTAATCTCCATATCCCTGGAGAAAGCAGGATCCTCAGTATAATAACTGCATTTGTATTACCCATCGTATGGTATTGTCGGTTACACTTAAGTTGTACTTTCTCATTTTGATTCTTGTCACAACCTAATGAGTCGGTAAGGTAGGTTAATTATCCTTACTCTGTAAATGAGGAAACAGGCCAGAGAGGTAAAGTGAGTTGCCCGGGGTCACATTGTAACAGAGCCAGCCTCAGAGGCCAGTGATCTGTCCAGGTCAAGAGGACACCTGTGCGCATGCAGAGCGCAGACCCAGCCTGGCCTGCACGAGGTCACAGTCATGGTGTGTTGCTGTAGAAGCTGATACTGACTCTTCAGAGAGCTTTGTCTCCAGGTTCTCAAGTCCTTCTTATGGGGCACTGGCAGTGAACCCTGAGTTGTACCCAAGTGTGTACATATTGCACAATGGGGTTCTGTTGAGCAAAATGTTCTGTTGACTCAGTGACTGCCTTTTTATGGTCCTCTTCAAGTACTTGACAAGTGGGTCCTCAATAGGCCATCTGGTACAAAACAAGTCTGGAGACTTTTCTTATGCTTAGCAGGGGAAAGCATAAAACAAATGTTCAAACTTATCTTCAAAATAATAAAGAACAGGATTTGAAAAATAAATTTACATTTCTCTGGCCTAAGTACCGTGTGTGTGTCCCCGTCCATCCGTCCACGGTCCATCCATCAATCCATTTTTGTGTTTGGGTCAAGATAAGGTGACAGAACTGGGTAGACACTAGAAAGAGAGGGAAAGACATTTATTGAACACCTAGTGTCAGCTTTGTGCTATGCACAATGCTGCTTTGGTGCTTAACACATGTCCCATGAAGACTTCTCAGCATGCAGAGAGGGAGTTAGCTTGTCCATATACTTCTGCAGGTGAGAATACAGACTCAGGGAGGCTAAGGGCTCACCCAAGGCCAGACAGTAAGTTGCCTGTCTTTATGTTGGTTTACAACTGTATTTTAATAGAATTTTGTGAGGAGGCATGTTCGGTAACATTGTCAGACTTTTAACCAACTTCATTTCATGATGATGAGTCTTAGATCTGGCTTTGTTGTTGTTGAGTTTTCAACTGAAGGATTTTTAAGAATTTTGACTTTAAAAAACAAAAACAAAAACATTCAGCAGTAGCCTCAGGATTGCTCGATCTGACAACCTGCTGGAAAGTTACAGAATGCACTTTCCTGGGGATAGTATTTGTATAGCTTTATAGCAATAATGCCAGTTATCATTTGCTGCTTTTGTGCTAGGCATTTTACATAAATTCTCATATATTTTATCCTCTCTCTTACCTGCCAGGAGGTGGGACATATTATAGCCTTGTTTCACAAGATGACAGCCACGGCTGTATTGAGCCAGGTCAGAACTCCAGAATCCACGCGCTCTTCCACTGCTATGGACTTCTTGGATTGGTGTTGGAAGTTGGTTCGAATAGCAGAGCCTTTCCCTATGTCTCAGTGCTTCTTTTCTGTTCACCTCCTTTTTATTCCTCCTGTATGAAAACAGATGCCCCCAGCCTGTTGTTTTCCATTGTCCAGTAATATTTAAGCCTCAGTTAAGCCTCAGATTTTCTTCAGAGTGCTGTGAAGTTACACAGCTTATCCTGTGGTAACAAATTCTCTATGGCAACAGCATGTGATTTTGAAATCACTTATTGATGACCTCACTAGAGACTGTGTAGAAGACCGTGGACTCGAAGTATAGGACTTGGTAGGTATATCTGAGAAATGAAGGCTCATTGAGTATGTTCCACCTTCTAAGACACAAACCTTTAGTAACTGTTTATACATTTATTATTTTTTGTCAGTTTTGAAGTTTGCATAAAAGTATGCCAGTAGAAAGAACAACTTAAAATTTTACTAGTATTTATTATTAGCAGAAATAAAAATAATCTTTAAGCAAAGGGGAAAATAGGCTTATTGAATCATCATTTTAGCTAAAATTAATTTTGACCAAAGCTAAACATCGTAAGCATAGAATGAAGTTTATTGATATAAGAATAAATATAAAATATAAAACATAATAGATCCCATACGTTTATTAAAATTTTTGTAGTTCTGTTTAAAGGCTTCCATCTCTAATTTGTTGGGTTATTGAAAATTATCATTCAGGAAAGTTTTTCTGTTTTCTAAAGAGAATTTCGTACTTAAGAATCTGGCTTATTGAATCTCAAAAATGCTTTAGCTGCTGTGATTGGTTAGTATCGTAAACAATTTTGATAGTTTTGTTCAAATATTTAACACCACATACACGCATAACTAAGCCATTGTAATATTAAAATATTAGTCTGTTTTGACATTTGGTTGTGAAAACAAAATATATTTGGGGCGTCTTTTCAAGATTTCTTCATTTTTATCTGAAATGAGAATGATTTCTCATAGTTGTATACACAGTTTTAGCCATTTTTCCATATTGTAAAGTTTATAGGTGACAGTCTTTGAATTCTGCTTTTAGTTTTTTTCTTATAAGATGTGAATCATTTACAAATAGAATTTCACCGTGAAAGAAAGACACATGGGCTAAGTGAAATGAAACACTTGACAATTTAAAAACATACTCATGTTAAGAATGAGAGTTAGGAAAAGTCACTCGAAATTAGAGTTTTTAATTTAGCTAATATCTGTAGTTCTTTGCTTCCTTTAAGTTTTTATAAACATTTGTTGCTCACGAAAGATAAAATGTCCTTCTTAAAATTATCTAGCCAGTGCACTCTTAATATTCATAGAAACTGCCAACCCTTTTCTCTATTAATTTAACCATTTAAGGGGTCTTGATTGTTCTTGTGCATGACATTAACCATTTCACAATCCTGATTATTGTGGCGTTTTACACTTGTCGTAAATGCATATGTGTGCTTCAGCTGGCCGATGATTTCTGTATAAAAAGCATTTAAGGGATTTGCACTTTAAATATTGTAGCGAAATCTTAACAAGAGCTCATTTTAATTTTTCTCATATTGGTGGTGGTGCGTCAGATACTTGGTGACCTCTGAAATCACCTAGTCATTAATCACAAGCACATTCAGTGCATATCCAACTATATGACCTGAAAAATGGCAAAGCTGGTGTGCCCTGGGCCACTGGGTGTGGTCCGCATACTTCCCAGAATCTCTGGTTCAGACTCAGGACCTGGGGAAGCGACCAAGATGAACAACTTAGTAAAATAAATAAAATGCTGCTTCCTTTCTCTCTGCCTGCCTACTCACCCTCATTCCTTCCTGCCTGTCCCTATTAAAAAAAACAAAAACAAAAAAGCAAAAACAAAACTGAATTTGGACGCATGTTTATTTGGGTCCTAATGTTTATGATCTATGAACTTCTATGTCTTCATCTCTAAAATGGGAAGTGATAGCATGTTTCCTCACAGGCCTGTTAGGATTAAAAGAGAACATACTTGTAAAGTTTTTAGAAACTTAACATGCCCTTTATTTGTACACCCAGGCTAGATGATTCAGTGGAAATAAGCTTACTGCTAAGCTTTACATGAATACAACATCGCTTCCATTACCATCCAGTTTCTGCTGTACCCTTTCCTGGTCAGCCTCACCCCCACAACTGTGACACTGTTCCTTGACACGGCAAGCAGTTAGGGCCCCATTTTCCTCTCCGAGTTTTTGGAGGAAATAGTGGTATGGTCATGTGGGAGTAGTTGCCTGACAGTTATCCCATAAGGAAGATCACTGTGCTTTTATTACCATGATTTTTCATGTCTAACACTCAGAAACTGCCTTTTTTATTCGTAAGAAAGACACCAACCCTGTAGTTAATAGTCACAATGTATTGGGCACTTTGGGAAGGGTGAACACTTTGCTAGCTGTCTATGTTCCTGGACATTTGATCTCACAACACATCGTCCCCACTTTGCTCACGAGGAAACAGACCTGCAGAGAAATACAGATGAGCAAGTGGGAGACCACACAGTTGGTAATGTCAGAGGAAGGGGTCAGACCAGCTCATGTTCTAGTCACTGCCTTCTGAAGCTTGTTGTTTTAAGTTTTTTCACAGCATTGAATTTATGACAAGTTACTGATATACAATAGTTAAATTATGTGCCCCCTTTCCTTTGCATTATTCCCATATGCTAGTTGCTAAGGACAGAGTGGCAGTGCTCTGTCCATCCCCACCCCCTACCCCTTTGCTGGCATTTCGTCTCTTCCCCTCCATTTCAGGGGCGTTGTGGTTGATTTTCTAGGGGTGGGGTGATGTGCTTGCATAGGAGATATTGCAGTAGCCCTCAAATAAGGAACTCGGCTCATCATCCAGTTCCTGTCAGAGTGGGTGGCTAAACAGCCCTTTGGGGACGAGCCCTTTGGCTGCTTTCCTGGTCTACTCTTAGGCTGTAGTACAAGCGAAAACCAAAGTAGGATGGGCTTGCGATGTTCGTGGTGCGTGGGTGGCCGCGAGTGAGTATCCGCTTCCTACCGATATACGACCGCTCATCATTGTTCATTCTCTGGCATTTTATCTGACTTTTTGCCAGACATACCTTTGAACTTCTCACTGAACTAACAGTGCTGTTGGTATCAGGAAAACTGTTTTCTCCTGCAGCCGATTTGACGGGATTTTGCGAATGTATGCACGTTAGCACCAAACATGAACTTTTCTCGAGCTGGCGCATGCTGGGTAAGAAGGCAGAGCTCGCTAGGCCGCTGATGGTCTGATGGTCACTTGGCAGCTGGAATGCTGAGCAGTCGGTCGAAGCGCTCTCGGGCTTGCTGGATCGGTCCTGTTGTGGCGCATGAGCCATGAGCCTGCAGGCCAGCCACGCATGCTGGTGGTCTCCATCTCTGAGAAATAGTTTCTCAGTTTGTGTTTTCTACAGTTGAAAACTTGTTATGAATTCTATAAAATTTATAATAACAAAACCTAGTATGCCTGGTTAGCTTCTGTTAAATATATCAGACTGCATTTTGTATAATTTGAATGTGGTTATAGTTTGAAACAAATAGTGCATGAAGCTCATTGCAGGTAGTAGAGCGAGGTATGGAAGTTTTGGACTTAGGTCTGGGTACAAATCCTGGCCTTTTCACTTGCCTGCTGTATACTTGGGCCAGTTACCCCATGAGCCTCAGTTTTCTCACCTGAAAACTGGAAATGCACTGATAGTTCAAAGTTGTGAGGGCAAAAGGCAAATAATATTCATCTGTACCACTCTAATAGTTCATATTGTTTCACTATGTTCTTTGCCTTCCTTTTGTAATGTTTTCTTCTCTCACTAAGAATAAAATTCTAGTGCCTACCACGATCCAGAAAGCAATGTGGTCCGAATCCTGTGTAGTTCAGACCTCATTTCCTAGCATTCCTCATTCCGGTTGCATTCTCCGAGGAGCCACACCGGTCAGTTCATTGCTGCCCCAGGGCCTCCCCCAGTAACTCCACGTGCCGGCGCTTACCTGCGTTTCTCAGCAGCTGTCGTGTCTCACAGGTTTCCCTGACCGCCATTCTGTCCGAAGAAGCCACACTGTCCGTCCCAAGGAGTTTTCTGCTCTAAGAACCTGTTTCATTTTCCTTAAGTATATATCTTTACCTGTAATTATACCTCTCTGTACTATAACCTCCATTAGTAGGCACACTGGCTATCTTTTTTTATTCACCAGTGTATTTCTAGTATCAGGGAACATAGTAGATACTGCATGAAAGTTTGAATGAGTCAGTGTATTACCTAAACCCTTCATTTTCTGGGAATGGGTACTTAAGATAACATTTGAACTTAACCACAGTGTAGGTAATGCTAGATTCCACATTGACTAATTTCTGATATAATGACATACCATCTGTGGTGTTACCTTTTCAGTTGGCTTTTGGAGACATTTTTTAATAATAGAAAAATACCTATATGGCATTTGAAAACAGTTATTCAAATAGAACCTAATATGTTTTCATATACTAAGAAGAGTTTTTCTTTTTTTCAGGAAAGGTACAGAGAGGTATGAAGGCAAATAGGCAGGCAGGAAGAGAGAGGAAGAAGCATTTTATTTTTTTAATTGCTCATCTTAGTTGTTCCTCTTGACCTTGAGATGCAAACCCATGATCCTGGGATGTACGCGGAATACGTATGCAGCAATAGAGTTATTTGCTAGGCCAACAGCATGTGCCAAAATTACTATTTTTGTAATTGCCTCATGTATAACCCAGCACCTCCTATGTTATAGTATTTAGGTTTGCATCTTAAGCTTGTGTTAAAAATCTCTATATACTTGTGCTGTGAATGTCTTCTAGGATCTTCGTATATGTATACCATTTTACAGAATCTGGGTTAATTTGAAAATGATTTTGTTGATTAAGATATGAGTGTTATTACCTTTTAAAAGTGTCACTTAAATATTTAGCTTTTAGTTTTTCTTTTAGCTCACTAGTCCACGTAAGTTACTTTACTAAATTGCTTTAGAATGGATTGCTTGGTATGAACTTAAAAACATTCAGCTCTCATTCAGTCCTTAGCTGTGTGAAACATTGTTGGTTTGCCTAAATTTTGTTCTTCATCTGTATGCTGGGTGTCGGCTTATCATTTGAAGATTGAAAGTGATATTTACGACGAGGTGCTCTGCACCACTGTCGTGTGCTGCACACCATGATTAACTTGACATTCTACATGTGACTCAGGGAAATCATGGTCATAAATTAGTGCAGAGCCTCTTTGTGGCTTGACTGTTCAAGTAGACATTTGTGTGCTTTCACCTTTGTAAACATAGTGATACATGCCGGTTGGAACTTCTAAAACCCTCTTGAACGTTACTGAGCTACTTTTCTGCTTCGCCCAGTCCTCTGTGAACTGTCTGAGGAGAAAAGGGAACTTTGTCCGTGGTTCTGTGCCAGGCGCCACATTCCATGCTCTGCCCTGTGCCGTGTCTTTCCTTTTTCCTGACATTACCTGACTCCAAGGGTCCATAGACAGTAGGAATATGGAGCATGATTCTTGGCAATCTGGAAGGTCTCTTGTAATCACCGCTCTTCAGCATGAGGCAGATTCTGGATCTCGGTGTTTCCTCCAACTCTTTGTCTCATGATAAGTATAAACTGTGTGTTTAGAAAAATCATACAGTAAATTGACAAAAATGCTTAAATCTGTTGCATCGAATATAAATCTGGGTTTAAGTTTTGTATCTTTTCGAATTAATTTTTTTCTAGTAATTTATTTTTAGCATTTTACTTCTGTGATGAATTGGAGAAATATTTTTTAAATCTGATACTTCAGAAACAGTTTGAAAAGTTCCCCTTTGACACCCTTAATTTACTTTTTTGTGCATTGCTGTAATCGGCGAGTAATGCTTGTTTCTCTAACTAGCAAATTTGAGGAGAGAGACTTAAAAAAAAGTTTTACTACTCTCTTTATTTTGACCTATTTTGTCTAACTGCTTCTAAGTAACTGGTTCAGCAATTCAATTAGAAAATGTGCTGACTCAGCACAATGGGTTGTCTAATATACAAGATCAGTAGAAGGTAATTCTATGTATTAAATGCAGGTTTCTTTCTTATGAAGATAATCCGATTTAAAGTGAACTTCAGTTTGAAGATGAGTTTTGTCCAGACTAGTGAGCTAAAATCCTCCCTTCCTCCACTGGAACTGGGAAAGGAAAAAAAAAAAAAAAAAAAAAAAAAAAAAGATTGATGAGTTCATTATGATTCAAGTTTATAGTTTCAGTAGAATGAATCGCTAATTCATGGAATCTTCACCGAAGAAAGTCACTATTCCACTGGAGTTCTGGATTCATGTTTAGCCCTTAATTTTTTTTTATTTTATTTTTCAGAAGTGTATATAGATTCCTTTCCCTCCTTCATACTTAGTTTATTTAAATTGGCAGGGACATAGAAGTGATCTCTTGTGGTTTTGCTCCATGAGAAAACTGAAGAAAGTATTAATAATTTTAAAATGTGTCATTTCTCTTCTAGTGATGAATATTGGACTTTTTTTCTTTATCTGTTCCTTTTAGCAGGTTTAAATTACTTTATCTAGTTCTGTTATCCTTCCCAAGTTTCAGGTGATTTTCTAAGCATTTCTCTCTCTCCCCAACTTAGAATTTCAATTTCATTTTAGTCTATAGTGATGATGTTCTCTCCCTTTCAAAAGAGTTCTCACGTGCCTGTGTTTCTCATTCTCATTAAGTAACATCAAGCCTTTATATGTAGAGGATACTAAAGTTATTAAGCCAGTAACTGTCATGAAGCAGGGAAAGAATCCTAATCCAGTTCTGTGAGAGATCCACCTAGCTTTGTATCCATATAAATCCAAATGGTTCTTAAATAGAAATATCTACCTAATCAGTAATCAGAAGACCTAAGTCATCTGGGGGTGAGATGGAGCTGGTTGGAAAAGAGAAAATGTTACTAAATAAGCAGAGGTTGGTGACTCCGAGTTGTTTCTTAGTGAAGTGTCTGTCAAGTGCCTGGTGTTGGTCTGGGGATAAATTAAACTTAACTGTGTCAGAGTCCAGGAGCTCAGGCTTCTGTGTCTTGGTTTGTTTCTCTCGGTTCCTTTGAAGTAGCTCTCAGTTATACCTGTGCTATTGTTTCTGTCCTCTTAAGCCAGAAGCAAGAAAGACAGTAAGGGAAGGAGAATTAGCTTTTTTTTAAACAATTTGTTACACATGATAATATCATACACAATAATATTATTCATAATGCCATCATTATAAGGTTCATTTCATTATCAGATATCACCTCCCACATTGTATAGAGTTTTTAAAATCATTATAAATGATATTTCATTTTGTATTCTGATATTTTCACTCTATCATGCTTTTATCTATTTCTATGAACTTTGTTTTTAAGGTCTTCTAAAACATTTGTTTTTCATGAACATTTAAAACATTCACCTGATATTAAATGCTAATTTCCAGTTTTTAGCAGTAATAATAGTGCAGTGAGCCTCATTTTCACCTGTTAATTTTTGCTTCAGTTAAATTATTTCTGTAAGATACATTCCAAGGAATTGTATCATTAGGTCAAAGACTATAATATAACTCTAGCATTGCATTCTTGCCAGCCTTAGCTGTAATTTTCTTTTCTAAATGAACTGGCACCCACAGGTTACTTAGTGTCGTTTTCTTGTTTTGTTGTTTTTACAAATGTGGCTGCACATTCGACTCATGTGGAGATTCTGATTACAGGTTAGACTCTCCTAGGTGCTTTAAAAAATGCTGAGGCTGAAGGGCACCTCTGGAGATTTTAATGTAATTGTTGTGAGGTGTGATCTGGACATCAGAAATGTAAAAAGCTCTCCAGGTAATTCTGAAATGCAGTCAACATTAAGAACTTTGCTTTAGTGGGAAAATTTGACCGAATATTGTATCTGAAAATGAATTACTCGACAGTTACTTGTTGAATCAAGTTGGTGGCTTAAATCTGAATAAATAAAAGGAGTCAATCACCTCAACAAATATTTAGCTATCTAGTATAAAATTGATTTAATTTTATCCTGTGAATCCTTATCCTGTGACTGTTGGTATAGTTTTGCATATATAAGCAAAACCACAGTAGGATATTAAAAAGATCTTAAAAGTAGTATAGTAATGTGAGACTAGCAAATATGAAACTTTGGCTATTAAAGGAGCAAGGTGTTCCAGAAGTCACGGGACTTTCGAGTAAGGGAACCCGCCGGGGAACAGTGAACCTGGAAGTCCAGGGCTACACACCAGATGCTGTCTCCCTAATGCCTGATGGGCTAGAATGTGTACCCCAAAACTTGGTCCCCCAAGTGCACATGTGAAAGGTAGATGTTGTGTTTCATTGACCTTTTCAAATGTAAAATAGATAGCAGAGCTAGTTTGTGTGGGGGTGATTTAGAATGTCAGCCCAGGTGCTAGACCCGTTACTTACTAGCTGGTAAGCAGGTTGCTAAGTTCCCCACAACTTCAGTTTCTTAGTATATAAGTCGAGATAATAATAGCTTCCTTTATAGTATAGTTAAAAGAATAAATGAGGTGATGTAAAACACATAGCTAAATATCTGATACATTGTTGAACAGTTAATAAACTTAGTGAAAAGGGAGGTGGGTGGCTGGTTATGGTTTGTACTGCTCACTTGGGAAGGAAATAGAAAATTAATGTTTAATGAATTCTCAATAATATTATAAAGCTGTATCTATGTAGCTTTAATCCTTTAAAAATGTGGCAAAGCTGACAGTACTCACACTTTAAAAAGAAAAAAAATGATGAAAAAATTCTGCTTCCCCAAACCTAATTTATCTTAAATCAGAACATAACGTAAGTGGGATTATACTCAGACCTCAGTACCCATGCTTTTCCCATATCGTCCCATGATTTAGACTCTAGGGAATCTAAATTCAGCATAAGTAATGGGGGCAATTTGATATAGCAAGTATTTTTCCCTCTTGAGTAAAGGAAGGTCCTGTTTGGTTTCCGTTTTGTAAAACATGGGGAAAGCAATTTGTGATGTCATTTTTGGTAAAAATGGAAGAAAAAATATCACAGTTGGTATTGTCCTTCATTTGAGTAGTTGTGCTCATTTAGAATTTGGACTGTGTAGTTTGTCCAGTATTTTATCAGAATCTCATCAAACACTTGAAATGGGTGTAGCTGACCTCATCATCCTGTTGAGTGACTTGGTAGGTGACCTTTCAAGCTTCTTATGAGACTCTGCTCAGGTGTTGAAAGCGTTCTGCCTGGAGTAGACATTCTTTGAATTAGTAAAGCTCTTTTAAAGGTCATTGCTCCGTGCTGCCTGCAGATGACTCTAGCTCCTTTTTTTCTGTTGCACCCTGTGAGTGTTGCAGCATTAGATGGGAAATGAGCACAGGCTTTGGGGTCAGGCCAACCTAGCTTCAGATCAGTTACTCAATTACTTATTAGCTGTGTGCTAAGTAAGGAGAGTACTAATGTTTACTGCCTACCTGTGCCAGGCATTGTTAGGTAATTTGTTTCCTGTCCGCTTTAATCGCCATAGCAACTTTGTGGTCTCCTTTTTCAAGATCATGATGCATACTCAAGAGGTTAAGTATCTAGTACAATTCTTCACATCTTACAAGTGGTAAAGTTTGATTGAGGTAAGGTTTATCGAACTCTGGTGTATGTGGTGTATTGAACAAATGAGTTAATTTTTCTGAGTCTCAAGTTCCTCTCCCCTGAATGAGGAATAGTACTTCTCTGAAGGACTCACATGAGGATTAAATACCTACATGCACCTGTCAAAGTGCCGGTCTCTTAGTAGATACCTACATAATAGTAGTTTCTTCTCTCCCTAAAGTAAGTAGTAGTCATAGAACAGTGAAAGACTTGATACCGAAGCTGTTTGGAAAGTTAATGCTTTATATTTAACTTTTCACTTTGAAAAATGTTGAACTCGTAGAAAACATACAAGAATAATGCGATGAAGTATATACTTGTCATCTAAGTTCACCAATCGGTGACACATTGTTGTATTTGTTCTATCTGTGTGTGTATAAAATTTCTGAACTCTTTCGATTGTAGTTTGTAGGTATCATGCTTCTTCATTCCTAATTACTTGAGCATATTCTTAAAACAATGCAGTTATCAAAATCAGTAATTTAACATTATGCAATTACTAATATGTATTATTTATATTTACTTTTAACCTGCTGTCCCCAATATCCTTTTAAGTAGTGATTTTTCCTTCTAATCTTGACCACACACATGATTTAGTTGTCTGAGTTTATAGTCTCCTTTATCAGCTTTCTCTCTTAAGCCATTACTGCCCACTCCACTGGGTTAAACTAGAATTAACTTGTTCAGGTCTGTCCCTTCACAGTGAGTGAGTTCTTAGTGACTTTAAACCATTTATAAATATCTTGAGGAAAGCAGAAGACCATTCCTACCCGGAGGTGAAGTCCCAACAGATATGAGAACCTACGATGCCTACGGAGGGTAAACGGCAGTGAGAGCAGCAGGTCAGAGGTGCATGTTGGTCCTTGTCCTCAGGAAGTCACAGATGAGTTGTCAGAGCACTGCTGCACAGCACAGCTAATCTTTGCTCAGAGGTACACTGCCCTTGGGGCTGTGTGGGGACCTTTGTAAAATCCAAGGTGCCCAAGAGTGAGTAAAAATGACAGAAATTTCCTTATGAAAGAATGGTTGAGTCAGGGTAATCCTGATGGTGACCTTTTTTGACCTTGAAGTCTGTGATAGGAGCTGGTTGAATGTGACAATCTAAGAAATTCTTAGAGTCCTCAAGGTGACAACTGATGTGACAGGTAGTGACGTGCGATGCCACATAGGTGGCACATCGAGTAGTAAAACCACCCTTTCCTTTCCAGAGTGGTGTCCTCCTGGGGTGCAAATGAGAGCAGAGCAGAGGTCTCCATGACCTCTTTGCAGTGCTCACACACTGTCGTCTGCAGAGCTCCCTGTCACTCCCTTTCTGAAAGTCTCAGCTAAGGCCATGGCGCCTCTCCTGTCACCAGCTCAAGCAGCCAGAATTGTGAGTGCACTTGTGGGTGTGCTTTTCTGTCCTGACAGACTGGATTTGGTTACCATAAAAATCGGGGCTGCGTTTCTAAGATACATTATGGGCACTCAGGTGTGTTCTTCTCCATGGGAGGAAAATAAGGCTGAGGGGCAATTTAGTTACCAACTGTAGGCACAGGCAGAGCTTCTCATCAGGAGAATGCGGAGCGGCCGTTCTCAGTCCAGTGCAGGGAATTGACTTTAAAATGGGATGTGGTGGTTGTACGTGAGGCCTGTACTTCTGGGATTCTGGAATATTTAAATTTTACTTGGGCTCCAGTGTGACCTCTAGCCCACCAAGGAAGAAAGGACGACAGAGAGATAGGAAGGCATTGCCTTCCCTTTCCTCTCCCGGCCCCATCACAAGAGCAACTCTGTTTTTGCCTGTGGTTTTATTTGAAAAGGTTTAGCTACTTAAAAGTTTGAAAACCAGTGCCTTAGATACTTTGGTTGAAGTGTACCAAAACACCATCTTCTGAGCTTCCCCGCAGCTCAGTCTGCAGCCTCCGAAGTGCTTTTTCTGCATGTGTCTGTCTGTGGCCCATTTGTGCCCTCCTGCGAGTCACAAATGCATGTGCATAGTGGTAAGCAGAGCACACAGTGAAAACCAGTGATGTCAGAAACATTCGTCCACCCCAGCTGTTTGTGCTCCTGCGGCCATTGTTCAGAAGAACAGTTACTGTATTTATACCCTCTTGTCTCTTAGGTGTTCTTTTTCCATCTGTGAAATCAGATGCATTTTATCAGCACAGTTACAACAGTGTGTCCATAATTTAATTCACAACTTTTGTTGACAGTGCTTTTAAATAAAATTGTCATTTTATTTTACACGTATAATTGCAAGCATTATAATTTTGCTGAGATGTGGTATATTTACTGCAAAAAAAAAAAAAAAAAAGCCACACTTAATCAAGGGTTAAAACACCTGATAGATTCTTTCCTGCCTTTTTGCTTCTATAGAGGCAGAGTAACACAGTAAGCCAGAGTGATCATCTAACAGTAATTCACATTTGACCTTAGGCTGTGCTCGCTATAATTCTAGAGACTTTATGTAGGTGTCGTCATAGCCTGGCATCCAGCACAGTCCAGCCATTTAATGGGTGTTCACTGGTGCTTCACCGAGTGATCTATAGGGTTCATTCTATAAAAACAAAAAACAAAAAATAAGGTAACTTGTTTAATTCAAGAGAAAACAATAGCTTGTAAGAAAGGAGAAGTAACCACCCTGCATTACCTGGGTCAGCTGTGTTCGCATTTCTGGACGCATGATAAGGTAGCTGCTGAGCACTGGTGCAGCCGAACTCCAGCTGGAGAAGCACCGGCTGTGCGTGTCTTCCAGGAGGGGTGCAGATGGGAAGCTAAAATCTCCATTTTCCAGGTTGAAAGTGGTTTGTAATGCTTCATCATCTCAGTCCTCTTGTCCCTCTCTGTGCGAATGTCTTGATGTCTTATTGTTGGTGGATGTATAGTTGTGTGTGTGTGTTTTTTAATAAAACAGTGTTAGTCAGGTTTTTCCTGTTACTAGCCAGGGGAAAATGTAATAAAGAGAACCTCTTTATACACTAACTTTTTGTTTCGGTACTGACTCTTGATCTTAAATTTCAGTAAATTGCAACCCCAAAAGATACCATCCCATTTATTTTCTAGTGGAATGGATTAGGCTAGTCTACAAAAACCGTTAAAGATCAGAGAGATTTGGGTTGTTTTTTTTTTTTTTGTCACAAGAGGTCATGATACAATCTTGTGAATTCAGAGGGGAGTAAAGATTCTGTAGCAGTGTAGAGAAGGAAGAAGAGATAGGGAAGCCAAACTGAAAGATGGGGAGATTTTTGGGTGTGGTGTCATCCCCGGGTTATGAATTGTTTGTGGAGGATAGACATTTACAGTTTGGGCAGAGAAAGACGGCATATAGGACCAATAGAGTATAAAAAGATGAATTGGCAAAAAGGGGACTGAAAGTGCTTTGTTGAAGGGGGCTGTTCTTTGCTTTGTAGGACACTCTCCACCCCTGTGTGTGACCAGTAAAAATGTCTCCAGACACCATGCGGTGTCTCCTGCAGGCATAGTCCTTGAGAACTACTGGCCCGGAGCTGGCTGAGCACTGCTGCTGTGCTGTCCTCTGCTGGTGCCGCGCTGCACTTGTGGGCAGGTGGAAGGTCCAGGCGTTTGGGGTTTGACGGCTGGATAAGGTGCCTTTGGAGGGCAGGAGCAGACAGCCCAGTTTAGACTAAGTACTTGGTGTTAGAGTCAAGGAGCAGAGTCATTTTAAAGTGGATTCAAATTCTTTTAGTTCATGTTAGGTGGTCTCGGGTTTTGCACTAAGAAGGAAAAAGTCACCTGGAAGTAGTGACGATTAATGTTAGTCCTTTGATGAAATTATAGAACGTTCCAGAATCCCCTGTGGAATTAACACGTAAGTGAGAGCATTGCTGCGCAGCAGTTAGACTGGACTGAATAGGGAGTTTAAAACATATTAAAAACATAAATTAAAATCCTGAAGAAGAAAACTATAACCTAGCCACACTGACACCATTTTTATTTGTTCATTTTACTGCTGGACCGACTCCCCACCCGTCTTTGCATTTTGTTTATTTCACTGAACATGATAGATTTCAATGTTAGTGAACTGTTATTTCTGTCCCCTGAAGATCACCTATTAGGGACACCTAATATTCTATAGATCTGTTTTTTAAATTATCAAGCAATCCTCTAGGTTAGGTTGTTTCCGATTAATAATGCTATTCCTAATGTTGCCGTAGACTTCTTCTTCATTGAGGTTTGCATGTTATAAAGGTTTCATAGGATGCTGAACACAGCAGAAGTATATGAACTCAAATATCACCACCTCAGTGAGGCCTTCTCTGACCCCCACAGATAAAACCGCAGTCCCTGCCTCTGCTTTGTTTTTTCCACAGCACTAGCTGTCTTCCCCAGAACTGGGTGTTTTACTTACTTGATTGCTTGTGTCTCTGTTGCTGAATACAAACATGCCAATAGGACACTTCAATTTGTGTTGCCAGCATCTAAAATAGTGCTGGTACATGCATACTTGCGGAATGGTGGGGTTTACTCAGATATTCAGGGAAAATGAGCTTGGAATAATGCCAGTAGCAACAGATCTCAATGGAAGCTAGTGGTAACTAATAGAGTGATGACTAATCTTTCATATCTAGATGGGATAGAAGACAACACAAAGTCCCAGGGACCGTGAATGGGAAGATCGAGGGGTTAGCACGGAGGTAATTGCGGCACCAAAGGCACATTCCTCCAGAAGGAGAGACGGGAGAGGGGGAAGGCAGATAGATTGTGGTTACTGTGGGACTTTCCCAGTTTAGATACTAGAGAGGAAGCAGTTGGGGAATTAATTGTGGCAGGGTTGGTGGAAAACTACTTCTGCTGGCAATGGACCACTTTTTAAATTGGCCTTGCCTTGGCGCACAGTTCCCTCTGAGCTTGTCCCATTTGGTTTAGATTGGATAACGGTATATAAATCAGGTGTTATTTCCAAAGGCCCCTCTTCGTTGCAGTATGGCTAGAGGCGATAATCTGGGCAAGCAGGTATGCTGCCAGTGCCGGCCACACAGGTCAGCTAGGTGACCCAAGTTTTAAAGCCCAGTTGAGAAAAATGTTGCCTCCCTCATTTGATACAGCTGATTCCTTTTTAATTGAGCCACTCAGTTGAATTTTCAGTGACTGTATCATAGGTGCTCTTTCTACTTGAGGCCACCTTACTTCGAGTAGAGCGGCTTGATAAATATGTAAAACATTTGCATAGCGTATGCTTAAGTTCATCTCTAGGAGCTGCTGGCGAGTCAGTTCTGTAGGAAGATAGTTTTCTTTTGGAGTAGCCCTGCTAGTCTTAGCCAGTGTGTGATTCTCCAGTTCGTTAGACGTTTTTCCATAACATTTTGGCATATGCACGTGTGTGTTTGTGTGTGTGTGTGTCTGTGTCTCGTCTTTTTTTTTTTTAAGTGAATTAACGTAATGGAAGTTTGTTTTCTTCTCACAGAATAGTCCAAAATGGGTGGTCCTGTTTAGGAAAAGAGAATCCTTCCAGATTATGGCATCAGACCCCATAGGACTTGGCTGTTATTGACTGAGATTCTGAGTCATTGCTCTGAAAGTAACTTGTGTCCTCTTGCTTTTATTCCACTGACAAGAAGTAGCCATATCCCAGTAAAAATACAAGAGCCAGGTGTCAATGCACATAGGGACACCAACGTGGCTTATTTTAGTTGACCCTCATATGAGTTGATAGTGCTAGACAGGTATCATTTAGCAGCCAGAGTTCTGTGGAGAGACTTGAAGTAATGCTTCTCTCTCATATTTGTCAAAACATGGTAATAATTTCCAACATAACCTTTCTTACTCTTCCAGAATCTCTGAATACTTTATCAATGTACCGATTGCTGAGATGTGATACAATAAATAGTACATGGGGATTCAAGGTACTAGTGCTGCGGGGAAAGGACAGTAGGGACCTTCCAGGTCAGGAGAGGAGACTTGATCGGGAGCGCTGTGCCTGATCTTTGAGCTCCTCGGCATCTAGTCAGGATGGTATTTGATAATGTTTTCAGTATGTTTAATGCTTTTAGAGGAAAGATGATTTTCTGATAAAATACAAAGCACAAGATGGTTACGAAGGGTGTTATTTAAAAATGAATTAGAGTGCAGGAAGAGGAACTGGCAGTGTCTTTGACTTCATGCCAAATGCTATCCACATAGTTCTTTCTATGTGTTTTCTCTGATCCTCAAAACAGTGCTTGGATTGTAATATCTCTTATCTGCAGATTATGAAATTAAGGCCTAGAGAAGTTAAGAAACTCGTCCATCATCATCCAACTAAAGGGCTGGAATTTGAACCAAGAAATCTCCAACTCTGTGCATTATATATATCTTAAACTACATGAAAGGACAGCAATACCAAGGATTAGGGCTTTTAAAAGTGATCAGAATTCATTGAATCCAGAAGAGGCCTCTTAACACTGGAGCCTGCACCGGCAGCACAGTACCTGAGAAGAGAGTGTCCATGAGCTGCTGTGTGCCCCACCCCGTTTGTCTTGTGCCAGTTCTTCAGCTGTTGGGATGGCATGATGGCCAGCACCCTGGGCGTGGGCATGGCTTCCAGAAGCAAAGGTAGAATTAGAGTTGTTGTAGCCTTTATGGGGAAGAAGTCCACTTGCCTTATTCAAATTAATTGATAATAGTAGGAAGTTCATTAGAGAGATCCACATAAAGAGATTTCTTGTGAGGCTTGTCGCAGAAATGCTTTCTCATGTTCCCGTGCTTGGGTCGGCTTTACTTGTTTATGATGCATATTGTAATGACGAGCTGAGTTTTGTTTTCTAATTAAAACAAAAAATAACTAGAAGTTCCTGGAACCAAGTGCTTCATTCAAATAGGATGTGATCGCTATATTGATAAGTATAGTATGGTATAACATTATACTTGTTTTTGTCTGCTTGCTTTGAGAATTTAGTAAATGCTTCCTCCACCTGTGGTTGCAAAAGTTCCAGTGCCCTTTTTTGGGTTGGAGTGATTTTTTTTCCCTTTCCAACATAGTTGTATGTAGTTAACACTTCGTGTGACCCATCTTAGAGGAGCTGTTTCATAAGCCTTGATTCTATTGAAAACCAGCTAAAACCATCCTGCTTTTACATGTCCTCATTATTTGGTTGTTAGCATAATATTAGCTACTTTAAGATCCCAGACTTCTCTTTATCTTGATCAAAAAACAGCCTCTGGGAAGAATCCTGCAGTTTCCATTTAACCCTTGTGTGACCTCTCAGTGAGGAGAATGGAGCAAACAGTTATAAGCTTGACTCACTGGGGGAATTGTACAAACCACATTTCTGCTGCAGCGTCTCAGTGAGCACAGTCAGGTTCAAAATTTTACATAAGACATACAGAGTTAACCCATGTCTGGGAAGGCGAGCGTGTGTGTTTTGTTAACCAAGAGTTGTTTGCTTACAGGGAGCATGCTGGAGAACCAGACTCCTGGAGCAGTTTGTCCTATGAAATACCTTGTGGAGACTGTTCAGTGAGGCACCATCGAGAGCGGGGTATCTATACACTAACCTCCGAGTCTGAGCCCCATCATGAACCTCCATTTCCTGGAGACAACTGCACTGGACATGTCTTTAAACTCATGAACATTCAACAGGAGCTCATGGTAAGGAAGGAAGTTTCCGTTTCTCAGCCTTTTGTGCCCTCCCGCAATGAACCTTGCAGTGCAGTACAGTACAGTACAACATAAAAATGTTTTCCCCCCAAGAATTGTGAAACCTGTAAAGTATCAGCAGTATTCCATGTTTCCACTAAGAGACAGAATGAACTCTAGCATGGTAGCAATAGGGAACCAAGAGAAGTTTCCACTGGTTTTTGAAATAATGAAGGATACCTCACACATTGCAGCTATGGAAATAATGCAACAATTAGAGCTAAGTTTTCTGGTACAAAGGTAATTTGTCTGTGTTTGGTTTCACTTTATAAAACTAAATGAGCAAAACAATTTTTGAGATTTTTGCTAAAGAGCAAGAAGCAGATTTACTTAGAAAGAAAACCTTTTCACAACTACTTCCATGATTGATGTTAGTGCTAATATACTTAAATTGATAGTTACGTAGTAGAAAAATTGCTTTAAAATATTTCATAATTCACTCAAGTCTTCTGGATAAAGTTGCTGCCAGACACAAAACCATTACAGACTCCCTTGTAGCATTTGTTACGGGTAATAGAAACGTCACATGGGTACATCACTCTTGGCAACATCTGAAAGCTAAGCTTGGATAATTTTCCACCCAGTTTGTTTTAGAGCTGATTTGATTTGGAAGGAGCTTGCCAGTAATTTCATTAAAGGCCATCTCGGGTCAGCTCAGTGCCAGCGGTTTCTTTGGGAGGCCTTTTTGAGTCCAGCAGCCCAAGATAACTTCTTAGTAGGGTTGTCTGATGTGCCTGACTCTGCCTTTCTGCATCACGTTTGTTCTAGGACAGCCAGCATTTTATTTTCCTCTAACAGACCTCCAGGAAGTCAGGTTTCCCTTTAGAGCTTCTCTTACTAGGTGAGTGAGAACCCAGTTTAAAATGCCAGTTTCCAGGTGCCAGAGTTACTTGCAAGCTTTGGGAAGACTTGAAAGAAAACCAAGAGAAATTAAAGTAGAGGATAACACGTGTTAGGGGCTTCTAAAATTTTTCAAGCAACATCACTTGTTCAAATCTCTCTTCTATTTTGTTAACGCTTTATTAAATTTAATGATTCATAATTTTTAGGAGACTGACACTTAACTCAGGAATGAAAGCAAGCTAATTTTGAGTAAGGAGCATGGCACAGAAATTTTTAGTAAATATCCATTTTTGTGTTTTCTTATTAGGCATTAAATGAGTGTAACATTTTACACTTATCTGTGTAAACTTCTATAGTAGACTCAATAAGTAGACAGGAGCAGTCTGATGGAATAATAAGTGCTCGTCACACTTAGTAACGAGAGGACAGTAGATATGCATGAGATTCCTACAGTAGGGATCGCGAGGGAACAGTAATAGTTTTTGTGTTGAACAAATAGTATTATAAGAATTCTTAAATTTTGCTATAAAAGCAGTCTTACCCTATATATCAGCTGTATTCATCTATCTCAATTTTTTTCCAAACCTTGTCTGTGTGTGCAAGTAATTTTTGCATAATGATAAACCTTGGTTTAAATAGAGCTTTTAAAATATACTGTAATTTTTTCCCCTGAAATCACTGTTCTTCATATTTAACTTTTATATAGTAGCCTAGCATTTTCCATCAAGTTGATAGACCTCAGTTATCTTAGCCATTCCCATGTTATGTCTGTTTACTTTTTTTAAAATGAGGTTAACATTGATTTATAACACAGCATAAGTTTTAGATATGCAGGTTCACTCATCACCAAATGTATGATAACACACCACACCTAACACCAAATTCCTGGTAATCCTTCACTACTCCCCATTGGGCCCCACTAGATTTTGCTCCCACCCACCCTACCCTGTTTCCCTCTTAACCTCTACTGTACATTGTCCAAGAGTTGGTTTTGTTCTATCTGTTTGCTTCATTTCTTTATATTGCACATGTGAGTGAAAGCATCCATATTTGTCTTTCTCCTTCTGACTTAAATTCAGTTAGCATCATCCCCTGTAGTTCATCCATGTTGTTGCAAATATCAGGATTGTACCTTTTTTTTAATAGCTGAGTAATATTGTAATGTATATATGTGTGTATATATATACCACATCTTTATCCAGTCATCTCTTGATGAACTCTTAGGTTATAAATAGAACTGCAGTGAATATAGGGATGTAGATATCTTTTTGAATTAATGTTTTCATATTCTTTAGATAGATACCTAGAAGTAGAATTGCTGGATCCTAAGTTGGTTCTACTTTTGAACTTTCTGAGGAATCTCCATACAGTTTTCCCAGTGGCTGCACCACTTTACATTCCCACCCACAGAGTACAGGGTTCCCCTCTCTCCACACCCTTGCCAACACTTACTGTTTCTAGTCTTTGCCGGATAAGCCATTCTCACAGGTGTGAGTGTGATGCCTTATTATGGCTTTGATTTGCATTCCCCTAATAAGTGGTGCTGAGCAGTTTTTCATGTGTCCTTTGGCCATTTCTGTCTTTTTTTGCAAAAATGTCTGTTCTGCTCTTCTGCCAGTTTTTTTATTGTTTTTTTGTTGTTGTTGTTGTTGGGTTGTATGAATTCTTTATACATCTTGGATATTAACCCCTAATTAGATGTATGATGTGCTAATATCTTCTCTCATTTGGCTGCCTGTCATTTCATACTAATGTTAGTTCCTTTAGCTGTGCAGATGATTTGTGTTTGTTTATTTTATGAAAATCAAAGTTGCAGGACTGTTTCTGAGATGACCTGTAATATGCTCAAGCCTTAGTATCACTAAAAATAACTAAGAATTAGGTGTAGATAGTTAGATGTGTCCTTATTTAATATTTTAACTTCTTTTTAAATCAAAGAGTAAAAGTATTGTCCATGTCACTGTTCTTGAAATTATGAATCCTTAGCTCAAAGCTGGATGGAATGGAGCATATTTCAGGGATTAAAGGACACTGTGTAGCTCCTAATGGGAATTTAAGGCAGGGAACATCTGCCTGTGCTGTGTGATCGAAGAGTCAAGTCTGCTACGCTGGCTAGGCCGTGTTCTACTTGTGTGCATGAGGTGGGATGGAAGCAACCTCCACCCTCTAGAGACTGATGAAAACATTTTCTCAGATACTCATTTGAAGATATTTATGGGTTTTTTAAAAATAAGATTTTGAGGCTCAATTTGTATCTGCTTTCTACAATAAAAACAGTCATCTTGTATATTCTAGACAGTTCTCATCACCCCAGTGGGTATGCTGTTGTACGAGCAAAGTGAGATGAGGAACAAGAGAAAATGTACGAGTCCCAGTCAGCTGTGGTGTCTCCCTAGCAGGGCAGCAGGTAGTGCATTCTCACCGGTGGGATTTTCCTTACAGGTGTCAGCAGAGCCTTTTCCTGTTTTTAACATGTCTCTCCTTTCCTCCTAGAAAACAAATCTCAGGCAAATGGACAGACTTACACCCCTGATGGTGACAGCACAGGCTCCTTCAAGTCTGCCCAGTGCCCCAGACACAGATGGCCGGTGTTTGCCCTGTGCTTCGGAGCCTGCTGTCAGCCAGCAGCTTGCTTCTTCGCCCGAAGATGTGGAGCCCGCTCTGGCCTGCCAGGGGAGCCCTCTTGGGGAAAGTTCCTCTGCTGTGTCAGGTGTGGTTGTGGCAGAGAATACAGACTGTTCCTCTAGGAAGGGAAATAAAGGCATGGAGAAAAAAGGAGGAGAGAGAGTTTGGAGACCTCCCATCGGCTCTGGGACTGTGTCCGATCCCAACTGCTGCCTTCAGAGCATTCCTGACGATGGAGGAAATTGCACGGTAAGCCTTCCAGCCTGTGGAATCAGAAATGAAGAAACTGGAACAAAATCTTCCACAGTGGCCACAGACCAGGAGTCCCTGAGCAGACGGGGCAGTGTCCTACAGGAAGACGAGCTACTGCAGCCAGACATGCCCCAACATTTACCTGAAGCGGAACTGCCAGTCACTTTAGCAACAGATGCCAGTGTCCCAGAGACTGCGGGAGACACAGAACAAGGTCTCGTGAAGCCAGGTGCCACCCTCCAGAAGAATGTGCCACAAGTAGGAGGTACAGAGGCAAGAGCTGAGAACTCTGTCACCAGCACAGTGGTGGCCTCTGATGTCGGTGTCACGGGTCAGCCTGTGGATACAGTCAGAGTTTCAAACTCTGCCTCTACCACTAGCTCCCTGGGTGATAGCACTCCTGCTGAATCTCTGCTTGCACTTAGTAATAGAGAATCCTCCGTTGAGAAAGCTGTAGACACTGAATTGTCAAGAAGCGGTGAAGAGGACGCTGCTGCTCCAGTAGATCAGAGTGCCCTCAGAGTTCCAGCTGCTGCCAGAAGCAAGATTTCAGATGAGCTCGAGCCTGCCACTCCCTTAGCAAGCATGTGTGAGGCCACACCAGGCTCCGATCTAACCTTTCCCAGGCCAGGCAAAGATGAAACGCCATGCCAGAAATCAGAAACAGAGTCATCTCACGTTCAGAGTCAAAATAACAGATCATCCCTCTGCAACGTAGCAGGCAAGGATGAGCTCAGTGCTACCTCTGCAGGGCGGCAGGACACAGTGACTTCCAGTGGAGTGTTGGTTGCAAGACACTGTCATGACATAGTCACCCAGCCTGAAAGCACCACCGGCGAGCCGCCCGGCACACAACCCCCGCCCTGTGCCATCTGCACTGAGGGCCCACAGAATGATGCTGCCCCCTCTCACCCTGTGAGAGTGACCCAGGAACAGCATGTGGATCGGAGTCTTTGCAGAGGATTGGATAAGAAGGAGGAGGACCAGGGGCAAGATTTAAAACTGGAAAAATCTTTAACAAGTGTACTTGAGGTAGTTCCACATCCACTTGTCCCGAAAACTGAGAAAGAACTGGTGCTAGGCCAGGCAGTGACATCAGACAGGACCTTCTCTCTGGCAAACAGTCTAGGCAGTGAATCAGTAACCAAAGATGACGCACTTTTTTTTGTCCCCTCCCAGAAAGAAAAGGGAACAGCAACTCCTGAACGACTTGCAGCTACAGATTGTAGGGATGGCCCAGACAGGGACTCAGTAGATCGCGACAAGCTGCCGCTACAAGACCCAGCTGCGAGCCTGTCTGCGCCCTCTGCTGCTCTCGACCTTCAGCCTGACATGGGGAACGCCAGCCCCATGGGGCTCAGCAGGGAGCGCGAGGCTCCCTGCCTCTCAGCAGCCCCCGAGGTGCCACGTATCGAGGGGAGCACTGACTCTTCCCAACTGAGTGTGACTAAGGCCACTTTGGCCTCGAATTCCATTTTGGCTGAAGAAGGAAAACACCTGGTGGATCCAGAAAGCTCTGCAGCTCAAGGGCAAGGTGACAAAGATGAAGCAGTGACTTGTTCTTCCATTAAGGAAGATGCTCTTTCTTCAGGATCACTGCTGCTGGTCCAGCAGAGACCACCTCCTCCTGGACAGGAGGTACCAGGATTCAGTGGAGACCCGGGCTCAACTCCCTTTGCCGAGGACAAAGCCCTTCAGCCTGGTAATTCCCTGGGCACACCCGCGGCCTGTGTCATCCCAGAAATGAAACACAACAAGGAAGTGGCCCCACCAGTCTCTCCACTGACTAGAGGTGGGGCCGCACAGAGCCTGGTGCCACCAAGGGCAGACCTGACTGCAGACTGGAGCCAGGAGGCCTCAGGGACGGAGCAGAGCAGCTCAGCTGTGCTGCCAGATGGGGCTGGGGCTCTTCCTTGCAGTTGGTCCTCTGCTCTGGATGTTGCAGTGGAAAACACTCAGTCCCAGGGGAAAAGCATTGCTTGTGAGGTGAGTGGAAATGTGGTGTCAGATATGGCAGAAGTTGGAGAAAGGGCCATCTCATACCACCCTCAAGATGGCTTGATGCCAAAAGTCTTGAGCCAGGAGGAGAAGATGGACCTGGGTTTGCCAGGAGCTTTACCAGACATAGGTGTGACTGACTTTCCGGCCACAACCACCCCAGAGGTGATACCGCTTGGCTGGGAGAAAGGGAAGGTGGAGGGAGCCGACCCCAGCTGTGCTGTGAGTGATCCCAAGGAGGCAGCGACGGAGGGCGGAACACATTTTGTCCCGCTGCGGACCATTGCCAAGGAGCTTCCCGCAGCGACAGGGCCTGCAGACAGTGAGGATAAGGCCCCAGGCAGAGAGAGTGCCTCCCTGCCCCCTTGCACTGTCTCTGCCCACACTGCACAGCTGCCTGCAAGAGCAGACTCCATAGAGGAGGCTGCAAGTCGCATCGTGGATGCTGTCATAGAACAAGTCAAAGCGTCAGGAGTTTTGATTACGACGGGGGACATACGTCCTCCACCACTGTCCAGTCCTTCAGAGTTGGCACCAGCGACTACACAGCTCGAGAGTACCTCTGCAGGGCAAGTGGATGCTTTCCTGCCTGGCGAGGCCCCGCACGTGGACATTACTCATGAAGACGCCCCTGGAAACCTTGCAAGGCGCTTTGCTGAAAGTGGGGAGCTGAAGAGGAGTATTCAGTCTGTGCAAGGTCCTGAGCCGGCAGCAGGTAAGCCAAGCAGAATGCAGAATTAAGTCTTTGATGTGGCGGTAAAAACACAGGTGTCTTTGCTGCTTGGAGGTCTGCAGTCGGGGGAGATTGCCGAGATAACCGTCACTCCGTGGGAGAGGCTGTCATCTCCCGTGGGAGAGATTCTGCTGCTCCTGGCTTGATGGACCGCTTGCTTGTACTTTGTCTCACCTGGATAAGTGGTCACCGGTGCTCTAAAACGAGAAAAGAATTTAGCAGATGTTTTCATTCACATGGCTTAGTTCTTTCTGTAGAGCCTTTTGTAAAAAGCAGTGCAGAAAATTTGTGTTAACAAGCCTGAAATGCCTTTCTTTCCCTGAGTCTATTTTGAGCAAATTCAGAATCAGAGCGATCTCATCAAAGCCACACGTATCCTGCTAAGCTATTGGCCCCATAGCCCTAATAGTGACATTAGGTCACTGATGAGGGGTGGAGAACAGGGATCCGCCTTTTCCTGCCCGAGGGGCAGACCTGCAGCTCCACTGTGGTCTGGGAATTCAGTTCAGGACCCTGTGCAGAGCGGTGGGGGGCGGGGGGGGGGGTGTTGCAGGATTTCCGCCTGAGCCCCGTCTGCTGAGCTGCTGTCACTGGGCAGGAGTGCGTCTGCTTATCTTGTGAAGCAGCTGCACCCAGCAGATTGCTCACGCAGCGAGCAGCTTGCTCCACCTCTGGGTCGCCGCGACCAGAGAGCAGAGAAACCACTGGTGCTTGGTGGCAATAAGCTCCACGAATAGAACTTCTTGCTGGGGTTTGAGACTGAAGCTGAGACTGGCATTGGACTCAGCCTGACTCCTGACGTCTTCAGGAGTTGACTTGATCCACTCTTACACCACCTGTTACCAGGTGTAGACAGAGGGTCTGTCTACATGCTTGCCGCCAGGCTTTTGTAGGTAAGGTGCAGCCTGTTGCATTTTTAATGTGTGACTTTTCTGTTTTGCTCTCTTGGTAATTTTTGACGGTGCCTATAAGGGGTTGGGTGTGGAGAAACATAGAACAAGGAAAGAAATGGCTTAGGGAAAAGAGCATGTAAACACGGTGGTTTACTCCATAAAGATTTTTAACCAAATATATATTTATTTCTAATTGAGGAATTTAAGAAAACTAAGGTAGTATTTTGGGTAACTTTAGGATTTTATTAATGTTTTCGATTGTTCATGGTAGAAATGTGTTGACTGCTGTCTCAGAATTTAAATGAGATGGTCTCTAATTTTTAAACATAAGACAGCCAATGAGTCTATTTGGGGACCCTGGCAGGTTGACATTTCGGAAGAATGGGAGTGACCGTAAGCCGATGCCTGGCTGCGTGCTTTACATTTGGGGGCTGTGTCTTTGGCTACATGGCCTGGCATTATTTCTCTTTCTGGCTTAGTAGTCAGAATTCAGCCTGAGCAAGTGCACATTTGGTGAGGCTCTGCCTCTTGTACTCTGAGACAGTGTGAAAACCAGGGGAATTTCATGTTTTGATTTTTAATCATGTAAATAAAGATGTTAACAAGTGCTTTTTAAGGTTTTAGAAAGGGATACTGGATCTGTGAAGTTTCAGCAGCCTCTCTGAGCTGGGAATTGGTCAGTAGTGTGGGCGACTGACTTGCTCTGCTACCCGGAGGAGCCATGAAGCTCAGGGCTCATGGTGTCAGACAGAGAACTGGCCATCAATGAGGAAATGAGTGTTTTCTTCAGAAAATAGCCAGGATTGGGGCAAGTCCCTGGTCACATTACCTTAGAGAAAAAAGCACCTGAGTGTGATCTCAGAGCCAAAGGGTATTTTCTTTTCTAGGAAGTTTACATTCCATTCGTGAGTTTAGCTATACTGTTTTATGAGTAAAGAGACATCAGTTAAACTACTGATTTGGAAGAAGTCACCATGCCATTGACTTTTGTTTTTATATTCTGCTCTGGCTCAAGTCAAATAGAAATTGAGAGGGGGAAAACACAAAACTTCTAACTCCATTGAGAAAGAGGGATGTATCCTTTCACCTATCGAGAGCAGTGACCACCGTGCTTTGGGCAATAGGTTGTGCTTCCAGCCCCTCAAGTCTCAGCAACCAGTGTTTGCCATTGTGACGTGTTGCTCTTTGCCAAGATAAATGCTCTCAGATGACAGCTTAAGATACCAGGTTGTGTCAGAAATCACATCCCGCAAATAAACAAAATAAAAGTCAACTACCAAACCCCCCCACAAAAAACTGACTCACTTAGAAATGTTTTGATCAAGGACTATTTCTAAGTGGTTTGCTTTAACATTAATCACAGTTGATGTACTACAAACAGATTTTGGTTTTGGGCAAAGAAGCGGGTTCTTTTAAAAATTGCTAGTAGATTTTAGTTATAAAGGAGAAGAAAGGAGATACATAAATGTTCATTACAGGGCAGCGATTTTCCTAAATCTAAATTAAATTAGGCCTTTTTTGATGTCACAGTACGCTATTAGAATAAAAGCTTAATTTATTCCTCAATAAGATTCACTTTTTGGTACAGGGGCACTTTCTTCTGTCAGGACTGGTGTGACGAGGTCGGCAGCACCTGCACAAAAGTCCTCCGAAGGCGGGATGGTCATTCCACTTAGGCCAGGATTATTAAGGCACATTTCAACTCTTCAGTCATCGGCACCTTTAAAGTGTGTCAAAGCCTACATTTATTTTAGACTTCACGTTATCACTTCCTTCCTGGATCTGCCTGACTACATGGTGGTCAGGTAACAAAAACCACTATTGTTTAGTCTGTTCAGAGTAATTCTAGAGAAAACATTCAAAGCTTTTTCTTAAGAAAAGGAATCGATAGTTGTGATTATGTTTTGCTATGGAAAAGAAATAAAATTAAGAACTTTGTAGAATAGTTTGGGCTCATCAACGGCAGTGATGGATAGATGTGAGTGTCACGTTTTTGTAAATATTATCAGACTTGTCCCAAGAGCTTTATTTCATTCTCGGTGACTCTTTCCTTTTTGTTCTGTACAAACATCTCTTGCCTCTGGATAATGGTCAAAGTGGACTGCCTTCCTCTGGTTGTTAGTCTGTTTCCTTACAGCTTATGAATTTATTTTTCCATATGCACATCAGCACCACGCTCAGATTTGTCATGAAAAGTCGGTAGTGAAAATGGAAGTTCAATAGACATTGGATTGGATCTTCCCTTATCCACAAACCCACACCAAGTCTAGGGGAAACCATACAACATGGGATAAAGAATAGCCCCCCACAGGGTCAAAAGCATCACCAGCTCAGAAGGCAAGAGAAAACATTTCAGTTTAACACGAAAGCAAAGTAAAACACATGAAACCTTGAGCATGTTGTGTAAATAGGAAGGCACAGCAATCTATTTTTTCAAATGTGCTTTATAACCCTCCTTTTTTCTCTCCAGAAATGCCAGATTCGAAAGCTGACGATGAAGTGGATTTTCTGAGTAACACGAGGGCGAGCTCAGTTTCTGACGAGGCAGCTGCAGGAAGCACAGCCACTGCGCCGAACATGAAGCCAGGCCCGGAGACTCGGGCGGTAAGTGGCATCGCATTTATTCCTGCACGAAACGTGTCAGCCTGATGTGCTGTGTCTGCTTTACAGCCTGGGTTTGTTTATTTTTTCCTCCCCACAGTAGTACTTTCCCCTTCTCTCTGATTTCGTTGTGTAAATGTGGCTGTATTGCTGCAGTTAAGCTTTTGTGAATGGCGTGTGCCACACAGCACTTTGGGAATAGCCCCTCCTGCATGGAGCCCTGGCAATCGTAGTGAGAAAAATTTCCCTATGAGCACAAAACCTTTCAGTTTGTCATCAAGTTTAATGTGTCACAAAATGAGAACTACCACAGAAAAGGGATCTACCAACCCTTCTTAAACCTGACTTTCTTTATATAAAAACTGATATTAAAACCGACTGTAACATAGTTTATTACTGTCTAAAACGCAAAAGTGTCATTTTTAGTGATGAAAAAAGGTTCGGTAGGTTTTTTCATAACAGCTTTATTGAGATACAACTCTTAGACCATAAAATCCACCCATGCAGGTCAGGTGAACAGGTCAGGAGTTTTAAGTAGGTTCAGAGAATTGGAAGCAGCTCCCGCTGTCTACTCACCCCGAACAGAAAGCTTGTGCTCGATGGCAGCCCAGCAGCAGTCACTAATCTGCTCTCTGCTTCTGAATCTGCTCTTTCTGAAACTTCTTATAAGCAGAAGCATGCAGTAGATGGCCTGTGCTGACAGTTTCTTCACCCTAGTTTCATGTTTCAAGTTCGTCTGCTGTAACACGTGGATCAGTGTTTCACTTCCTGTCACTGCTCAGCCTCATTCCTTGGTGCGGGCATACTGTTGGTCGTACACTTGGATTGTTTCTACTTTTTGGCCGTTGTGAATAATACTTCTGTGAGCACTTGTGTACCAGTTTGCGTGGATACGTTTTCGTATGCCCAGCAGTGGGTCTGCTGGGCGGCGGGGTACTTCTGTGATGTGGTACGTTTTCACAAATGTGTTTCTTCAGGATCTTCGGGAGATTATTTTTCTCACTGTTTATACCTATTAACTTTTCAAACAAGGGAGCATAAGGTTGTTGGGAGAAATGGTGCTCTAAAACTTGAGATTCGAGGCTAGTTAAAAACTTTCTGGAAGTTGAAAATCAGGTTACTGGACTAAATTGTGTTGCTCCTCAGTAAATTAGTCTTGCTGTTCCGAAGTTGGCAGTGCATGATTTTTCTCTTTAGTGGACTAAACGATACTTCTTTGTAAAGCTACCCCAGTAGGTAAATAGAACTGTAGCTTCCTAAACTGTTTTAAGTGTATGAACTGTGATACTTTTTTTTTAAAAATGGGGTGCAGTGGTAGGGAGGTGCCGACTGTTCTAACCCTCTCCTAATTACAGGTAATATTCATGACTAATGCCTGGATGGCTGCTTGGATAGCAGGCATTATTCAGACAAGTGCTGCTTTTGCCCCTGGGGGGAAGAAAAAAGAACACACCCTGCATGGGTACATGTGTCTTTGTTTCCAGAAACCCCTACAAAATGGAAGGAACAAACTCACATCCTTGAATTCAAATGTTGATTTCTTAGTCCTCCACTTTAGCTAGCATGGTGTAGGGGTTAGTGTCCCTGGATGTGTCTAATGCTCCAGGCATTGTACACCCTTTGCTTTCCATGAGGCACAGCTCTGTTCTACTTGTATCTTGTCTGTTATAAAGGAGAAAACTTGCTTTTAAAAGTCCCTCCTTTTCTCTTTCCTTGTCTCATTTTCCCTCTAGTTCTTAGCAAGTTAGAGATAATAGTCCTCTGATTAACTAGCATGCTTTATTTTACAGATAGAAGAATTATGTCTGACAAGAATCACAGTAGCTCAAGGTCAGACCCGATTCGAATGTGGACTGGGAGTTGGATTTCTAACCTAGGACTTACACAGTGAGCACACGCCTGTGACTACTGGCACATTCTCAACAGCTATATACTGGCGAACATAGGTTAGACCCGAGTAGTTTGCCCGTCCCTGGGGGATGCTTTAGGCTTTGTAGACACACAGTCTCTCACAACTAGCCAGCTTTGCTCTTAATGTGAAAGCAGCCATAGGCTGTATGTAAGCAAAGCAGTGAGACTGTGTTCCGGCACAACTTTGTTTGTGGGCACTAAAATTTGAATTTCATAGAATGTTCATATATCATTAAGTGCTTTTTTTCGAATAACTTCTCTCATTTACAGTGTAGCACCTGCTCAGGGTTTTCATGGACTGGACACCACCTAGAGAACACTGTGTACCAGTGAACGGAAAGCAAGAAAACAGTGGCCTCTTTGCTTTTCTAAATGATTTTGTTTGTTTTGTATGAAAGTGTCAGTCACTAAACTGCACTTGGAGGCAGAGCCCTCGTTCTTCTCCCGAACAAGATTTCTGACTCAGTCTCTGTGCAGCCCAGCTTCTGCTCACCTTCTAGCCATCACCTTCGGGAGTCTGTCTGCCGTCTGAAAGGATTACTTGCGCTTGTGATGGTAGGAGAGGGTGAAGTGGCATTTTCCTGATACCATTTGATCTGATTTTTCTGACACTTGTCCACTTTGTGTTGTAGCCTTGGGAACAACTCAGTCATCGTTTCCTCCTCTTCAGATGAAAACAAAATTTATTACTGGATGCTTTGCTGCTGTTCTGAAAACCTAAAATGGCTTTTATGGCCATTTTCTAGTAAATGTAAAGAATCCATTGTCAATTCTTTGAGGATTCTTTCTGTTTTGTAACTTTCTCCAAACACGTAGTTGTCAGCACATAGAAGCCTCTGTCGAGTGTGACGCCAGCAGGTATTTAAAGAAAACAGCTGCATTCGGGTCCTGTTTTCCTTAGACCAGTAGACCGACGACGTCTCTCATACAAACTGAGGGGTCATTTTTTCATTTTTCAGCCTGCTCGTTACATTGTGTTGTAAATTAGCCCTTACTTTTGAGGTTAGTAATACTTAAAATCATGATTTATTAAGGAATTAACCAAGATTTGTTTATGAGCCTGTATCTTGAGAGGCAATAGAAGATCAGTCCTAACAGATATTTGTGCACTGGGTTGAAAATTGTTCAGAATTCAGGAGGCCAAATCATTAATTTGCACAAAATATTATTTATTCCCACTGCTTATTTTATCAGCATTTTATGGTTGCGGTTTGTTACTGAGTATTGCAGAAGCCTTAATATTAGTTAAAATTTCATATACACCTTTATTCCTGAAAGACTTTACTGGTTTCAAGGTTCTCACAACACCTTTTGTGTCTTCTGTTTTCCTCAGTGAGTTAATATCTATCAGACACTTAAAACATCCTTGCCCCACACAGTAAGTACAGCTTCACTTCATCATTATTGCTATTATTTAGTTCCATAACTTCAGATTCAGATATCCTGTTCACTTATTTAAGTGTCCAGTGGCTTGCAGTGGTCTGTTGGAAGCTGAGTGAAGCATAAGGCTTTCTGAAGTCCAGCACCTTTGCTTGACATAGAAGAAGTGGATTCAGGTTGGTTATGTGACTTGCCTTGTTTCACAACTAGTTTACCTTGCAGACTGAACTAGAGCCTTGGTTCTGTGCTAGTCTGACAGTTCTGTGCCACTATAATGCGTTTTCCTGAAGGTACCATCCTGAGGGTTCACATCTGTGAAATCCATTTTACTTGGATAAGGATTGGTTTTTGCATTTTAAACAGATACCCCCAGATGGCATTTAAACAGATTAAAACTCTAAACCATTGTGTTACAGTCTTGTGCTTTCAGTGGTCGTTGTAGAAATTGCTATGGTCATTTTAGGACCCAAACTGGTTTACTTTAATAATTCTCATGCTCTTAATAATACCAAGATGAGGTTTATCCAAAGATTGTGCCAGCCACATGGGATAAATAGTTAAAATTCAGCAAGCCAATATATCTTGTCAAGATGCCCGTAGCCCTATAGCCAAACAGCTTATAGTTCAAACACAACTGTAAAATTCCGTATGTTGAGTGTTCAGTTACTGGGAAAGTCTGCTCGTTAATAATGCTCTGCAGTCGAGAGCATTTTAAATTGGGACCCTGCTCCCTTCAAAACAGACACATTCACACACACACACACACACACACACACACACACACACACACACACACACACCCATATGGCCAAACATCACGTTAACTGAATTTCCATTCTTAATTATTTTTACAACAAAATCATATTTTTTTTCAAGGTTGTGGTAAAGACTGTATTGGACTATTTCCTATTAATAGTTTCCCCTTGGATTCTCTCTATAGT
This sequence comes from Solenodon paradoxus, assembly GCA_004363575.1. Classification (NCBI taxonomy): domain Eukaryota; kingdom Metazoa; phylum Chordata; class Mammalia; order Eulipotyphla; family Solenodontidae; genus Solenodon; species Solenodon paradoxus. The sequence continues at coordinate 235,645 of RJWH01001472.1, forward strand.
TTTATTATTTTCAATACAAAACTTTTCTTTCACTTATCTCAAGGTGGAGAGCTTGTATTTCTATTCCTAGTCCAGGGGTCTGGTCAGAAGCTTTTTGTTTTGTGTGGCTGTTCGCAGGCTCCGTGCTCAGCTGCGTAGGAAAGTATGGACGCTCTTAGGCTTCTGGTAACTAACTCAACCAGCTGCATCACTGATGTGCACAGAAGCTTACGCAGCCTTCTCTGTTCTCGAGCAGTTTCTGGTTTCAGTGAGGTCTTTTTAATATGTCTCTGCTATCAGATTTACACGCATAGTTTTGTGATGTACGTGGCACCTAGGAAAAGGCAAAATGACCTCTATGAACTGCCAGATATTTGGCATTGAAGAGACCTGGGTCTCCCTTAATTGTCGCATTTGGGTCCACAGCTAGAGCTAGCTTCAACTATAGCGAAACTTACTCTTTAGGTTTTCATATACATTTTTAGAAAATATTCTATTTCTGTGTCTCCTCTGAAAATAAGAGTTTCCAGAAAATTCTGCAGTGGCTGCTTCTGCAAATACTTCTCTAGAGTAGACAGTTACAAAAAAGAAGAGCCTGGGAGAGAGAACCCCAGATCAATAAGTCCCAAGTGGAAAAACTGTCATCTTAGTTTAAAAATACATGGAAGGGTATAATTTAATGATGTGACTATACATTTTTAATTAAACAAGTTGATTTCTCTTGTCTCTATTTTCTACTGTGTATGGTAGTCAGGTAATTGCTAAAGTTTCTTCCAGCTCTTAAAATTTTGACCAGTGCATAATTTTTAGGTGCTTAGAGTAAATGTTAAAGGTTGTGGGTGTATCTCATATGTTGGATCCAAAGGACAATCATGGAGGACTTTTAAAAATCACACATCACAATTTCAAGTAGCCAGAATCTTAGCTAAGCCCTTTTTCTTGAGCATTTTCTACCACATTTTGTTCTGCAGTTTAAAACTGTATCAGTTTTTTTCCTTTCATAGAACTACTTCTTGTGGGCCGTGTGTGAATCACGGAAGGGTATGTGTGCCTCCCCCGCCCCGTTGGGACAAAGAACCAGATCTGATTCTTTCCACTCTTTGCACCTGTTTCTTGCACTCACTTCAGTTTTGTTCATTCTTAACCTCTTTATGTCGACAATTAAAGTAATACTAAGAATAATGGAAAGATTATAGAGCCCAGTAAGCCAAGGTTTTAATCCCAGTTACCACTTTGATTCACTTACACAAGTTTATCCTTCTATAAATTAGAACGATGGCTACGTCAAAGGTTATCTGTACCAACTAGAGTTAGTATAGTACCTCACGTGTAACAGGCATGCATGGTATGAGCAGTAGGTGTGATTCTCATCTCATTTTAAATGAACTCAGAATTGTGGATGGATGATTTTAGACAGGTGATGGTTTAAATGGTCTTGGAAGAAATGACCATTTGTATTAGGCCATAATGACACTTGTTTAAATTACCATGTTTGCTGTGGGGGGAGCAACAGTTTGTTCAGTGCTTGATTCAGTGAACTCTTTTATGGGCCTTAGATATGTGGAAATGAAGAGAATTTGGTCTCTGAATGCAAAGGCTCCTGCTCAGTAGGATGAGGCCATTATTAAACCAGTAAATCAGATGTGGTCTTCTAATCACTGTTAAAATATAAATATATGTTTAGCCCTGAATTACCAGTAATGAATAGATATCTTTCAGGATGCTAGATGGTAAATTCTGAGTTCCCACATATCCCCGAGAGGAGGGAAGTTTGGAAAAACTGGCGTATTATTTTTATACTGTTTACCTCAAGTGGCTGTCCAAGTTTTGTTTCTGACTTGGATTTTCTTTGTGGGAGTGAAAATTTGTGCATTCTGTGTCAGAAGCAGGGCCTGAGGTTGACCACTATTTGTATCAATAGATTTGGAAGGCTGCCATTTGATGATCTCTGAGAAAAGTGAATGCATTGTTTCTGCTCTTAAGTTCCGTGTTCAGCTTGCATGACTGATGGCTGCTTGCTTTGTGTCTTAGAAGAGAAAGCTCCCAGAGTAGAAAAAAGGGAAAGTGTTATTTGACCTGTGACGAAAGATGTTGGTCCTTCTCAGGGATATGCTTGGATATCTATGAGTAGGGCAGGTACAGATTTCTCATAATTAGGTTTTGATTGTGTATTTTAAGAAACTACCCAGTGGTGTCTTGCTGGTTGGCATCCGCGGAGTCAAGGTGCACACTGTATATGAAATTATTTATTTCATCCAGGAAATGTTTCCAGTTACTGATTTCAGATATTTGAAGGCTCTTAGGTGGCTCCATTTTGTGGCTTTGACTTGCAGTTATTCATTTGGTAAACCTTAGCTGAATACTTTTCTCTTTCAAGGTCTGACATCAAATTTCTAGGGAATTTTGTAAGTTAAGATATTTTCTCTAACCTCAGTGTAGTTAGAATTGAGTTAAAGAGAGAGAACCGTACTACAGATGAAATCACAGTTTGTGACTACGGTATTGAGAAGTGCCGGGAGGCGCCAGCATGCTCCAGGAGTCACAGATGAATGCTTCTGGGAAGTGCGTGTCTGAGACGAGGCGTTTCTTTGTGTCTGCGGTGATAACCCCACTGTGACACGTGGTAAAAACATTCCATTGGAGAGAGAGGTAGATTCGGGGAACCTTTCATGTGTTTTCCAGACTTAGAGTTCTTTCTTTGCTTTCACAGTGCACTTAGCTCTTCAAAGATCAAAGAGCTACCAGACACACCCCAGTTTGCAAGGTAACTGATCTGGCAGTAATTCAGGGTAAAAACCGTCCCATTAGGAAACAGAAAAGTCACATTTACTAAGAGAAATGTGAAGACTGGAAGTATCTGGTGGTTTGTGAACCATTTGGGCATTAAAGAGTAGTAGCTGTGTTAAGTATTTCCATTCAATGTCAGTCTCTGCTCCCCCATGCCCCTCTAACCCCTTTCATTTCATGCAGCAATGTAGACATTTTGCTTCTATTCCGTGGTCCCCAAAGCTTTGCCATTGCTTGTGGACCTAGAGGATCATTGTGATGTGGTCTTTTGTATTTACCCTGGTGGCACGTGTGTAGTTTTCCAAAAGAAGCTAATTGCAGGTAAAAATACTTCCATGAAGTTCAGACAGAACAGAGACTCTTCTGTTCTCTAAGAAACACATTCAAAATACCCTGAGTTTGAGCTCTACTCAGAAGTCAGAGTAAACCACAATATTTGTGATGTTGTTCCTCCTTATCTGTCGTGGGCATTAGTGTCCTGATTGAGTCATCAGGATTAATATATTGAGTTTTGAAAGTCTGGGGCTGGAGTTTGTGGTTGAACTTACGGGGAGCATGTGTGGCTCCTGGATTTCTATTGCAGATAGTTGCATAAGATGATTCCTGAAACTGTTCAATCTGGTTATAATAAGAATAATTGGAATGAGTTTATAGCTTTTCAGGTGGACAAGGAAGAAAATATGTATTTGAAGTAGAAATTTCATGTAGAGGCACACCCTGGTGGCCTAACTCCTAAGGCCACCGACGGAGTCCACATGCATCCCAGAAATCGCTTTGGTACTTGGGGCCAGAGTCACTGTGAGAACAACTAAATGAAATAAAGGATGTTTCTTCCTCCTCTCTTTTCCTGCCTGTTTCTGCTCACCTTCACTTCTGCCTGCCATTCCTTCAAAAACATTTCTTTTACTTAGCGCTTTTGTGTATGTGAGATAGAGACATACATGGGTACGTGGTCTTCTTACTCCATTGAATGTAAAGTACCTTAGGAGCCGCACTGCATCTGGGACATTTTTACTTAAGCAAAAAAATGGGAAAGGGGGATATTAGTGTAAGCTCATGAATTATTCTCTTGCTTGGAATCTCCTTGAAGATAAAAAGTAGAGAAGCATACTTGTGTTGGAGATGTCCTGCTGCCCTTTGGTTTATTTGTAGAAGTACAGGGCATGGGATCTTCAGATTTGTAAGGGAGTCATTTGAAGGTTTTTTTCCTGCTTATATTCCAGATTCTGTAGTTAGAGGCATCCAAATTCTTTCAGAAGTCATTGTTCTGGTTATAGAGTTCCAGTGCAGGGAGGAATTTTGTCTCTATCTCGTAGTCCATACTCTAATTTGCACATAAGGAACTTGAACCCAGAACATCAAAGGGCCCGGCTGGCCTGTGCCAGAGCCAGACCTCAGACTCTGAACCTTGGCGCCTTGCTGCCACCCAGCCACTCCCTTCTTGCCCACCTCCACCTTCAGAACACCTCTTCTGAAAGCCGGCACCCTGCCAGTCCCACCCGTTTCTTGTGACTCCCAGACTTGTGTGTGCTTTATGTGGAACTCCTTAAATTGGACACCTTTACTGACCAGTGACTTTTCTATTTCATTAACTCTCTACCCACCACCCACTTGTGCTCCAGATTCCTGGAGGCTGGTGGCAGGGTCACGTGCCAATCCCAGTGCAGGGGGCTCCGGTAGAGGTGTAGGTCTCCCCTCTTGTTGTTTTCTCCTGTCAACCATGCATAGTTATTCTTAGGAGTGTCTGTTCTGTGTCATCCTCTTATAATTTAATAAGAACTGTTATTTACCAACAAGTGAGCCTGCTTGGATTCTCAGGAATCCAGGTTTGTTAACGACCATCTCTGCCTTTGCCACAGTGATGAATGATGGGAAAACAAAAGGGGGAGTCTTGTTCCTGTCATGTCCTTCACTCGGGACCTGTCTCAGCAGCCCTGTAAAGAGCAAAATCGCAGGATATCCTTTCCAATACCTTTATCTCTGTGTATAGGAAAATAATAACATGGAAAATAATAACATGTAAAATATGCCGTGTTTTATTTCTGACCTTATTTATTAATTTGCCATTCTTCCTCCTCATTTTGATTCCAAAAAATTCTTCTTATTCATTTGCCCATTGTGTCATCTATAAGCAAAGCTCTTTTTGGGCAGAGGGACCTGGGGGTAGAGAAGACTGGAACTGGCTCTCCCTGCCTTGCTGGTGGAGCGGCAGAGCTGCTGCAGCAGAGCCAGGACTGGACTCTCAGCTGTGGCCTCGTGAGACTGAACGCGTCTGCACGGCCTGGAGGCGGGGATGCATGGCAAGAAGGTGCAGAGCCCTCACAGCCTGTAAGCTCCTCTCCGTGGGTGCAGGGTGTTCATTCTGAGAGAGGCATTGCTGTCATTCCACCCCTGTGAAACCAGGGTTGTGGGAAGCCACAGGCTGGCTTGTCAGCATGGGAAATATGAAGAGAGCAGGAGTGCCCGCGTGCGCGCGCGTGCGCACACACACACACACACACACACACCTGTATACATAGCATATACACACATTCATATACGTGAGTGTGTGAGTGAGATATCCATGCACGAGTTCCTTATTTGAACATTTCTAATGGACTCCAAGGGACGCTGTGGAATGTATTCCCTTCCTCCAGAAGACATTGCTGTTGTGTATTTCCAGAACTAAATTTATCCCTTAATTTGTAAATATCTACTGTTCTCTGTGCTGAATGTTGTGAGAGAAACTGCGGCTGCAGTGTTGGGTAAAATGAGTAAGATACGGCCCATCCCATAAGAACCTTTTGGCAGAGACAAAGACACGAACCAGGATTTGACAAGTAAATTCTGGGCGTTCAGGGAAGCAGCCATCTCAGGCCCGCCTGCAGTGTTGAACTCTCACTCTCGGTGGCATTCGGTGGAATTCACTGAAATTCGCTGAAATGTTTCAGGAGATTTTCTCGCTAACAGCATTGCTGGCCTTACACCAGGGAGCCGTCTCTTCACTGCAGTTCCAGAAAGTGATGCGTGTGGCCTGAGTGTTTTGCTGTGGAGCAGTTCCTGTCCATATCAGCATTGTACACAACACAATAGACTGTTCCTTCCTCTCTGAGCCATAGCCTCCCTAATGGGATGCTCTGGAGGAGGAAGGCAGACCGCTGCCCTCCTCCCATTAGCGTGGCAGCTAGTGCTGTGTCTGCTTCACTTCATGCGCGGCGTTGTTTTTCTCCTGTCGGAGGCTGTGCTCTCTTCCTTGGGTTGGAAGAGGATTTAAATTCTGCCCTTTTGGACATGGAACTTCAATGCAGTTGTGATGCAGCTGATCCCATTAAAGGGAAGGACCTCCAAGATGGCAGAACTGTTGTTTCTGCACTGGCATATAATTACTGTGGAGAGTACTCCTAGGTTTGCTTTTAAGTCAAGACGGTATGCTCTAGGCTTTGAGAAAGTTTTGCACTGCGCACCCAGTGAAGTCAGTGGAGGTTCTGAAGAGACAGATACCTGGGCTGTGATGTACAGAGATGGCTGACATCTGCTATTTAGTGTCCTGATTACAGTGTTTCTCAACCTACTCAATTTCATTCTGTCTTATAGGGGGGCTACTGTGGTTTCAGCTGTCCCTGGAGGAGAGGGGGTTGGCACATTTATCAGTACTGATAATGCCAAGTTTTCTTATCTCCGTTTTATTCCTGTAAAAAGAAATGTGTGCTGCCTTGTGTCTGTTTCCTAGCACGACTTTGAGGCAGGAATAGGGTTTAAATAAAGACTAAATAGTGCATACCCTAGTAAAAAGAATAGGGTCTCTGAACCTTTCTTGTTTTTAAAGCTTAGACTTGCCCTGGGGGTTATCTGATATCAGCCATTTATTAGTAGACAAACAAGAAAGTGCTCTGAAGTATGACTGATTCTTCCTCCTTAAGGCTGGTTAGTGGGCGCTTGCAACAGGAAGTGGGAGGAGGATGGGGAGAGCTATAATGCTGGGGGTGGGGCAGCTGAAAGATAACTCAGCAGAAGTCTCTTTATAGCATCTGCAGCTGACCAAGCCCAAAAGGCATGAGATGGCAGCAGCTGTGAAAAGACCCACATCTTTTTCCACCGGAGTTGTTGATACAACCTCTTGACTTCATCGTTCCAGCGTAGGGTCCGGAAGATGAGAGTATAAATGAGAGTTGTTTCATAAAAGAAGAACTAGGTGACTTTTTTTTTTTAAGGGTGTTTTAAAATCACATAACCACTTGTTTAGTCTAATGGAGGAATATAATTACATAAACTGAAATAAATGGAAAGTGTCAATAATTTTAAAAGCCATGCTCTTTACTGTCAGATATATTTAATCACTTGAGGACATTTCAACAGCCCTTGCTAAGTGGAGACACTGCTAGGCCATCTTTAATGTAATAGACAGGACTTTAAGGTTGGCATTCATGTTCCCCAAACAAATGTTACTTTAGGAAGTTCTGTTTGCTAAACCAGTAGTAGTTAAAAGTCTTGGCAAATTCCAGTCATTGATGTTAAATTTTAAGAAGGTGAACTTCTATTTAAAGGATCTAATACCCCCACCTCCCCCAATGCACCTATATGCTGATGATCTCAAGGAGCAGTTGAGTTGGAAGGACTCGGCTTTGGCAGGGAGAGGAAATTGTATGAAGTCTTCTGCTGTGTTTTAACTTTTGTTCCTTAGAATTTCACCTTGTGGTTCTTTATAATCTTGCCTGCTGAGGCGTCAAGACGACCTAATAGTTAGATTTGATCCTTTCGACTCTTGGGAACTTTGGCAAGTGAATCTCTGCAAGCAGTCTTTTCCTAAATAATTCATCACATTCAGAAAACCACCTTTTTGTACTTGCTCTTGTTACTCTTAATTCATAAGCTTCATTCAAAATATGAAATTGTTTGGGCCTCATTTCTTACATAACTAAGTCCCAGATTCCTTCTGTCCTCAAAAGTCTTTTTTTTCTGTCAAATTTAACTTATTGCTTTAGACTTCTGATTAGAAGGATCATACTGTTCTCTTCTCTGACTTGATTCTTTGGTTTCCTCACCACTAAAATTTTCTGCTTTGTAACCCTGTAATTCACAAACATTTTGGTCTCAAAATTCCTTTATGCTTTTAAGATATTAAGTAATTTTTATATGGTTTGTATCTGCAGGTATTTTCTATAGTACTTAAAATAATACATTTAAATATATTAATTCATTTACAGTAATAATAATAAACCTATTAATATACAGAACATTTTCATGAAGAATAAGTTTTCCAAAACAAAAATAGAAGCATGACGTTTTAATCTAACTTTTGGCTTCATAAAAAATAGTTGCATTCTCACATCTCTTAAGTATTCAGCCTGTTGCAGTAGACTGTCTAGGGTCAAGTATGTAAGGGAGCTCCAGCCTAACACAGATATGTGGAAAAGGGAGAAATTATTTTGTGGTTTTCTGAGATAATTGTGATAATATTCTTTGATACTAGATGAAAAGTTACTTGCATATGAAATCTGTAGCCATATTATTAACTTTATGTACTCTGGTACATTAAAATTCATTGGTTAATAGATATTTTACCCGTACATGGTTTTCTAAAATCATGTATTAGTCATCTGAAAAATAATGATTCACTGAGTAATACTACTCTTCAAAATGTTGAACATTTTATTGTACAAATAATAAAATTGGTGCACCCTGGTGGAGTAGTGGTTCATCACAGTCCACATACATTTCAAGGTCCTGGGTTCACATCCTGAGAACTGAGGGAACAAGCAAGGTGAACTAAATTAAGTAGTTAAAAATGCTTCTTCCTCCTCTCTCTTCCTGCCTCTGCTTGCCTTCATTCCTGACTGCACCTTTCCTTTTCTATATAACCGTGTTTTTTATTATAACCACCAGTGTTAGCAGAAATGTCTTGGTTAAAAAAAAGTATTGGTAAGAAAAGTATTGGTAAACTGATGTATTCAGTTCATATTCACATTTTTTCCAAAATTCTCATTTTTGCTTGAGTCTAAATTTTGTCATCAGCAATAAATTCTGTTCTGTTTATTTACAAGAAAATACCAAAGTTCTGAACAACTTTTTGTCAGCTTTCCTTTTGTCATGTGTCAGTTCTCCTTTCAAGTAAAATTACTGTTCCATGAAAAATAGGACTAGCTCAGTTCACAATCAGAAATAATTGCACAGGTGATTTTCTCCAAGTAACCACCTCTGTCAGTGGTGTTTCATGTATGCCCGCCATGCCCACAGGTGCTTACCGATGTGCACCTGAAGGTTGAAATTTAACGATGTTGATGATGTGCAGCTTAAACACGGACATTCTCTGGGAAATGTTTTTGTTTTTTCCAACACTGTACCTGTGTCATAGTGAAGAGTCTGCATGCCTGCTGGTTCCCTTTCAGCACTGTACCTGTGTCACAGCGAAGAGTCTGCATGCCTGCTGGTTCCCTGTCAACACTGGGTTGTGCATATGTCGGCACGGCCGAAAGGACAAAGAGCATCGTGACAGTACCATGAAAGCAGTTTTGCCCCCTCAGACGCCCTGACAAGGTCTCTGGGACCTTCAAGATGGTGGAGCCCGAACCTGGAGAATCACTGCTCTGACTCAGGTTGCAGATTCTTGCCAAAGCAACTCCAATAACTCCTTGGTTTGAACTTCGTGGAATGGCACACGAACTTCACAGCCTCGCTCCAGAGATAACTTGGATGGTCCCATCGGCTCTGCTGTCCCTTGGACAGTCCAACTGCCAGCAACACCAGACCCCTCTCTTCCGTTCAAACCCATCTGCCCACTAGCTCATGGGTGTTCTTTGCCTGAAGTGCTTTCATTCCACGAGCGCCATCTCATTCTGCGGGGTTATGCAGTGCTGCCCTCTCCCCGTGTTCTCTTCCCTTCCCCACACTGAGCACAGAGCCTGCAAAACAGGCACGTGGGTTTCAAGTCCTGCTTGGTTCCCCACCAGGAGCAACTCAGCCTCCTGCCAGTGACCTGCCACACTGTCTCATGTGACAGGCGTTTGTAATGTTGGGTGCGTGTGGGTATCTTGAAAGAAGAAGGTGCACGCAGAGAACTTGGGTAGGGCTGATTTCTAGTCTGTGACACTTCCCTGTGACCCTTTGGTGACCCTTAATCCACCTATTAATTTCTCTCCTTCAGAACACTGATAACCTTACGTACTCTCTTTACTTTTCAAGTCCTATTTTCATAGCAAATACATTTGAACCTTTTAGGTGCTATTAGTTGAGGTTTAAAAACACAAACTGAATTAATCAGTGTGTCACGAGCTATAGCTCAAAATCAGGTGGAGAAGTGGAAGCTCCTGACTGATAACCATTAATATGAGTGTTTAGGGTTGACCTGAAAAGAGTGGCTCGTCTTTCTGTCTATGTAGATTTGGATAATTGCCTCTATAGTAAAACAGAACAGATCAAAAAGCCTCTTCAGGTTTTTGAGTGTGAGAATTGGAGGCATAAGAACCATTGAAATTTAAACCCAGGAAAACTCAGCTTAAAAATGAAAGAAAGTTAACAGTAATTCATATAAAACAGTGCTGTGTTCTTTTGAAGCCACTTATTCTTATAAACATAGAGGGGGCAGAGGAGAGTTATTAGTAACAGGCTTATGATGGCGAGTTGGAGTGACAGAGCAAAGGCCTTCTGTGTGTCCTTCTCGGTGCTGGAGCTCAAGGTGGCTGATGGTGCTGGAGCTTGACTGTCTCTGATGCTGCCCTGGGTGCCTGGGTTGGGAGAAAACGGTGCTTGACGGTCTTGACTGCCTGCCAGTCAGTACTGCGCAGCCTGCTGCGTTGTTAAACACGCGACCCTTTGGAGACACTTTCAAAATGCTTCCGTGAAACTTGCTTCCAGATAATTCATTATTCCGTGCGTTTTTTTTCCCAAGTTTCACTGGGGATACTTTTCTTTTTTCAAGGCTTATTAACAAAATAATATAATTCCATAAAGAGATATCCACATAAAAGCACTAGGATGTCAGTCTATTAATAGTTCTGAACAAATAGTGCTCTCTACAAGTTAATATGTATTTAGTCAGATCATGAATGGGTGATCTTTCAGAACCTACCAGACACTGCAGTTTGTATTTTCAAAAAGCTTGCAGGGAAGCCAGAGATGTTCTTTTACTTGCTGATTAATTCTGATATGCTGCTCCCTTTACTGACAAGTCCAATAACTAATGCCATTTGTTTGTAGTGAGCAGAGTAGATGCCCTTTTCTCTAGTGTATATCACTGTCAAAAATGTTTACATTTTATGGATGTGTGCATGAGAGAGCTTCGGAATCTGATTGTCTGCACTAGTTTGACGTACTCCTGGAAATGGGTTACCTTACCTGAAAAATCCTTCAGTCTTTCGGATATTTATTCACTCACGCAATAGCTGAATGCTATTGTTGAATGTTGAATGCTAAGACCCAGAACCTGTAGAAAATTCAAAGAAATAGGAGCTGTCTTGCTCCAAGAAACTGGTACCACGGGCACCCAGCCAACTGATAATCTGGGGTGGTTTCGAGTGTGATAGGGCTGCCTCCACACTTGAAACAGAGCCTGGGGAAGAGCAGACCTGTTTCTGACTGGACTCTGGAGGCATCGTGGATGCAAAAGCACTTGAAGGGTTCCTCAGTCTCTGTTCCTGCAGCAGTGGGACGAGCACAAGGGTAGGTAGGGCGAATTATGGACGCAGCCGCCACCGGGGTGACATGCATCCTGCCTGAGGCCATAAACTTGACCATGTGACTGCAGGAGGAGAGTTACCAGGAGAGGTGGGAGACGCAGCCAAAAGGCTGTCGGGCTAGACATTTCTTCAGGGTTGCCTAGGAGATAAGTGCTCTTTGTCCCAGTGGGGCGAACTGATTTTTCAGCCTCTAGATGAGGACGGTTTAGGGATACTTTAAGTTCAGTCCAAATTAAGCATTTGAGAATTGGCCAGGAAAAATCTATAAATATCAGTCTATTTTTCCCGTTGCTTCACATGAAGAGGCTTTTTTCTTTTGTTTTTCTCAAGGTTAACTCTTCTGTTTGAGTTCCAGTCTAATCAGCCTTTTAAAAAAATATTGCTTCTCCTTAAAATACCCTGAGAGACAATCAAATGCTCAGTGACTGTTAGTCTTAACTTCTGGGGAAACCATCTACCTCCTTCACTTAAAAACAGAAAAGAAAAGTGAACTTTGCTCCTTTTCTACTTTGTTATTCTGTGATACAAAGTATTTTCAGAGGTAACATGGTGGTCTGATTCAAAGCAAAGGTATTTCACTCAGTTCTAACTTGTCAAAATTTATCATAATTACTTGGTTTTATCATATTACATACACCCTTATAAACTGACTTAAATGCCTCCCCCCTTATTTAAAGTAAGACAAAAATGTAATAATGATAATAAAAAATATCGAACAGTTAATACAATACTTAGAGGACTTATACCACACACACTAAACAAAATACATTTATTCATTATTTTTCATAATATTATTTTTCCTTTATTCTTTCTACCTCCATTTTACAGGTGGGAACTAAGGAACTGAAAGGCTATGTAACTGCCCAGTCTGGTTACAGAATTCATGCTCTTAAAACACACGGTCGTTGAAGAGTCAGCCCGGCTTCGTGGCCTGCGTTAGTCGCTGCAGCGACTTCTCTGCTTGTGTGTGTTAAAGCAAAGGGGCGTCTGCTTCCCCCCTCAAAATTTTATTTTAGGATAATAACCTCTGACCTTTCAATATAAGGTAAATAGGAATGTGTTGCACTTCCTTAATAATTTTCAGGACATTAAAATACATGTTGTAGTTGAAAAAAATCATCAAATACAAGTTCTACATACAAGTATCAAAATGAGCAAAACCGGAGTTATTCTGTGGGGGAGGGAGGGATGGAGGGACGCCTGCCAAAATCGACCTGGCAGTCGTGTTGAAAGTTTTGTTTGTTTTTCCCATAAAGGACGCCTCTCTTTTTCCTTTACTTCTTTTGTGGACAGTTGATCAAAGAACAACTTCTGCCTCTAGCTTCTGGAAGGCCTGGCTGTGAGTGGCTGTGTTTGCCTGCAGGTGAGGGCCTCTTCCATGAGAAACTGAGTCAGTATCTGTTTTCTCTGCCTGAATGACTACATTAGAGCTGTTCTGTCGCTGTGAAGTGAAAAATAAGAATAAGCAATAATGTCTTAAAGTAATGAATGCATTTTAATTTTATATAGGATTCACAATTTTTCTAATGGGTATGATTATTTTGAGCATGATTTTTGATTTCTGGCCAGGACATGTACTCTTTAAATTCAGAAATGTACTCTTTGATCTTTCTGTCTCATCTTACAGAGCAACGTAACTGCAGCAGACATTGAAATATTTGTTGAATGGATAAATGGGTTTGGCCAGTGTCGTACACTAGTTTGCTACTAATCAGCCGTGACATGCTGGTGATGGCAAAATCCCATTAGGAAGTTCTGGTCAATAAATGTCACTGCTGTTTCCTTTGACCTCATTGCCTTTGTTTTTATAAAGGATGAAGTTTGCCTTTATTTTCAAAGATGATCATATGGAAAGGGAGTTTCTTCCTTGCTGACTGTTCTCTCTTTTTCCGTTTCCTTGCCCACTGTTCTCGAGCCACCCTGTGTCACTCCTCTGGCCGTTATGAAGCCTTCCTTTGTCTATATTCCTGACCAAGATGGCAGTGTGTGAACGCAAGTGTTCTCTTTTGGTCTCAGTGACAGGGTCTCCTGAAACAGTGAAAAAGACAGCAAGTAGCAGGCATACATGTTGCAGAGAGCTCACTTCATGTAATGGTAATGCTTCATTTGCTTGTCAGAAAGCTTTTGTGAACTAAAGTATGTATTACTGGGCCAGCAATCCTATAGCAACCAGTATGTAAGCATTCACTCATGTACTTTCTGTAGAGGGAAAATACCTTGAGAGAAACTAGAAAAAGGTGACAGATAGAACTTAATTTTTCAGTGTAAAATGGTAGTCTCTTGAAATCCAGTTTTCATCACTCTTGGATGACACCAGAGCTGTCCTCACCAGTTTAACAGCCTTTTCCCCAGCAAGACCAGATCTTTTGACACTGCTCACCATTCTTTCTTTGAAATGCTTTCTTCCATATCCTGTCTTGTTGAGCTCAGATGCTCACCCCGCTACACCTGGGTAGACAGACATACCATAATTTTTAGAGTTGAAACTGGAACCAATTGGAATATCACCAGAATAGGGGAGGGGATTGTTCAGGCTGATCGGGGGCATGGGGCATAGTACCACGGTGGGCGGTTGAGGCATGGGACCCGTAGAAGTTCAGCACTGCTGTCCCGGGACAGTCCTGAACGTACCTGCACATACAGTAACCTTGTGCCTGGATGTCCCTGAGACAACTTGGCCCCTGACTTCTTCCTGATCTGGCATCCAGCCCCTCATCTTGCTCCCTGCCTACTGGCCACGTGTGCTCCATCCCAACATATCTGGTTACCTGGGGCAGAAACCTAGCCCCACTCCTGGTTCAGCTGATGTTGACTATGTTGTCCTCTCCATTTCCTTTCTTGATCTCCACTTTCATCCCTGAATTCAGGCTGCTACCATCACTTGCTCAACTTCTGTAACAGCTTTGTCCTTCTCTGCCTGCCTCATGTCTTGCTCTGTCCTGTCTGTTCAGTGTGATGGAGTAAGACATGATATTAATGCAGAATTAGTCATGCCTTTCCCCCGCTGACCACCCTGCTCTGGCTTTTTGCCACCCCCGTGTTTCAGACTTCTGATAAGTGTGTTCTTCAGGAGCTGGCCTCTTCTCTCCAGGCTTTGTCCTTTGTTACTTGTTCTCTCTTCCCTCTGGGCCTTAGCACTCAGTCCTCTGCCTGGACTGGGTACACCACGCCCTTCTCTAGGGTTTGGTCCCTGCCTCCCTGCACATGTGCACCTGTTGCCTGGTTAATTCTTACTCAGCATTGGGTCTCAGATCAGGCAGCTTTTCTGCAGCAGGCCTTTCAGATCCTTGGAGTACATTGCATCTTCAGACAAGCTGTCCTCATAGTCACCTTGACTCCTCTGTTCCAACACTTCTCACACGTTATTATAACACTCTGTCCTGCCTCATTGTCAAGTATAGGTGTTCAATAAATATTTGATGATTGAACAGCTTCCTTTATTAAAAAGCTCGTTGAAGATAGAGGACAGTGATATATGAAATTGTAGATTCAATCACAACAGTATTAGGAACTGTGTGAAATATCTTGGATGTTTAAATTGTTACTGATAGTAAAATTGTCATTGCTAATGTTCTGACTAGTCCCAGTTTTGAAAATACTAAAGCGTTTTTTTTCCGAAGGAAAGATTGCAGATAGGAATGAAGGTGTATAGGCAGGAAGAGAGAGGAGGAAGAAGCAGCACTTTATTTTATTTAGTTGTTCATCTTGCTTGATTCCCCTGCCATCCCTGGAACACGAGCAGCTTTGGGATCTGGTTGCTCACAGAGTGCACGATCATGCAGAGAAATAGTTATCCAACACTACTTTGCATCGGTGGCGTCTCATCCTCTTTTTGATAGGGTTGCTAGACACGTTGAATAGGAGAATGCCTGTTCTAGTTTGTCTTTCAGCAAGAACTCTTCAGATTGTTCCATATCATGTATAGAAAACAAAAAGTGACTCGAGGTTCAGTTGGCTTTGTAGCTGATGTAAGAACACTTTCTCGAGGCCCAGCAGACAGACGGACACCCTTCCAGGAGAGGCCTTTAGCGGCAGACTTCAACTGTTAGCCTCATAGATGACACACAGGGTGGATGAACAGCTGTTACTTCAGTGACGGACTCTAGATTCAAGATGCCCTTTTTAGGTTAAGATGATAGCAAAACAAATGAGAGAATTAAGCTGGGAAAGAGGTAACATGTGCTTTAAAATAGTCACAAGGTAATATGGAAGAGAGACCCATTTTGACATTAAGTCAAATTGAACAAAAATATGAGAAGTTGACTTATTGTACCATAATATACATCCTTTTAGAAGTATGACATCTGTGCTAAAACAGCCAGTTTGATCTCAGTTGTCCCCGTGTTTGCAGTTCGGTGGGTTTCGTTCTGGGCGCCCTGTCTCCAGATCTCTGACTCACTCCAGAGCCCGTGCCAGTGCTCCCCTGCGTGAGGCACAGTGTGGGCCCTGTCCAGGGACCGTGAGGGAGGCGAGGCGCGATGTCATCTTCAGCTGTTTGAAATGCTGCCGTGAGAGCTAGGGACTGTCTGTTCCAGGACAATATACTTCTTCAATCGAAAGAAAACCTGGAAAATAATCGTCAGAATCCAGAAATCTTCTAGCCTGTTCTGTGTTGGGTGTATTCATTCTGATTTTTGTAACATGTTACATAGTTAAAAACTGTTGAAAATGAAATGCCAAGTATTAAAAGGAATTGAATGTCTTCAGCATAATGACACTCTACCTGTACTTTCTAAAATTAGGAACCGCTTGTCATTTTTATTGGAAAAATAACATTTTTCTGTCCTTTGGCATTTGTGTGAAGTCAAACAATATTGATAACATGAGTAATGAATTCTAAGTATTCTTTCCTCAAATTTTAATGTCTTACAGTTTCTCCATCATGCTTTCATTGCTTTTATTTTTTATTTTTTTGGCGGGTGGGGTGGGGGATTACCTAAGTGGCAAATAAGATACGTAATAGAAAGAAAACAAATTTACAAAATCAATTTTAATGCAAACTCCTTTTATTAGCTGTATGACCTTTATAACTGACTTACAAATCTGAGTGGGACTTTTCCTCATCTGTAAAGTAGACAATAGTTCGCCTTCTAGTTTCCTTTTGAGGAACGCATGAAACTCTGCGTTTGGAAACTGCCGGCTAAATCAAAGTGCTCAGTAAGTGTTGTTATTAATAAATCCAGCCCCAGAAGATCTAGAGATTAGCCTAGGATACGCCTTAGCACTACTTTTTCCAGCTGAAATTGTTATTCTGGCCTTCTCCCTTTCTTCCCTCCTCCTCCTTTTTATTTCACCAGGCAGTTGGAGATTTTAGTAAAATTTAGCATTGGTGTGCTTATTCCATGAGACCTGTTTGCTATGAGAAGCACAAATTTGTGCAGAAACTATTTAAAAGGCTTGAGTTCTCTTATATCCTTCCAATTTAATTGACTTCTTGCCATCGTACAGCGTCAAACAATTTTCTGCTCAAAGTCGTCTGAAGGTTTCTTCTTGCAAACATGATAAAGAGTTCAAGCAGAGGCAGTGTTGGAAAAGAATTACTGCAGATTGCCCTCCAGCCCTTCCGCCTCTTACTCTTAACCTTCCCAGAACCTCCAAATGTGTAAGTGAAAGAAATGCCAGGGAACAGAAGGCCTCCCTCTCCTGGGCCCTATCTGCTTAAACACCTAAATTGAAATGAAAAAGGAAGTCTTAGGTGGAAAATGCCTTTACAGCCATTATATTTTTTTCTTTCTCCTTTCCAATACTTGAACACCTTATTTGAAGGTGTTCTATTATTCTATTATTATATATTCTATTATATTATATATAATTATTATATAATAATATCTATTATTATTCTAAGCAATCTGGAATTACTCAAGTGGAATCTAAATTCTTTTTTATTTATATTCTAGGAATTTTGTCACCAACAAATGTGTAATTCTGGATGACTCACTATTCTTAAGTTAATGAAATCATAGATTAATGAAAATTTTTTTACTGTGGTAGGCCTTTCTCATTTTGTATAAAAAGTGATGGGGGGAAAAATAACTATGCAAAAATAGTCTACGTGTTTTCTACAACGAATTTTGAGAGAATTTCTCAATTCCTTTTTCTTCATCCCGAATCTACCCACATCCTCTGAGCTATTTGGCAGGTGATAAAGATTTCTTAATCTCAGGCTGACAGAATTAGATCAAGAAGGAACTTGAGATAACAGTCTAGTGTCCAATCTCTCTAGTCGGAAATGTCTGTCCAGAGAGTTCAAGTAACCGAGTTCTTCAGTGTGGCAGGGACACCTAGGAAGAGAAGGGGACCTTGATTGTCACCTACTGCCCTGTGTTCGCCACAGAGACAAGATTGATCATTGGTGGGTCATGTAGCCTCTGCCCCTTCATGTGCTGTTCTTTCTGTGTATGTTTAGTATTAGTAGACTTTTTTCTCCTCTGAGTGCTTACTGACCTTTGGTCTTCTGTTTGGCTCTTCAGCATGTCTGTTAGGTATAGCCACATTCAGAAACTTCAGTGTGAAACTTTAAGACAGTGTTCTTCCCTAAGTAGACAAAAGGTGCTGAATCGAACTGACCCTTAAGGATGCTTAAAGAATTTGGATAAGGTGTTAGATCTCATAATTAAATAAATCAAAAGAAAATTCACAATCAGAAATGCTACGGTTAAATTAAAGTGCAGATGATATTTTTATACTTTACCTTCTGATGTCTTTAAGAACATGTGTTAGGCCTGTGGTATGCACAAACTAAAGGCGCTGATTTCATCTGTTAAAGAAGTTGGGACCCGTGGTTATAGACAGAGCAGGATGGAAGACACAGAGAAAAGGGAGATATAATTAATCTTGTGAACAACTACTGTTGTATGAAGTTGTAAATAATAAACAGTATTTTACTATAAGTTACCAAAATTAAAGGAAAGGGAATGAGTTTCAAAATGAAAATTTATAACTCTTCAGCTCTGGTTTAGATATATAATGATTGGTTTCTGTGTTTCAAAATCCTAACAGAATAGTTGTTCAGTGGTTCCAGATGTTTTTGATAAAAACTTGGAATTGTCACATCAGCAGCAAAAGGAGCACTGCAGAGTCTGCCTTCTGGTGGGGACTGCTGCCCAGATCAGGGAAGCAGAACAGACTCTTTGTTCCCCACCCAGACCATTCCGTTTCCAAAAAGGAACAGAATACATAAGGACAATCCCAAATCCTTTAAACATGTTTATGTGTGCAGAATGAGTTAGAAATCTAGATTTCCATTTTGAAGTAAGAAAACCCAGCAGCTCATCAGAAATAAGAAATTCCATCTACATGTCTCAGAAGTTATCTGGGTCATTTCAGACAATTATTTTAAAACAGGCTTCTCAACTATATAAACTTCTTGAGGACTGAGATTTTGTTAGGGACATCCTGCATTTGCCTCTCCCTTGAGGCACAAAATATGTAAATCCGTATAGATTCTCTACGCTTCAGTCTATAGTCGATGAGGTTGGGAGTAGCAAGGCTCTGGTGATTAAAGCATCTGATCCCTAAGGAGATGCCTGGGAACCTTGGAAGCAGGAAACATTTGATTCTAATTAAAAAGAAGGGAGCAGCAGTGGGGACTAAACCATGTTGAGGACAGAGGGGAGGCAGCTTTGCGTTCTCTTGGGGAGGAGAGAGAACTCTAAATGATAATGTGGTGAAAGTTCATACAGAAAAGATAATAAGTAGACCATCAATTCTTCCACATACCAAAGGATGTATCCTTTTGTACTCTAGAGCAACTAGTTAAAAAGTATTTGTTAATCACTGGCCAAGTTCCTGCCATTTTGGTCAGCCTGAGCAAGAATTTTATTTACAACTTTTAATCTCCCTCTAATCATCTTGTTTCTACTGTATTCTGTTGTCACTCTAATGAAAGCAACATCTGTTTCACTGTACACATTGGTGAAATTTCAGAGAGCCAAGGCTCACTGGGGGAGGTTGTCCCAGTGAGAATATGAGTATCAAAGGCTTTGAGTTGGATGTAGCTGTATTTGTGTTGAGTTGATAGAGGAGAAAGATGCTTGCCTTCTACTGACTTTGCTCTGCTTTGAGCTGGTTAGCAACTTAAATCTGTGACCCGAGGAAAAAGTGACTCATCAGATCTTCCTTTTCCCTTCTAGAACGCCTCAAAAACCTTGACCTTGTCACCAACTCTGTTTGCAAAATAGGCAGAAATTTGGGTATGAAGTCTCTTTGCTTTCCTTCTGTTGTGGTATCTGGACCCCGTATTCATACTCTCCAAGTCTGCTGAGGACTCCTCTGGCCACTTGAGGCAGATGTCAGCTCCTAGGAGGAGGAAAGCTTTTTAACTTCCTCCACTCTTCTCCCCCTTGGCTTTCCTCAGTTCCTCCTCCCCTTTCTTTCCAAATCATTTACGATTCAAGTGAGAGAATGTCTGAAAAGAGAGGATGGGTTCTCGAATAGGTCTGCCCTTGAGAACATTGGGTAGGGTGGGGCCAGGAGGGTCTCAGACTGTAGGAAAACACTTAAGTGAGGGAGCCTTGTGTAAGGCTCAGTAACTGAGAAAAAGCATGGAGGGGGAGAGTTCCAGCCAGGAGACCCTCTTTAGTTAGAGAAGTATTGACACATGTACCATTCTCTCTGCTCCTTTCTCTGTAATTTTCTCTAAAGCCCCCTTTCCCCACCCCCCAAGCCCCACCTGAACTCTTGATTTCTGAACCTTGTCAGACACTTTTGCAGCCACTTCAGGAGGCTAGAGACATAGCCCTGAAATGTTTGCCTCACATTTTTCTCATATTAAATCATTGGTTTGCTCCATTTGGCAGGGAGATGCCAAAGTGCGCTGGGTGGTTTCAATTTCTGTGCTTTGTGGAATAGCTAAGTCTGTTGTACTTGCTTGTGATGTTTAGGATGATGTTCCTCTCCCTTTGTCACCACACTGTGCTAATATCAAAGCCCTGGAGTTGCTCTTGCTGTGCCTGACAGAGCCTTTTTCACAGGGGACAGTGTGGGGAGGAGCGGGAGGAGGAAGTGGATTGGAAAAGGAAGCCTTGTTTTTCTTCTTAGTCTGGATGAATCATGTTCCCACCACTGCAGTTAGGTTTTCAAACCTCCAAGGCAGTTGCCTGTGCAGCAGAGCTGAAGAGCCAGTGGTGAGGCTCCCGAGAGCGAGGGAAGGCGGAGTGGGGCGGGAGGAGCCTGTGCGGTGCAGTGGGGGGGGGGGGGGGGGGGGGGGGGGGGGGGGGGGGGGGGGGGGGGGGGAAGCAGGGGTGCAGGAGGAGTGGTCTTCCTCTGGCTTTCGTCTGCCGTCATTAGATCATTTCAGCTTAAATCAGAACCAAGCCCTGCTGCCTGGTGAGCAAGAGACAGACTCAAAACTTGACTTCAAACACTCTCCAAGCTTCTGCTTTTTTTTCCCTCCCTGTAAAGGAAAAAAACGGTTTTCCTTTTTTTTTTTTAAACAAGAAGACAGTTGTTGAATTTTTAATGTCTCTTTGAAATAAGAGTTTTCGTCCCTTATTTTTCCTCTTTCTCTTTTCCTGACAAAGTGTATATTGGATTTTTATTGCCTGTTTGGGGTTTTCTTCCCCCCCCCCCCCCCACGTACATCAGCCATTATGCTTAGCCTGCCGATTCTTAATTTTTCTACTAGAGTTACCGCCAGAGATGGAAGCTGTGCGTGCTTCTCTTTCAGTCAAGATCTGCATAAAGCATAGCATCCGGAGGCATTTATTGTTTATATATGAATGATAAATTCATCATCCCACTGCTCTGAATTTGTTGGAAAGTTCTCAGTTCATGGAATTGAATCCTTTTGAATTCATTTTTGAGCTTTTGAGGGTTTTAGAGAGATAGGAGCTGGAAGGCACAGATCTCCACTTCATCGTGAGAAGTTTGGAACTCTGGACTTGTGGGAGCGTGCTGGTCCCCAAGTTAACAGTAGGTACAGCGCCTGCATTTTGTTTGCTCTCTTCAGTATTTGGACAAAATGTATGAACGGCACAAGAGACGCTACAGCCTATGTGACATCTCCCAGGTGGACAGGACTGTGGGCGTGGTGTTACTGAAGGTAAGCGCCACAGCTCAGCATTGCAGAGCTCTGTGTTTTTCTTGCTTTGAGTCCAGTAGTTGGGTCTCTGGCCCTTGCCTAATGAGAGAATGGCAGAGAAGAGCGTGCGAACAGTGAGGAGTTGGTGATTTAAAGTTCTTAAAGGAACATCTGAACAGAAACACTCAGGGTTTGAGAATCAACATTGCACGATTTCCGGTGTAAATGTCATTTTACTTGTTTTAAAATGGATTGAAAGAAAGACACAGGGAGAGAAGTTCACCTTCAGATTTGCTCTTTCCCGAGATGTTTCTGTCTGTGAACCTGTCATCTTTGTCCCTGCCCCATCCTACCCCATCTGTCTTGGGTAGCTTTCTTTGTCCATCTCCCTTTCTGTCTCTCTCACTTAATTTTCTGTCCTCAGAGTTTTTCCTGGCTGTTCTTTCATCTGTCATTCATAGCTCTATTAGGGGAAAGATAATCTGGTATTAAACTGGCTCCTCAGGCTTGTTTTGGTGGCTTTTAGGGTCTAGCCTCTGGCTCTGTTGACGGCTGTATTTGTTTGTTTTCTAGGCATTAGGGGTGTTGGGTCTAAGCAGGATGGGGGGCAGAGACTCTGAATGACTAATTGCTCACAGAAGGCATCCTTGAGTCTAAAATTAGTACGGACTCCTCCAGCTGTATAAAAGGGTCTGGGAATGTTGGGAAGTTTAGCAGTTTATGGCAAATGCAAAGGAAATTGGAAGCCAACCAAATGCTTCCTAAATGCCAAAGAACCTCAGTATTCACAGTGAACTTGTGGAGGTACAGAGCTGGTGGATTCCAGACGAAGTAGCAGTGCATTGCCCTGGTCAAGGAAACACTGGCACTAACTTACTGATTTATCAATTCAGTTGACTGCTTGAGACTCCCTAATTTTTTTCATTGGTTTTTTGAGGCCAAGAAATAGGCTTGAGAAGGCTAGCAACAGAAACCTTGCTTGAGGGGCTCGCTGGAGGAGCTGCGGTTTGTGCTGCAGTCATGTCCTTGTTCCACCACAGCCCATATCAGGTGGCTGTCCAACTTGCCAGGCCTTGGCGGAGACACTTGGTGGCTTGGCATTTTGAACTTGTTCCAAGATACTGCTTTTCTGAAATGTGATTTCCTCTATGAAATGACAATGTTGTTTGATTTTCGTCCTCATATATTTAGGAAACTTAGGTTTTAGGACCTCTTTTTGCATGACTCTGTATTTTACTTGTTGGGGGGGGCGAGAAAGAAGAGAAGAGAAGGGGGGGCAAATAAAAATTTCAGCCTCATCACACAGAATATCATATATTTGAATACCACTGAGATGCATAGTGCTCTGCATTCCAACTGAGCGTGAAAACTTCACAAGCCGAGCTGAATCAGCCCACACCAAATGGCCGCATAGAGCACAGCGCTAACAAAACATTTCCATGGACATTATTTCTTTCAGGCTGACTTGTCAGGCAGCAACTGTTTTCTCCCGTTTTTATATGAAGAATTTGAGGGTATTCTTGGAGCCATGGCAAGGGAAGGAGTAGGAGGAACTTGAGCGACAAAGATGTGACCTTTTTTCTCTACAAGGCCACAGCTAATAAAGATAGAATTAATCTTTGAGGTGAACTGTATTTGTATTCTTTTGAGCCATACTGCCCACTACATATTCAAAGATTTTCACTAGAGAAAACTTCCCTTTTTGGAAAATAGGTATTTATTACAAATGGACAATAGGAGTCCTGAAAACATTCCATTTCTCTTTTGAAATGAGATGGGTAAGTTTGCTGTTCATTACTTTGACGATAAAGAAGGTAGCATCATTGAGAACTGTGTATTAAAAAAATATTGACCAAAACTATGCCAGACATGGTCCCAAGCTCAAGGAGTGTACGTCCAAGTCCTTATATTGCTTATGAGCATAAGTGATTTGACAGAAACAAGCAGCATGTACTGTATAGGAAAGAATGGGGAAGAAACAGTAGTTAGAAGGTCTTTCTGAGATGATCACATTAAAAAAAAAACTGATCTCCAGAAGGTGAAAGGAGCACGCTCCCTGCGCCAAGGGGGAAGGTCTCTGGAAAGAGTGAAGAGGAAATAGAGGCCCTGCCCACACAGCAAAGCACTGGCTATCGTGGCTGTCGTGCTGAAGCTGCTGGAGCCAGTGGTGTGGAGCAGGCTTGACTCCTGCGTGGGGTCTGGAAAACGGGGCCTTGGCAGCCATGCTGCGGAGTTTGCGTTCTTTGGCTACATCATTTCTCAATTTATGTTTTTAAAAGTCGGCTCTGGCAGTGTGGGAAGCAGGTACACTGCCATGTGGTGGTCCACGCGTGGTAAGTGGTTCTGTGGTCTGAAGTGGGAAGAAGTGGATGGAGATGAGATACAGGCATTTGATTTTCACGTTCCTACTATTTGTCTCATTTTATGTATAGAAAACCAGATTCAGACAGCTGGTAATTTTCCAAAGGTCTCCGCATACGTATTCATACATAGATACTAGATGTAGCTCCACATCTGGTTGTTTTCAGAGTCCCTATGTTTTCTTGCTGTTAAGACTCTCTCTGAGTTAGTCAGTTTTTTATTACATGACTATATACAGTTTTATTTATGCATACATACTTTATTTTTCTTTGACTTTTCATATTGGAAGAAATCTTAGAAGTTGTGTCTTCGTGAATTCCAGTACAGGAATTTCTACTCTTAACACATTGGATGCGTGCATGCTCGCATATAAATTCTTTCAGCCACATAATAATAATTAGCAGACTTCCCCCAAAGTTATCTTTCAGAATCGTTTAGATGCCTTCTCCATTTATCTTGTATTTTGAATTTCAGTATCTTTAATCACTGTGTTAAAAATAATTTTATTTGGTGTATATGCTACCTCAAGTGATCACATGTATGTTGTTACTCCACGTTTATCGGTGTAGTTTTTTTACATGGAGTTTGTACTTTTTCACTTGTTCACTGAGTCTCTCTCAGCACTCAGAACAATGCCCCTAGTTCATATGAAATGCCAAGTATTTTTGATTGGATGAATTAATCACTTAAGATTTGTCAGTATGGAGACATAGGCACCATCTTGGGTAAACTTTTTCACTATACTGTTGAGGGTGTTGGTAAGGGAACAGAGATGAAATACGACAGTAACCAGTTTAGATTGTGAGCCTGTCACTTTGGTATGCCACATTCACAGCTCCATCCCCTCCCATGGGCACACTAATAATTTATTGTGGATTAGCCTCAAAATTCTCTTCCTGTGTTATGTTCCCACACTTTCTTTGACATTCTGCATTCTGCTCTGCTTCCTGTGTCAGTTGTCTCTCTAGTTTCCCGGTAGCTCTTCTACATCATCATCTTTTTTTAAGCTTTCTCTAAGGTTGGATACACTTACCTTTGTTCTCAGAATTGTTTCCCATCCTCAATCCCCAACATCCCTGAAATGTTACCTCCTTTCTGAATTTTTATCTAAATCAGACATGATTCAATAGTATTCAATGGTTGCCCGTTCTTCCATCCCCAGTGCACACAGATGCACCTTCCTCTTCCTCACTGTGTAACACCCCGTTGTGTAGATGGTGAGTGGATGGTAACTGAATCACATGCTCACAATTGGATATAAAGGAACTACTAGCAGAAGCCCTTTGGTATTAACATAATCATCTTGGTCAGCATTCTTCAAAATGTTAGTTTTGTTCTCAAGTCGGTGAATGATAAGAATGTTAACCTTTGAAGTTCAGTAGCTAACTCATGATGCTTATTCTGATGCTTATCCTTAATGCTTATCCTTATTCCTGAGACTATTCTTAACACAGAGATAGCAAGTGTTAAAATCTTTCTGTAAAACTAGCATACCAAGAAAATAGGAGATTAAAATTTAGGAGTAACTGCTGATTTAAGCTGATTTTTTTTCCAGGAGCCATTTCTGTTTTACAATTTTGTAACTTTGAGTACCTGTTAATTGCTTGCTAACAGTAACATCATCTTTCATGTTATTGGTGCTTTATGAAGAGCATACTTTAACTAGTAATTTAAAGTGTCCAATGAATGCTTAAAAGATTTGTAACCATGTTTTGAATGCACTGAATGAAAAGATTTACAGAGAACAACCCCTTCTCCATCCACAGTATTGAGGCAGGCCGCTTGACCTGATGAACTAAAAGTCAGAAGAAGCAGTTTGTCTTTAACTCTCGTGTCATTTTCCAGAGAAATACAGCTCCTTTAAAAGTGCTTGTAAAGACACTTAAACGTTGCATCAAACAAAAGACATAAAGAGTCTAACTATTGAAGATAACTATGCATATCTGCTTCATTATAGTCTGAGTCTCTGAAAAGACTTAAGTATTGGCTTCCATGTCTCGATAGTGGGTTTTTGCTTCCATTTGTTCATCCTTGTATCCCGAGCTAGATCTCCCGAGCTGTTGCAGAAGAAGTACATAGGAGCAGTGGCTCGGAAGGTTGGGTGTAACCATGAACTAACGGTATTTGTAGGATGTTCGTATATAAACTGCCAAAAACAAAAGGCAGTTCCCTCTCTACTGAAAATATGTACAATTCTATTTTCAGACTGATGGGAACACTATGTGGGTGTGGTTCAGAATAACCACAAGAGAATGCAGGCTTCATGACAGGAATGAAAATGTACCTGGAAGAGTCTGGCATTTCTTCTGACATAACTTCTGCTGTCCCATGCTCTGCATGCTCTATCATCAGAACTTCGGTTCTTGAATACCTGTGATGTCAGTCATCCTGGTTGTTATGGAGATAACTGCAGGCAAAGAGCTGAGTTTTAGCTGAAGAAACCTAGGGTCAGTGCTAGGAGGTGGGTTTTAAAAACCATTCCTCTAAAGCATATGTATATTTAATGGCAAATTCTATGTCCTCATTTCCAGCTACTTAACAAAATTTCTGAAACATCTTGAACTATTCTGTTCTCTCTCCTACCCACTTAGTCAGTTGCCTATATTTTGCTAAGAATATAGGGGAAAACCTGTACTGAGAGGTTTGTAATCTATCATCTTTGACTTTATCTTAAAACTCAAATTACTAGCAGTCTCAGCACTGTTGTTTCTTCCTGTTCTGTCCCCTAAAATTGCTGACTCAGAATCTTTTGTCAACCTGAATCTCAGAGCTGGTCAAGACAAGTGTGGATGCACAGAGAGCTAGCTTATCATTATTCCTGGTGGACAAACACGGAAGCAGATATGTGACCCACCGTGTATACATTTAGGCCTAACAGTGCATCTGACGAGCACACCAAAAATGTTTAGTGGACCACCGAGTGTGGTCTTTAAGTTGTCTCGTGTGAGTAGCAAAGAATGATGTTAGTGAGGAGAACTGAGACTAAAGAAAATACGTTAACACGTTAGTGATTCTGAAAGGAAAGAAAGCGAGGGAAATGTTTTGTAATCCAATTTCTTTCTCTTAAGCAGCTTATTTATGTAGCAAGCAGTATTTTTTACACGTGAGTATGACATGCTTGGTGTCGCTGTCACTGGTGCAGGATGTGGTTGAGAATGCTGATATGCTGACATTCTTTCCACACTCAGCGCATGGGGACTTTGGTTTTAGCAGCATTGACCACGATTGGTAGCATCTGGCCCAGATGACCAGTTCCGTGGACTGCCTGACTGCTTTCCTCTGAAGAAGCTTACTTATCTCTAACTGCTTCATACCTTTTAATCGTAATAAAATATGCATAACCTAGAATCACCACATTTACAATTCAGTGGCATTAAGTACATTCACATTGTTTTTTTTTTAAGGTGCAGGCAAGAATGAAGGTGAGAAGAGGCAGACTTGCAGGGAGAGACAGGAGGAAGAAGGGTTTTATTTAGTTGTTAATCTTGGTTGTCCCCTCTGGCCCCAGGACGTGAACCCAGCACCTGGGGATGTATGTGTGTACACTATCCCGCTGGGGTGCACCCGGAATTCCTTTTTAAGGCTGAATAATATTCCATTATTTGAAGAGACCACAATTTGTTTATCTACTCCTCTATTGATGAGCATTTTGGTTATTCCTACCTTTTGCCTACTACGAATATTGAAAGCAAAGAGCCGCTACTGTCGTCCACTCTTTGGTAGATGCCCTGAAGCAGAATTGCTGGATCCTGTGGTCATTCCGTGGTTAGTTTTTAGAGGAACCATCATACTGTTTTCCAGAGTGACTGCACCGTTTTATACTCCCCAAAACAGTACACGGTTGTTCCAGTTTTTCCACATCCCTATTAATGCTTGTTATTTTCTGTTTTTTGTTTTCATTTTTGTCTAGGTATTGATAGCAGCCATGCTAGTGGGTATGAAGTGATATCTCATTGTGGTTTTCATTTATTTGCAGTTCTCTAAAAGACACTTACTTTTGTGCTGTACGTTTGTGAAAGCCAGCAAGTTTGAGCTTTGCAAGCTATTCTGTGTGTACGTGTGTTATCCAGCACGAACACTGCCTTCAGTGTGTCTTTTCTGAGCTCTTGCACACGTATCATACCTGTTAACTTAAGAACAAATGGAACTAGTTTCAAGCCTTTTCCTCAGGCGCCATAACTAACCATTTAAAGATAACACCGCAAACCCAGTGTAGCCGAGTAGAAGGCTTCATCTTCTTCTTGCCTTTGAATATCCTGTATCTGTTTTGAGTCTTTGACTTTTCTTTCTTTTATTTTTGAGACTCCTCCTCTTTTCTTAGCTCTCTGATCTGCTGCTTCTGGGTTGAAACGGCCCTCTCACATTCAGGTTCCCAGTGCCTCTCGCCCAGTTCAGGCTCCTTCTCCTGACTGATC
This sequence comes from Solenodon paradoxus, assembly GCA_004363575.1. Taxonomy (NCBI): domain Eukaryota; kingdom Metazoa; phylum Chordata; class Mammalia; order Eulipotyphla; family Solenodontidae; genus Solenodon; species Solenodon paradoxus. Next base: position 263,859 of record RJWH01001472.1, read on the forward strand.
TTCGTGTCCTAGGTGCCCCAAGCTTCCTTCCACTTCTCTACCCCATTTTATTTATACACTTCTTCTAAAAGTTGTTTTCCCAGTACAGTACTGATCCCTTTCCTCCCTCATCTGCATATTTGGAGGGTGGGGAGTTTTCTAACCTTGGGGAGGAGTGAAACCTAGATGCGTTGTAACTGCCCCTTCCGCTTTCCTGCTTTCCTGCATTTCTGGTGGACACCTTTGGGGTGTCTGTTTTCCTCAGGAACATTTTCTCCCAAGAAAAGGTTACTCATCTGGGTTATAGAGATGTACCCAGACCCACTCAGCCAGCACCTGTGTCTTTTCCTGCTAAGGGTTCCATGGCTTTCCTCAGGTCCTTCAAGGGCCCCTTGAACCTCCAGCCTGCAGTTCTGACTGCTTTGCTCAAACTTTTTTTCACGCGGCTGGAGTTCTCTGGCCTTCCCCCTCTCAAGCACACCGCCTCTTAAGGCTACCGCATGAATGTCAACACCTTTGTTAAGCTTTTCTCAGATCTCAGAACCAGAAACTGTCCTTTTTTCATGCTAGAGACGGCCTTACCTCTGGTGGTTTAGGTGCTGTGTACCCATTGTATTGCACAAATGAATCAGCATTTCCCAAGCAGGGTCCACAGTTGTGGAACGGCTGGCTGCGTGTGACCCTGGTGGTTTACAGAGTGCAGCATGCTTTCATGTGGGACCTGCTGTACCGCATGTCGTTGGGACCACGTCTCACTCATCTTTCTGTCTGTTGCTGTGTCGTCACGCCAGTTCTTGCCCGAAGTGGAGACCGTGCACGTGCTGACAGGTGCTGGCTCTATGGGTGCATCAGTGTGCAGCCGACGGCAAACTCTTCGGGTTCCCCGCCCTTTCCTAGTGAGGAAGTTTAGCTGTTCTCACATCTTCTGTTTTTCAGTATAGCTTTCACTCTGAAGTCTGCAGAATGAATCCTCACTCCAAAATTTTTGACTGAAGCTGTGTCTTCGCAGAGTTTGAACTTGGAGACTGTGAGCCTTGTCAGCACACCCTGTCAGTTAACTGCTGTCAGTAAAAACCCAGGCTCCTGGAAATGAGCACAGCCAGAACAGACACAGCAGGTTTTCAGTTACAGCATTTTGATGTTCAAAAACATGGCCCCCACAGTTCCACATTTCAGTTCTTTAATTTTGATAGTACTTTATTTTCTAAATGTTCACCTAAACCATGCAATGATTCTGCTTCCTAACAAATCTTCAGAGATGTTAATGCACTTTGCCAGACTTACTCCATTTAATATTGCCGTGTCATAGCTAGAACATTACGTCTTCATACTATCTTCATTTCATAAGAAGTAACCAAAAGGTTAACAAATGTTTTCTGTTTTAGAGGAAGTGTATACTCCTCAGGTACCACTTCACACGTGCTGGGATAGCTTGGGTAAACAGCAGAGACAAGGACAGCAGCAGCTAAGCGCTGGGCAGGCGTGGAGCTACTAGGACACCACACGTTGACTTTGGGAAAGTCAAATGGTGTGGCTGCTCGGGAAAAGTGTGACTTTTCCTCGCCAAGTTACACATAAAGTTGTATAACCCAAGCAGTTCTCCTAGGTACATATACCCAGGAGACATGAAAAGACGTACAACAACACTTGAATAAGAGTATTCATAGAATCATTATTTGGCACAGACAGGAAGTGAAAACAACCCAGCTGTTCATCAAATAAAGAATAAATGAATCGAATGTGACTGTCCACCAAGCGGAATGCTATTTGGATTAAGGGGAAGTGCTGATACATGCTGCTGCAGGGTGAAACTTGAAAACAAAATTGCCGTGTAAAAGAAGTCAGTATGATTCCATTCATGTGAAACGAGACGTTCAGAGCAGGCAGATCCATAGAGAGAAAAAGTAGGTTAATGATGGCTCCGAACTAAGAGGCAGGACTTCAGAGAGAGTGACTGTTGACGGATGGAGTTTCTTTAGGCGTGATGAAAATGTTCTGAAATAGTGGTGATGGTCATGCTGTTTTGTAAATATACTAAGTCATTGTGTTACATCCACATAAATAAGTGAGTTTTAGCGTATATGAATTATATTTCATAAAGAATAAAGTGAAAAATTATATACACACATGGAAAATGCAATGTGGTGTCCTGGATTGGATCCTGGAACAGAAAAGAATATTACTGGAAAAATGAGTGAAATCCACATAAAGCCTGGAGTTTAAGTTAGTAATAATGTGCTAATGGTGAATTCTTAATATTGACCAGTGCGCCATGGTGACGTGGGGCGTAAACATTGGAGAAACTGGTGCAGCAGAGCTGTATGAGAACCCTGTGCTCTCTTAATAACTTTTCTCTCCACTTAGTTACTACAAAACAAAACAAACTTACCAAAATAAATTTATAAAAGCAAAAAGTGAACTTATTCATTAATGAAAATTTCCTGAACTACAGAAAAATTAAAATGGATGTTGTCTCTGAACATTCAAGCAAAAACACTCAAAAATTGAATCATCTGATACATAGTGTTATAAGCAGTGTTACTTTAATAAAGAACAAGTAAATAAAAGCAAGATTAAAATATTTGCGTCAGATCAGGATTTTGCACCACATAGGTGCGCGCACGCATGCCAGGAGATTTGGGGCTGCCGCTGTGGGAAGTGTTGTCATGCTGTTTAGTATCTGGCAGTTTTCAGAACACTGGTGGGGCTGAGATTCTCCCCCACAGATCAGCTGCCAAGTTAGCCCAGCAGTTTCGTACGTTGTGGCTGAAGTCATGAACTCCTGGGTCACAGACAAATGAGTTTATTACTTACTACACAAAAGCCCATGAGCATCAGCTTCTGGTTGGTTCTTCTTGCTTCCCAGGTCCCAGGGGGCAGCATGGCAGCACGGGGGGAAGCTGTGTCCCAGCTAGAAACCCCAGCCAGCCATAGGAAGCCTGCATTTTACACGGGGAATACGCCTGCTTGACCTTTGCTCTTGACTGAGACTTTTCTTTATTATTTTGGACAGTAAACAAACCTGCCCTTTGCTTAAAGAAAATATTTCTATCTTGCAAGGCTATATAACATACAGACACTCTTGAAAAGACAGTTTCGAACAAAAAGGAAAATCCCTGTCTCTGCAGAAGACGTGAAGGAACTGAAGACACCCCTGGAGAATTGTCTCCCAGCACTGACAAGGTCTCTTAACTGTTACTTAGAAATGAGTGTGTTCAGCTAGAGATTTGTTTTCGTTTTAATAAAGATACATCTTTATTTTAACTTTTAGTAAAACAGTGCATTATTTTAAATATTTGTGTATTAGCATTTTTATATTATATTTTCCTTTGCAAAATGTGTTATTCAGTTTTTGTCACAGACAGATGCCTAACATGACATGAAAAGTATTGGCAATTAGTCTCTTACAGTGGAAGGGTGATCAAAGATATTCCAAGATGCAGAACTTTAGCAAAGTTCCCTAAAATGTTGGCTGAAAGGTTGCTGCAGGTCATGAAAGAAGTAGATGTCATGATAATTGCTAATGGGTCAACGTCCTTCGTTGTCACAGAATGTGAGCTTTGTTCTTGGTTTCCTATTTTAATTTGTTGGTGTATTCATGTAGCCTCTTCCTATTTCAGGAAGAAAAACAAGTTTATTCTCTACAGACTTCAAAATGCATTTTTCTGTTGAAGTACAGTAGTTCTGCGCTCTTGCTTTTATTGTTCGCAGAGAAAACTTACTTCATTGAAAGTGACATTTGGCTCATTTCAGTTGAGATACAGTTTACCATCAGAAAACCCATCACTAAATTTACTTTTTTTTTTTTTTTTTTTGGTAAAGGAAAGGTGCAGGTAGGAATGAAGACCAGTAGGCCAGCAGGCAGGAGAAAGGAGGGTGAGGCACTTCATTTAGTTGTTCATCTTGGTTGTTGGCCCCCCAGCCTCACCCCACCTCATCTGCCGCCTCTGGTTGACCTCTTGGGGTGTATGTGATAACACTCACCCTAACCACTGCTCCACCAGGGTGGGCCAGTCACTATTTTTTTTTTCTTAAGAAAGTTAGCTGTTTGAATACTTAAAAAAAAATATATATATTGGTAGAGTGTGTTAAGTTACTGAATTTGAGGTTACTTTATTTTGCATCGTCACATGTTAGAGATATTTTGATTAATCTCAGGGACCTTGTAGAGATTCTTTCCTATTCAGGGTTACTTTAAATTTTGGGGCATCATTTTGTAACACCCCTCTTCCTCTCATTGTCAGAATGGTGAAATAGCTGAAATGAGCAAATGGTTTTGTTTGTTTCATGTGGTTCCAGGTTTGCATGGTTATTTGCAAGTAGTATAGTTCCTTGCCTTTCTCTTTTTCAAACAGTTGTAATTTGGCTAGATGACCATGGCTTTCTTCCTTATCTCACTTAGCATATTCAGAAAAAGCTGTTGGTCATTATCACCAATACAGTGTAGTATCTTCTTACCAAAGTGATCAGAAATCTACTAGTAGGTACATATTTATTATTCAGTAGGTCATTAAATAGGATCCTCTTTGAACATTACAAATATTCAAGTATTTAATAATTTGGATACTCCTACTTATGAGATTTATAGCTAAGTATTTAGTGTTAAAGAAGCTGAAGGATTATAATGTTAAAGTGTTTGGAAGTTATAAAGACTAAAATATATATTATATTTACGTATATTCTATTGGGGAACATATTTTTCAACTTTATTAATGCTTACAAATGTACATAAAATAAAGCTCACCAGTTAAATATTATGATTTGGTGCCTTTTGACAGGTGTTAAATTGTATTATCACATATGACTGTACCAAAGAGTAACAGCACTTTGTACCAGTTTAATAGTTGTAGTTTTCTCCACACTGTCATCTTATCAAGGTACTTATTTTTGTCATGTTTTTCATAAATTCTGATACGTATCATAGTTATACATGTAGCTATTTAGACTAAAAATACTAAATAGTGTGAAGACCAAAAAGTCATTATAGAAGTTTGTTTAAAACCATGTGCTCCACAAAAGCATATGCTTAAGAAAAACACTTTTATTTCCAAAAGTGTGTGTATTGACAGAAATTTTGCATCATCAGTTTGTAAAACCCACAGTCATGATAGGAGCATTTCCATCAGCACGAAGTGCCCTCTTGTCCCCTCTTCCCCCATTCCTGTTCATCATTGTTACGCCTTCTCACACCATTTTCTCTAAAATATCACATAAATGAATTATAGTCTTTTGTTTGACTCTTGTTTTTCAACTTAGCATAATTAATGCTCCTGAGATTCATCCATGTTGTTTGTCTCGGTGGTTCCTTCCTTGTTAAAAACTGTTTGATGTCCCACGGTTTGTTTACGCATTTACCCATTGGTCTGGGGCTGTCACGAATTAATCTGCTACAAAATTCAGTAAATGCCTTTATGTGAAGATGGATATCAGTTTTTCTTGGCTCTGTTCCCATCAGTGGGATTGCTATTGTATATAAACAGTTGTTTGATGTTGTAGAAACTGTTAAACTATTCTCCAAAGTGAGTGCACTGCTTTCCATTCTCTTACAGCCTGGCTGTGTTCTCACTGCTTTATGTCTTGTTGACACTTGGTGGTGTCAGTCTTCATTTTAACCATTCTCATAGATGTGGACGCTTAATACTTGTGGTTTTAGTTAGCGTTTTTCCCATGTTGGGTCTCTTTTCCTGTTTTTTGCCGTTCATCTCTCTTTTTTTTATGAAATGTTTATTCAGAACTTTTGCCCATTTAAGAACCAGGTCATTTGTCTTACTGCATTGGAAGAGGTTTCTCTTGGTTGTAATATTCTGGGTACCAGTCCGTTAGCAGATAGATTTCTCTGTTTTCTTCTAGTGGTTTGTTTACCTTTTCCTGTCCTAGCAATTCCATTTGAGGAGGAAATGTTTTGCAGTTGAATTTATCAGGGTCTTTGTTGTTTTTTTCATGCTCTTTTTGTGTTTGCCCAGAAATCTGTGCCCAACCCACAGTCACACACACACAAAATTGCCTTGTTTTCTTCTAGAAAATTTATAGTTTTAACATTTAGATATATTTTGAAATCATTTTATAGATCATACAAGATTTGAGATTTGGGAGATTGTTTTCTTTTTTCACTTAGCAATATCCAAGTTCAGCATCATTTGTCCAAAGACTGTCCTTCTCCCCTTTGGAGCACGTTGGCATCTTTGTGAGAAACCAGTATCTGTGAAGGTCTGTCTGTGGGTCCTCTTTTGTTCTGTTGATCTGTGTGGAACCAGTGCCTGCATCATACTGGGTAGTTTTCATACAGAGTCTTGAAATCAAGTAGTGATCAGTTGGGGAGAATTAACAACCTAACAGCATTGAGTTCAATGATTTATTAAGCTGGCGTCTTATCGTCTTAAGCCTGTCTTTATTGTCAGCAGTGTTTCGCAGTTTTTAGAATACAAGTGTTGCTCATGTTTTGTTTTTTGTTGAATTTACACATAATTTTCTATTTCTAGATGCTATTGCAAATGGTTTTGTTTTTTTTTTTAACCCGTCTGCTTTATTGAGTCTAGATTCCCACTTACGATAAGGAAGGATCCAGGGGTGCGGGGCAGAGGTGGTCCCAGTAGGAGCAGGAGCAGAGCGCCCCCTCTGCGCCAGGTACCTTCAGTGGTGCTCGCACAGCACTCACATTTGAGCCCTTGGGAGACCAGCCGTAGTTGTCAGCCGCGACACTGTGGAAAGCCAGCCACGCCGCCTTTCTTCTGTCAGTGCTCTTGTGGCATGGTGGCCTGCGGTGGTATGACAGACACCTTCTGGGGGTCCTGAGTGTCTGCTGTTGTGACACTGCTTTTTTTTGTTGTTGTTACTGTTTTTTTTTTTTTTTTCTTTTTTGCCACCCCCAGCCCTCACGGTCTCATCCAGGTCTGCAGCTTTCACAGCCTGTGAGTCAGCTGCCTGAGCCACACCAGTGGGGTGGGGGGGTGTTTAATATGTTTCAAATTGTTCATTGCTAATATATAGAACTAGTATTGATTATTTCTTTTTTAGTATATTGGCTTTCTGTCTATCCTGTATCCTTCAGCTTTCCTAAACTTATTTATTCTAGTAGCATCTTTGTAGATTTCTTATGATTTTCTACATATTCAATCCTGTCATATGTAAATAAAGAGTTTTCCCTATTCCTTTCCAAATCTGCATTTCAGTTCTTTTTCTGCCTTACTGCATTGGCTAGAACCTCCCATGCAATGGGAGGGCAGACCATCTTGCCTTGCTCTTCATCTCAGAATGATAGTGGTTAGTACTTAGCCATTCACTATGACATTAAGTGTAGGGTTTTTTAATAGATTGATTCCCTTTATCAAACTGAGGAATTCTCTTCATGTTCCCTATGTGTTATCATGAGTAGATGTTGAATTTTGGGAGATTTTTTCTGTATCTATTGATAATCAGTTTGTGGAGTTTTTTAGTCTTTTAATAAATTGATATTTCAAATGCTAATCTGGCTGTGTACTCCTGGGATAAAATTCCTAGGTCGAGATAAATTTATCTTCTTTCTATATTTTTGGATTCAATTTCCTAGAATTTTGCTCAGGATTTTTGCATCTGTTCTGATATTGATTTATCATATTCTTAGCATATCTCTCTAGTTTTGGTGTGAGGGAAATGCTGGGCTCACAAAATACGCTTTCTTGATTGCTTCACCTTCTGTTTCCTGAAAGAGTTTGTGTAGAATTGGTATTATCTCTTCTTCAGATGTTTGGTGACATTCACCACTGAAGCCATCTGGTCTTGCCTTCTAGGAAGGTTTAAACTGTAAATTCAGTGTCTTTATGACTATTCAGATTATCTTTATCTTCTTGAGTAAATTTTGGTAGTTCATGTCTTTCTTGGAATATTTTCATGTTGTCTCAATCACTGAATTTATTGCTGTGAAGTTCTTTGTACTTGCCTTCATTATCCTTTCTGTGACTATACGATCTGTAGTGATGTCTCTCTTGAATTTTTGATACTGACAAGAAACTTGTGTTCATCATCCTACCTAGAGTTTTACTGGTGTCAGTCACCTTTCAAGAAACCAGGTTTGTTTATATTTTTTAATCTTTATTGTTGTCTTCCTAGTTCATTAATTTCTATCTTCATTTTCTTTATCCTACTTGCTTTGGGTTAATTTGCTCTCTGTTTCTTAAGGTGGAAGCTTAGATCATTGATTCAAGACTTTTCTTTACTGATACAGCATTTAATGTTATAAATTTCAGTTTAAGGACTGTTTGAGTCAATTCTTACAAATTTTGTATGGTATTCTAATATTGATTCAATTCAAAATATTTTCTTTTCTTTAGTAGTTCTCATTTCCGTAAGATCTCTTCTTTGGTTTGTGAAATTTTTAGAAGATTAAAAAAAATTAATATCTGGATTTTTTTCATATCTTTTGTCTTTAGTATATGGTTTTAATTTAGTACTATTGTGATCAAAGAGCATACTATGTCTGATTTTAATCTTTTGCTTTTAATCCAGATTTTTAGACTTGTTTTATGCCATAGAAAATATAGTCTATCTTAATAACTGTTCCATGCTCATTTGAAAAGAATGTGTATTCTGCTGTTATTGGGTGAAGTACTTTGTAGTTTGATCAACTTGGTTGATGATGTGTTTGAAGTTTTTTATATCCTTACTGATTTTATGTCAACTTGTTTTATAAATAACCAAGAGAGGACTTTTAACATTGCTAATGGTAATTTTAAAAATTATATATTTTTTAAATTGAATGAAAGTAGAGGGTTATAATGTTAGAATTGGCATTGTAAAGACTAATTTAAGAACACTATAATGGGGTATATTTGCTTTTTAATATGTTTTAGAATCACATAAATTTGTATTCCATTGCCAACCCTGCTGTTTATTATCTCATTAACACCTCTAAACCTGGCTATTTTTTTAAGATAAGTAGAAATAATTCAGACTTACTTTAGCTGTTGTTGGGGAGTAAATGAGGTTTTGTTTGTTTGTTTTTTTTAAGGAAAGCTGCAGACAGGCAGGAAGAGAGGGAGAAGCTTTTTTAAAAAAATTTTATTTTTATTTAGCTGATCACACTTCTTGTTCCCCTCTGTACCTGTGACTGGAACCCAGGGGTATGTGGCCTGTGCTCCTTTGGAAGTGGTTGACTTAACCACTGCTCTACTGGAGCACACCGTATGTGCAGCATTCTTAACCCAATTCGTCGCATGTAGTAATTGTTCAATAAATAGAAATTAATTTTGTATTAAAAAGCAATTTGCAAGTCAGAAATCAAACATTTTAATATATGGTCAGTTTCATCTGTTAGCTTTTCCTTTTTTATTTCACACTTGGCCTTACCACGCTCTTCCTATTTGTATATCTTCCTCCTATTGCTTTTATATGCCTAATTTTTATTGGCAGTCTCTAGAACCTTAATTGAATATAGTTTGTCTTGTGAACAAGTTTTTTCTTGATAAAATTTACCAACTTTATACAGTAAAGTATTAAAGAAAAATATAGGCTTGTTGGTATAGACTTGGAGCTGCTATAAAATCATCCCACCTGACTTCATTATCAGAAACACTTTTTTTCTTTCCTTCAGATAAACCGAGAAAACTGGTGTGCAATAGAGCCATGCCCGGATGCAACGTCCCTCCTGGCTCCCACACAGAGCCCAGGTAAGCAGGGGGTTTCCAGTTTGCTTGAATAACTGCCTGCAAATGTCCATTATCTAGAGCCGCAGTTCCACTCTAATAATAGCTTGTTTGATTTTGAAACCTGCGCTGCTTAGCATGTTAAGCAGTAAATCAGAGGAAGAAGTTTGTCGGCATTTTGCCTCACAATTGAAAATGATCACATATAATGTAATTACCTAAGTTTTATTTTAATTGTAAGTCCTCACATCAGGCTTTATGATTGGTTAATTCACCTGTGGAGGCCACTGTGCATATACATAAGATAAAGATTTCTTAATCCGGTAAAATTATAAGTAAAAAATGAATCCTGGGTCGCAGTTATGACTGCACACTGAAATTATCTCTGGAGCTTTAAAAATAATTACTGGCGATGCTGTGTCCTGCTCCCAGAGAGTATTATAATTGAGTTGGAATTTCACCTGGCATCAGAATCTTTAAAAGGGTCTGGCTGCTGTGTAACCATGACTGAAAACCATAAACTGTCAGGATTGGTGTCTTGCGGTAAACACCTGTGAGCTGTTTATTAGTAAGTACAGACCTGAGTGGAACGCTCTTGAGCCCTTGCTTGTTACGACACGGCACGTGGCCTATGTTGGTTGGCGTAGGAAGCCCACAGCACTTCTTCCCGGGGTTTAACTGGCGCCTCGCTGCGCGGGTGAGGGGTGTGCCCTGCGCCTCCCACCTCTAAGGGTTTCTAGCTTCCCCCCTGGGTAAGGGGATGGGGCAGGGGTGCTGTCCACAGGACATGGGAGTAACTAAGTCCACGTGCCTACAGATGCCACGTGAACACTGGTCACTTCTGTTCTGGACTCTTGAGTCTGCTTTGTCCAATAAAACGTCTGTTTACCTTTCAGTTTTTAGCACCTGCTTAAAATTTCTGTCTCCAGTCACTGAGCTGGGCAGTTTACTGGTGGCGCATGCCCTGCAGCAGTGTTCCATTTCAGGACAAACTGTCAGATCTGTCTCCAGAGAGACTTCCTGCTGCTCTTTGGCTTTAGGTCAAAGGAAATATTTGAAACAAATATGAAATGTGCTTTTCTCTGTCTCGCATGGAGAAAGTAGTTAACAGATGTCATTATGCTATTGTAGTACTTAGGGTCTGCGCATCTTAAGATTGGTCCTGTGGACACATTCAGCCCTCATGCAATCTTCTTAAAAGTATAGAATCTTCTGCTTAAAAGTATACTGCTTAGTATGATTTAGTTCCTTCGGCCGTTGGGGGCTGTTTCTAACCGTGTGATTCCAGCAGTTCACACAGTGCATCCTCTGGCCATATAAAGGTTAAGGGAGGTTGTGTCACAGTTTGAATCTTCACAGGAAGCTTCTCCACACACTGTAGTTTAATTTACTTATTTAAAGAAATTAATTTTGAGCCTCTGAGCCTTTCAAACACCGGGGCATAATCTTGAATTTTGTCAACCCCTCCACAGCTCCAACTCCAAGCAGAAAAGCTCTCTGGTCATTTTGGAGAGATCTTTTTAAACCTCAGTTTAACAAAACCTAGGACTTGGATTTTAGGCAGAATTTTGTTTTGAAGTGAATGCTTGTGTTACTCTCTTTTACTTTGTAAAACAGTGCTCAAGAGAGCAATTGCTTTAGAGCAAGGGAGCCAGTATCTTTTAAAATCACTTTGTTTCTTATCCAGTTCTGGTTAAATACAAGCTAGCATTAGATACAAGGTAACATCATGATTAGCTTGTTTCAGCAAAGCCTGGGAGTGCTGCTGGTGTTTCGGACTCTTCCCCAGCTGTAATTTGTTTGCATGTATATAATTTTAAACCCCAGTGACTAGATAGTAAGCATTTTACTGACTTTTAGAAAGCTAATGACTCAGGACCCAAAAGTTACAGATTTACGCATGGGTCATAAAGCAGTATTGGCTTTCCTCATGGTACAATTTTTTCCTTTATCTCAAAGTAGAGCATTTATTACTGAAAGCAGAACATTCCTTTTTGGTATGATTTGGTTAGGTTATTTTTAGGGTTTGGAAATGCCATTACCTTTAATTTTTATGGAAATGTGTTCACTTCCAGACTCCAAAAATAGCCTACTAAATCATACCAAATAGGAACGTTCTGCTTTGAGATCGGGGTGGGTTTGATGTCCTTACTAGAGACGTAGGAAATCACACGTCATTTTTAACAAAGCTTTAGCTTCATCAGTCATGTTTATCCCATGGCTGCTGTGTGCTGAGGACAGACTTCTATACTTTGTGTATAAATTCTTTCTAGTTGTCACTAAAGCTAGTTTAGAGAGGTACTAACTGTCCCATTTCATTGGTGTGGAAATGGAGACCTGGCGGGTTAAATTAGCTGTTTGTGTGGAATCTTTCTGCTAGTGAGTAGACAGACCTAGATTTAAGCCCTGTCAGTCTAATGCTGAACCAGGGCTGCTGTTCTCTCTGGACCTTCACGCCTCCATTGCTTTCATCAGGAAGGGGGCACGTTGGAAGTAAGACGAGAGGTCACTCATGTTTGGAGAACTCACCAACACATGTTACACAGGGTCTAGGCTTGCTTTGCCTTTGGAGTCCTCTTCTCTCCCTGTTCCCGGTTTCTGCACACGCTTCCGTCCTCCCCAGCTCAGCAGGCTCTCTTCCCACCTTGCTCTGTGGGCTCTTGTGCTGGCTTGGATTTATTTTCTAGATGCGGTGTTCCTACCAAGGCTAGAGCTGGGTCTTCCCTGTGCGTTTTCCATCAGAGTGTCTTGAGCTGGTGTGTTTTCCAGTCTGGGATTCGGGACATGGTCCATTAGACTGCCAGCTGGACAGCCGGCGGCTCAGCAGAGTTGTTGGGACAGCCCTTTCTTTGGTTGGCCGGCCCCCTGGTTTCTTCTGAGCCACAGAATGGAGTTCTTTTTCCAAGTGGGGAAGAGAGAACAAGTAGAAAGATTGAACCCCCTCTGACTAAGTTTAGCACACACCTTGCAGATAGGAACTCCAGTGTACCCAGCATCCCCTTCGCACTAACACTTCGAAGCACTTTAGACCAAGATGGAAGTGAACTAAGGTCTTTTTTTTTTTTTCCTTAGCTGAAACATTTTCCAATGAACTCGTGAGTCTTGCTTCACTTCCTACAGCATTCTTTGTGTACTTCTGTGTTGACATTGTCTCAATATGCTCATTTCCACTACAAGATTGTAGATATACAAACAATAGCCATCTCTTTCCGGAGATAGTCCCCAGTTGTCTTGACAAGTGACTCATGACCTGCATTGAAGTAGTACTTCAAGATCTCTTCTTCAAGACTCCAGCTAATCCTGGGCCGGCAGTTTATTGTCAGTTGTTAATTAAGTAAGAACAATGTCCTCTTCTCACCATCTTTACACACACACACACACACACACACACATGCACAGTCTAAGCACAGACTAACAGTCAAGGCAACATTGGGGCCTCCAAGTCAGACCCCAACCCCGGAAAGGTGCTGTGAAGCTCTGCAGTCCCCACTTGGCGGGCTTCCTTTGCCTGTGGGACAGCTCACAGCAAATCTCTTGCTCTCCTGAGACTCGGTTTCTTCATTTTCCTCCTGCAAGCTAAATATCTCAAATATTCCCCCTGTTGTGACCCATTACTCATTGCATGCATTTTTACATACCAGTGACTTCATTTATTTTTTGTTTTTTTTAAAGGAAAGGTACAGGCAGGAATGAAGGACAATAGGAAGGCAGGCAGGAAGCGAGAAGGACTTTATATTTTATTTAGTTGTTCACAATGGTGGTTCTCCTCAGCCCAGGTCTTGAACCGTAGACCTTGTGATGTACATGGGACTGCCCCCAGGTGGACTAGACCGCTCGGCTACCAGGGCGCACCCAGTGGTTCCATTTAAATGTTACTTAGAAACAGACACAATCCTGTGGGTACCTTTGCCTGACACACTGTGTTAGGACTTTCCCTGTGGGGGACATCAGTAGACAAGTCTTCTAATAAAGCCTAAAAACTGCATGTTTTTTTTGTTTTGCCATCACCTTGTATGGTCAGCTCTTCTTGAATTTGCTTTCAACCAAACCTGCAGCTGGAGTTCTCAATAAGTGTAGGAAGCCAGTTTATCTGCTCTGCCCCTCACTACTTAATATTACCTGCAGATTTGATAAGCATACAGAGTAAATGCCTGTCCACATCACACATAAATTTTTAACTAGAATGGAGATGTTTAATCTTCAAAACTTCTTAAAGGAGGTTGACCTACAGTCAGCTTACTTTGGGTCCTTGCTTTCACTGCTCTGATTGCTACCAGGTCATGTGTCCCTTTGTTTACAAAACTAAGGGAAAGAATGGGTTAAATACCTTGCAAATGTTAATATTCTAGGCCTTTAAAATTTCTGATGTACTTCTGTACTGTTTTATCAGGATCCCTCTGATTTCTAGATTCTCTATCCTAGTTATTGAACTAAAATCAGATTCCAAAGGATGCATTTTTCTACTTCTGCACATTAGTCCCCAGTATTAGATCTATTTAAAGTCAAAGTTAGTTGTTCTTACTCTACCCATAAGAACCCATAAGTTTAATACACTGATGATATTGTAGGGAATATTCTATTAAATGCAACCATAGTTTATTTGCTTTGCTCCCCGTCTTTTATTCCAGTATTTTGATAAAGTAACAAGTTTCCAGAAAGAACTTAAGTCTCACAACAAATTCTTCACAAACTCCATCACACTTTCCAAATGAAAGTCTTCTGATTTTTGTAGCAAAAAAAAAAAAAAATCTCTAGCTACCAGGAGGAAAGATTACCAGTTAGAGACTTCAATATAGGTGAAATTATGGTTCTGAATCTCCATGTTACTGCCTGTACCTGTGGTACAGACGTAGACTCATGTCATCCTGTGGTAACTGTATCGACCTAGAATTAGATTCCAGACCTGAGAGCTCATCTGCGTCCTTTTCAGCTTCTCAATATTGAAAGGAAAGAGGGACGCTAATTTAAATGTCTGGTCGTTGGGATACAAAGAAAATGGAATTTCTTTTTAAGTATTGGTTGAATATATTTTCTTTTTCAGAGTGTGAGAACTTCCTGGATGTTGGGCTGGGCAGAGGGTGTGCCACAAAGCGCCGCGCACTGGAAGGAGAATCTGGGAGTGATTCTGACCTCTTTCACATTCCCGGTGAGGACGCGGACAGCATCGTCTTCTCCAAGGTGTGTGTGACCCCTGCAGTAAGTGGTGGTCCTGCCGGCCGTCCAGGCCTCTCCACTCCCGAGTGGTGGTAGAGAGCAGCGGTGAAGATCCATTTTGGAGAAGGCAGCTCCAGGTTGCCAAGGCTAAGACACATCATTGGCCAGTTTACTTTCTGTAGATTTGTGGCAGTATGCTGTTTTGTGTTTTGTTTTTTTCAAAATTATTATTTATATGCTTTCTTAAAATTTACATGCATTTCAAAACAGGTAAAATCGAACAATATGGTGGCTATATGAGCATTCATTGTATTATCGTTTTACATGTATATATATTGTATACTATATATATATTTATTATTTCACGCTATGTGCTTTTTAGGATACTCAGTTCACACTGAAGTCTGTGAATTTCACACCACACCTACCACCAGAGTTCTAGTTTCCTTTATCACTCATTTTTTTTAATTTTGATTCTTTTTCAGCCAAGCAAAGAACATAATTTATCATATTTGTCATATATTTATTTCAAAAGAAACTCGGGACAGTAAAATTCCAAAACAAATTTTAAAGCAAATATAGTAGAATATATAAAAATTCATAATGTCAATTTGAGTCACGATTCCTTGATTTAGAAAAGTGGAAAATTGGAATTATCAAGAGGAATAAGGTAACTAAAAAGACAAAACTCAGCATGGTGAAATTAAATACGAAAATTTTGGATAGCATTTTCTTTACTAAACAAAACAATATCAAAAACAATAAAACTAAACAGGATAAAATATTAAGCTTACAGGATTTGGCCATGAAAGATGAATTTGAGCCTTGGTTCTGACACTTATATACTATATAAAATTAGGCAGATTGCTTAGCTTTGGTTTTCTTATCTATAAATGGGTATAATAGAATCTATAGCATAGGCTTGTATTAAATAAGATAATACATGGCAAGTTCCTGAATAGGCCCCATAGAACAATCACAAGCAAAGAAACTCAAGAGATAATCAAAATAAAATCCCAGGACCAGATGTCCTTTCCAATGAGTTTCATCAAACTCTCAGCGAAGAATCAGTAGCTATTCTACTCAAACTCTTTCAAAATATCGAAGAACAGTGATAACTCCCAAACACTCTCCAGGAGGCCAATATCACATTGATACCAAAAGCTGACAAAGGTGTCACCAAGAAAGAAAATTACATACTACTATCTCTAATGAACACAGATGAATAGGTCTAATAGACCTGTTTTTTTAAGTGGAATTTCTTTGCACTTTATATAGCATCTTTCAATATTTTTTGTAGAACTGGTTTTGTGGTGATGAATTCCTTGAACTTTTGCTTATTGGAAAAGCTTTTAATCATTGCCTCAGTTCTGGATAATCTCTCAGAGTATAGTATCCTACATTGAAAATCCTTTTCTTTCAGTCTTTTAAATGCATCTTGCCATTCCCTCCTGGCCTGTCAAGTTTCAGTTGAGAAATCCCCTGACAATCTTATGGGAACTCCTTTGTATGTCTCATTTTTCTCTGAATGCTTTTAATATTTTTTTATCTTGTATTTCTGACATTTGCTGACAGTGCATCTAGGTGTAGGTCTGCTTGGGTTTCTTCTATTAGGGACTGTGCTGTTTTGAAACTTCCGTCAGGGTCTGAGGAGATGGACCTTCAGTGTAAATTAAATCAGATGACAGTGAGTACTTCTCAGTGGGCAGGAAGGGACCGCAGCTCAGACGTCCTGTGTTTCCAGTAACCATAGAGTCATTTCTGGTTGAACCTGGTGATGTCACCCCTTCTCATCCAGCCTGCTTAATTGGAACTTTCTAGATCTCTGCTAGGAACCCAAGCTCCTGGTGAAAAACCAAGACCGTGCATATAAATCATGGTGTGTTTTCACATGCTTTGAGGCTGTCTGACAAAGTCGGGGGTGGGGTGGCTTGCGTTCTTTTGCTTGTGTTTGCCTCCAGTTGCATTAGTTCTGTTTTGTGTCTTCAGAACAGTTTTCCCACAGGACCTTCAGTAGATAGTCTCAGTTACAGTGCCGCAGGGGTTTTCCTAGTCAAGGGGTCAAGGGCAGGAACACCGTGGCAGCTGCAGAGCGACTGAAGGGGACCAGTGCTCTGGGCTGCTGACCGATCATCTTCTCCAAGGAATGTGGCTGTACTGTGTTTAAGGCTGTGAGGAGGGAGGAGGCCTGGCATTCTGGGACCAGCCTGGAACCGACCACGCCCCTGCTATACCAACAGCACTTGCCGCTCGCTTTCAGCCAGCATGACCCTTCCCTGTGCTCCTTATCTCCCAGCAGGCCTGCGGAAGGGTTCGAATTCAGGGTTCCTGTCGCTGTTTCTCATAGTGGCTTAGCTTGTAAAGGAAAAAGTCCGCACACTAAAGGTCTGCTCTCCTCTGAGGTTAAATTGGGAAGAAGGAAATCAATAGGATTCTTAAAAAAATTAAAGTTTGGGTCATTTCCACAGTGATTTGAGGTTTTCATTATAAAGACGTTGAAAATATTTCCTCCCACCCCCTAGGGAAATGCCATCCTTCAAGGCCATGGGCATGGCTGAGCTGAATTAGGTGATGTCTATAGATTCTGTTTTAAAATCGAATTGTTGATGATCATTGAAAGTTTGTCAGGGATACATGGGGATTTGATAAGCATCTGTTTTAAACACTTGAAATTTTCCGTAGTGAAAATTGTTTCAGCGTTGGAAGGTCTTCATTGAAACACTTGTGCTGCCGACTTCACCCTGCAGCTAATGTGTTTCTGCTCAACAACTTGAGTCTCATTCTTCTAGCCGAGGGGGCCGAGTTCCCTTTGTCACTGCCATAAGCATTTTGGATATTCTACAAAAGGCCAGTGCTAGATTTAGCAGTTTTTTCAGGACGACTAGACATATCGTTCTCTTGCGTTGCTGCTGGTGTGCGCAGAGAAAACACGCGTGGGCGCTCATTCACTTCTTCATGCACATGTGATGGTGCTGGTTGCCTGGGGTGACATGCGGAGTTTCTTCCTCTGCGTCTTCAGCTCTACCAAGTCCCTTGTGACCCGGAGAGGTTTTGCAGTGAATGTTTTCTCTGTTATTTTCTCTTTATACAGCCAAAGGTTTGCATATTGACAGGAAAGGGGAGGGACAGACTAATATTTGCAAAGTGCTTATTAATGCACAAGGTACTGAATTAAATTTTTACATGTGCAGCCTTCAGGGTCGGTGGTTCTATATCCTCTTTGTTGCTCCTGGGAACACAAACTAATTAGTAAAGAAACTTACCGGAAATTATTCAGTTGGTAAGTAAAAGAGTTGAGATTTGTACCGAGGCCTGACCTATTCATCTTCTGTTATTTTGCTTTTCGTCTCCAAACACTTGCTTCAGTAGCCAGTGATTTTTACAGAAGCATGGCAGTGGCTGCTGCGGGCCCTCGGCTGTTCACTTAAAAGTCTGCCTCTGTGGTCATCACGCCCCATGTGCTGTGAAACGCCGGGCTGCCCCAGGGTTCCTTCCCAGGCTCTAACCCTCCTCTCTTCCTTCTCTAAAAAGTATCTGTAGGAAGGTATTGCAACATCCCTTTCTGTGAACACTAAGCAGTGCATGAGGTCATTTCCTGCAGAAATTTATGGGACTCTGGGCACAAGCCTCTCTCAGCAGCCACAGTGTTTCTATTCAGTAGCCTCAGGGTAACTTTAACTCTTTGGTGAGTGGTAGGAGCTTCATAATTATTTTATTCCTAGGTCTATCTGCTGGTTCCTAACTTCTTTCCCTTAGCGCAGTAGCATACAATTTGCATTTCATTTTTAAGCTTGAAGGAAATTCTGGTATTATTTTTGGCACTGGCTAAGAAGGTGTGATCATAAAATATAAATGATAAGGCCACCTTACAATCTACAAGGGTAATTAAAGTCCATGGAATACATTAATAGTAGCTGCCTCTTTCCCAAAGGGAGCTAAAGCCACAACTGACTGGGAGAAAAATCTTTGTGTCACATGGTCTGTAGCATATGCTCTCATTGCTTGATCGCCAGCACTCACCACCTAGATTCTACCGTTAACTGTTAGTATATCTGCTTTGTTGCATAACTTGGATCTGTCCATTCTTCTATGCACTCACCAGTTCCTCTAGTTTCTTTCTTTTCTTTTTTTTTTTTTTTTAAAGGAAAGGTTCAAACAGGAGTGAAGATGAGTTGGCAGGCAGGGAGAGGAAGGAAGAAGCAGTTATTTATTTTTATTTAGTTGCTTACATTGGTTGTTCCCCCTGGTCTTGAACTTGGGACCTTGGAATGTTTGTGGGACTACTCCTAGGGTGTACCAGACCACTAGGCCACCAGGGCGCACCCCCCCCTCTCATTTTTTGATGTATGCACAATTGCAAGGGCACCATTCAGAGACTTTTTCAGTCAATGTATTGAGTGTAATTGACAAATAAAACTTGTGTATATTTAAGGAACGTGATACACACACATAATGTGAAATGATTACTGCAATTAGGCTACCATGCTGTCACCTCAGTTACTTTTGTGTGTGGTGAGGACATTTGAGAGCTACTCGAGCAAATTTCAAGTATATATTAAAATATTACTAACTGTAGTCACATGTTTTGCATTGTCTCCAGAGTGTATCCATCTCATAGCTGAAAGTTTCTTTTCTTAGACCAACATGTCCCCATTTTCTTCCAGCCCTGGTAATCACTTATCTACTCTCTACTATGAGTTTCACATTTTTAGTTTCACATGTAGGAGAGACCATGCAGTATTTGTCTGTCTGACTTAATTTCAGTTAGCATGATGCCCTTCTCAAAGTTCATCCATGTTGTTCCAAAAGGCAGGATTTCCTTTTTAAGGCTGAATAATATTATCTTTGTTCATCTGTGTAGGGGCAGTTAAAATGTTTCCATATCATGGATACTATGAGTAATGCTTCTGTGAACATGAGTGTAACTAGCTCTTCAAGATAGAGATTTTATCTTTTTTGGATATATACCCAGAAGTAGGGCTCCTAGATCATATATGGTAGCTCTGCTTTTAGTTTTTCAGGAAACCTCCATACTGGTTTCCTGTATCTCAGTGACTTTTGATACATTATTTCTTTTATCTTTGTAACCTCAAGCGCTGAGAAGATATTATCACTTTGAAAAATTTGCTCATGCCTTTGGACTCTGTCTCCTCTTCAGCCTCCAAAAGACAAAAGCTGTTCCAATATTTTCCCATCACAGGTTAGTTTTGCCTATCAGGATGTCATCTAACTGAATATAAATATGTTGCTCTTTGGTAAATTCACAGGTATAGAATTGCTAGATCATATGGTAGATACAGATTTAGTTTGGGAAGAAATTGCCAGACCTTTTCCCCAAATTGGCTATCCTGTTTTATATTCCTAGCAGCAGCGTATGGAAGTGCTGCTTGCTCCACCAGCATGTCTAATTGTGTTAATCCTGGCGTTCTGGTGCGCGGGTAGTCGTGCTCATTACAGCTTAACTTGCATTTTCTTGACAGCAGATGCTACTGTTAAATACATTTTCTTATGTTTATTGGCCACAATTATATTTTCCTTAATGGAGCATCTGTTTAAATATCTTGACATTAAGAAAATTGGATTATTTAATCTTTTTGTTGTTGAGACAGAGAAGTTCTATGTATATCCTGGATACCAGTCCTTTGTTAGCTTTGTATTTTACAAGTATTTTCTTGGATTCTTTCACTTGTCTATTCGTTTTTATAGTGGTGTCTTCAGACCTGATCTAAAGTGTTTAAATTTTGATACATTATAATTTATCAGTTTTTATGGATAGTATTCCCTGTGTCCTGCCCTGTTATTGATTTGTCTGCCCCTGTTTGTTTTCTTATAGAAGAGTTACAGTTTTAACTTTTACTCTAAGGACTGGGATCCATCACAGTTTTACTTTAAACAATAGTAGTTTGTCGTTTATGGCTGTAGAATTGAATCTTAACTGTGTAGAGCCACCTGAAGAGCTTGAAGACAGCCTATGGGACAGCCCAACCCTTACCCTAAACCAGTTAAGTTATAATCTTAAGTTTATTATCTAACTTCTCTGAGCCTCTGTTTTCTCTTCTGTAAAGTGGAAATACAAATGTCTGCTAAATTAAATAGCTTTGAGCATTAAAATAAATAATATACCTAAATCACCTAGTATAGAGCCTCACACATGGTGAGTAGTATCCTGTAATTATTTCTCAGTAATTACTGGTTGTCATAGTTACACTGCACATATATTTAGGTAATGTAATGGTTTCTCAGGATTTTTCTAGACAGCTTTATCATTTATTTAATTTACTTTTTTTTCATTTTTTAGTTACATATTTTGTCATTGTAATCTCCCTAGTTCCTGGTTCATTCGACTTGAAATTAAGCCAAATTGCATCCTTAGTCACCTCCTTCCTGCTGCTGGAGTCAGAGCTCCATTTACTGGGTAACCACTCCAGCCCCTTGCTGTCCCGGGGCCCAACCTACACAAACTGTGTCTCGACCCCTTTTGCTGAGAGCCCTCTTGGATTGCCAGGATTGCACCTCCTAAGGAGAAAAGAGCTGAGGTAGAGATGAAACTTCTGCCATCCTCTCACTTGGAGGAGGAAGTCAATCCTGGAAGCTCCAGGGAGGAAGGACTGTGTGTCAACCTCAGACAGAGACCCAGCCCCCAGGTCCCATCCCCCGCTGTCAGCACCCTTGCTCCTTTGTACAGGCACAGCTCCCGCCTTCGCTCCTGAGTCTCTGTCTCGAATTTCCCTCTACTTCACTTCCCTAACTCCTCCTAGTACATCCTGCCCAGAAAACAGCATTGTAAGGATAAAAAACCTTGTATTTAACAGAAATATGTTATGTTCATCTGCTTATAATATTAGAAATATATATTTAATGTTAAGTTTATTAAATATATGACATAACTCTAAGGGATTTGGGATATTATCCCAGATTGTCTGGAGGAATGGTGTCATGGGATCCATTTAAGTAGCATACTTCCTTTCATGGTGTCAAAACTAGGTTTTTAGAACTATATTAACAGATTCCATAGCACCCTCCAGACAATGAGGAGTTAGATTCAGTCCCTGAATATCGTTTAATTAGCAGACTCTTTTGCCATAAAAGATCTCTCTAAAGAAAAACTGAACTATGACTCAAAAGCTCTTTAAGAGGAATTTTGGACATTAAGCGTGGAGTCGTCCGTTATGTGGCAGGGGTCATCATTTATTTCCCTTCGGATGTAAAAATAGCATCTCCGTCATCTGTCACCTTTTTTGAGGAGGGTTGGAATGTAGCAGTTCTTCTATCTTTTATTTGGCAGATATCTCTAAGAATGTAACCAGTTCAGGAATTGAAAAGCACTATTGAAAAAAAAAAAAAAAAAAGTTTAAGCCTGCGTTTTCATTTCCTCTATTACCCATGATTTAAGTAGGCAATACCTTTCATCAGGCCTTACGTTAATTTCTAGCTTCTTGAGATCTAAAGATCATCTATGTATGTCTTTCATGTTAAAGAGCTAGATGAAGTTAAAAAAAGTGACTTTTTCTTATGGATGATGACCATATTCTGGGTAAGCGGCCTGGTTACAACACTGAATACTTTCTCTTCTGCAAGGATCATGTTAGACACATGATGAAGTTGGGAAATTATTTTGAAATCACTTAAGTGTCTTAGAAAAAAGTAATTAAGAGCCTTAGGTTCCACCCAGAGTTAAAGGAAATCATTTACCTTAGTCTTTAATAGTTGAGCTCAGTTTTAATATCTGAATTTTGTCCTTACCTATTGATGTATTTATATTTTCTCATCTTAATAAACATGGCTACAACGTAGTTTTCTATTAAATATAAGCTAGTAACAGGATTTGAAAAGTACAGTAAAAGTACTTGAACTTAAGAATTCATTATGCTGTCTGAATGTCATTATCGGGAATGCAAGTATCATGTCACCTCTGTGAAAAAGCTTCCTGGTTATTGAATTTTTAGGATTTTAAAAAATCAGAAGTACATTAAAAAAAAGGTCATAGTAGAGTCCAAGAACAAAGTTGTATTGGGGATGTATGCTAGATGCATTGTTTCTTTCTTAAACTGTCCTTAAATAAGCCAGCAAGGATTTTCACATTTTGTTTTAATGTCTTGCAGAAGGGTGGATGATTCTTTTTTAAGTCTCAGGTTAACAGTGTGCCAGAGAGAGAGCAGGTCTTTGTTCAAGGCAGTGTCCTTCTCTGACTGGACCCCAAAGTGCAGAGAAAGATTCCTGTCCTACTCTCTGCAAGTCATGTCCATAGTGAGAGTAGCTAACTTTTAAGAACATCTATGATAAACAGATAAGTGGAAGCTTTAACTCAGCACGTTTGTTTCCTTTAAAGCCTGTGTGTTTTGCTTTATTGATGCCCATTCTGTTTGCCCCTTGGCATTGTCTTGAGAATTGGATAGGTCAGCATCAAACTGGTGAGTGTATTTGTTTCCTAGGACCTCTGTAACCAGTTACTACAAATTTGTTGGCTTGAGACAGCATGAATATATTCTCTCACAGTTCTGGAATCTAGAGGTCCTAAAGTCAATGTCTCAGAGGAACTATGTTCCCTGTGGAGGCTCTGAGGAGCCTGATCTCTGCCTCCGTCTTCACGTGCATTCCCCCCGTGTCTGTTTCTTCTCCTCTTGTAAGGACACCACTCCTACTGGATTTAGGGACCACCTTGCTGTAGTTTGACTTCTTAACTAATTAAGTCTGCAAAGACCCTCTTTCAAAATAAGTTCACGTTCTGAGGAAGGCATTACGTTGTTCCACTCAGTGTAGTGAGAAAAAGCTTAAGACATCCTGAAAGTGACCTAAAGCTAGTATGCGTGATCAACTTTGCTTTCTCTGTGGAGAGTGACCCCACAAATAGGAATGCTTTAGCGTGCCTGAGTCAATCCTGCATTAATTTCAAAAGCATCATCTTTTAATACCTACGTGGTAAAGCAGTCTCACTTTACAGTGTGGCCCAGTGAAGGGAGCACTAAGGACTTTTCCGGCGCTGACTTTGAGATCTCTTCCTTGCTGGGTTTTTTAAAGGTGATAAAGATAACAGAACCAGGCAGTATTCATTGACTTCAAATCTTGCTTCTGCAGCTCGCTGCCTGTCTGCATGGGAAAGCCCACTGGCAGTGCAGGCCTCAGTCTGCTGCCCTGCCCTGTGAGTCCCCCACACCTTCTCCACCACGGCCTTCACGTTGCACTAAAGGGCAATTAAACCAAAAGTCTGGATGCTCCAGAGGAGATGAGATGAGATAACAGATGAGCTTCTGAGGTAGAGCCATCCCGAAAGGTATAATGAATGCTTTTAGAAGCAGTACGTATTCAGCATTGAAGAGCAGCATAGGTCTTGTTTTCTTTGCCAAAGACAGAAAGGCTCGTTGAAAACCTCTTTCTTAAAGCACTCCGTCTTTACTCTTAAGACTTTCATTAGACCGATGGCGAGAACTGTGATGAAGAAGGGAAGCAGTCCGAACACCTCTCCCTGTCCCCTGCTCTTACCCTGGAAGATGGCAAAATGTAGACCGCGCTCTGCCCGCCTCTGCAGCTGAGCGTGTGGGCGTGCGTTTCCGGACACTGCCTGATCTTCTGGCCTTCAGGATGCCCTGAAGCTCTCTCCTTTCCTCACCCTTGTGTCATCTGTGTGCTGTTGTTGGCCAGTGAGGAGATGTCAGTCTACTTGCATCAAAATCGCACAGTTGCTGTGAGGCTGTGAAGGCTGACGGGAAGAGCACCCTCACTTCATCAGCGACCCCACAGCCAGGACTGATTACTTCATGCCAGTCTGGACAGGACTCGTGGAATGAGAGGAAAGAATAGGCTTGTTTTATTTAGGTATTTATGGCATTTGGGCATTTGTGGCAGACATTAAGTGAGAGTTGAGATATTTTGCATTTTTCACAAAGGCACTAAAAACAGCCACAGACTTGCTTTTGGGACATTAACTTCAGCATATGATCATAAACCTTGTTTTCTTGTGGAAGATACTAACATTATGTAAGGTTAGACTTCTTGTACTGCAGAAATCCCTGAGGTGTATGAGTTCCCTTCATTTCAGTTGATGGATTCGACCAAAAAGATTGGCTTTTTTCCTCTAAGGAAAACCTATCTGCTTCCTGTCTAGTGCCTCTAGTCAGAGAATAGAAGAGCATAGGCCATGATCTGCCCTGACTAGAAGCCTGACTTGAAACCACTTGTGATTTTGCCCATCGACACCATGAAGCCACTGACTTGATGGGAATGAACCTGTTGTCAGCTCTTCTGACTCCGCCTGCTTTCTTCTCTCCTCGCAGCCTGAAGAGGAGCAGCTGGCCTGTGATATCACTGGATCCACTTCTTCTGCTGATGACACAGCCTCCCTGGACCGACACTCTTCTCATGGCAGTGATGTGTCCCTCCCCCACATTTCAAATTTGAACAGGTCCAGAGATCAGCAGTGCCTTGATGGCTTCTACACTCATGGGGTGGGCGCCGAGAGTCGAGAGAGCGAGAGTGAGCCTGCTGGCCCCGGTGAGATGGAAGAGGAGGAGATGGATAGCATTACCGAGGTGCCCACAAGCTGCTTGGTCCTGCGGAGCTCCATGCGCTCTCTGTCCCCCTTCCGGAGGCACAGCTGGGGTCCCGGAAAGAACGCCGCCAGCGACGCAGAAATGAGTCACCGCAGGTGAGGGAGGGTGCCGGCTGAGGGTGCGGGCTAGGGTTCTGATGTGGTGTGATTGCTGCTGAAAGATTTGGGAGGCACTGTGCTGCTGCAGAAAGAGTATCAGCTTGGGAAGCAGGAAAATCTGTGTTCAAACTCCAGCTCTGTCGACAAGCAGGTTACTGGAATTCTCTGAGCTTTGGTTTTCTCGTCGGTAAAACGCTTGCCTTTCAGAATATTTGTAGTAGTAAATATTACCTGGAAAGTGTGTCCATCACACAGTGGGTGCCTGATAAGTGGTAATACTTATTTTGGCACTGTTTCTTAATATCATAGGTCAGAAGATATTGGAGGGAATCATTTCATGTCAATTTTGAATTAATAAATAAACATGAAACCTTAACTCAACACATCTAAGGTTTTCAAAGTGCTTACATGAATTAGCATCTGGTCCTAATGCAAAAAGTTTTCATAAAGTCTATCAGTAATCCTCAAGAGATCATAAGAATAATTAAATGTCATTACATTGTTGATTTTTTTTCCTGTAAAAACCAGTCTTTGGGGACTTTCCTAAGTGACTCGGCTTCCAACCTTCAGTTTGGAAGCAGACAGAAGCTTTGGACCTTTGGCTGCCTAGATTAATTTAAGCAGATGTTTTTAACTAAAGAATAAATGCCGTGAGGACTCCTGTATGCACAAAGCCATGCCTACTCCAGAAGCTACCTTCTTACTGAGTAAAAGAGCTTAGAGAAGAAACTGTTACTTTAAAGTAATTGATGTAAACAGCTTCACCTGGAGCAATTGCCGCTTTTTTTCTTTTTATAAATTCCTTGACCACTTTAAATTGTAGGTCAGACTTTAGAAGTACATGTCCTCTGATCCCAGCGCATTCGCTGTCTTTTATTCAGCTGACACGTGTTGGGCATCACTGCATGCCAGACACTTCTGGATTCTAGAGAGACGGGGTGAACGACGGCGCCCCTGCCTTCCCCGAGCTCACGCTGATACTAGACATGTTAAGGTGCTACTCTTCAGGCACCCTAGTAACACATTGTCTCGTGTCGTTTCCCACCCTCTCCATGAGACAGTTTGTATGTAGGCTTCTGGTTTGTGCAGCTGCCAGCAGTGCATTTCACGCCTCTCCCCCAGTGTCGGGAGAACCAGATTTCTGGTCTCCTAGTTGAGAGCTGCTTCTCCAGTTCCCTGTGATTCTGTGGTGGCACTCAACGTGCTAACCTTGAAAATAAGCAGTTGCTTTAGCTACAAGGTAGTTTTCATATGCATTCGAAATCCTGGATTATATAAAAACAGCTTCTTAAAGCTTTCCTTCCCAGTTTCTTTATGCTGTGCTTTTTTTTTTTTTAAAGCATTCACACCAATACGAAAAGTAAGATGTGGGTCATGACCCCACAACCAAAATTCGCTTCCTGAAGCAAGAAGGACTTCTCAACTATGGTGCTTGTCTTAGACAATCCCAGCCCCAAGGGACAAGGGCTTGTTTTATGTCGTCCGTTTTCCTGTACCCACGTGGGTCCCTGTGCCATGGCATTGATTTTAAAGCTCAACGTGGCTGTGGCTCTTGTAGGTCAGTGAAGGTATTGAGACCCAGATTAAATGCTTCGCTCGTGATGGTATGGTGATTCTGAAACTCTGCTAGGACTAGAGTCCTAGTCCCAGAATTATTTTCATCTTCGTCTTCTGTAACATGGAAGCTCCTGTTTAAGCTTGCGTTCTGAATTACCTGGCCACCAGTGTGCTGGTACTCTGCATCCTCCAGCTAGTTTGAATTAACTCATACAGTATTATCTGCATATAGTGTCAATTGAACGTTAAAGTCTGAAGAAAACCTTTTCAAAGTTTTGAAAGGCATTCCCCGCCTGATCCTTTTAGTTTGTCCTCTGGTGAACTCCTTGGAGCAAAGCGGGAGCAAAGTAGCCTCCACAGAAATCGTCAGGCCTTTTGGCCTCTGGTATTTTTCTCATTCCATATTCTTTCCATCCCTGTTTCCTGTACTTCTCTGGCGATTTACCTCTTCCTGGTGTGATGTCTGTATGTTTCATGCATTTGTGTCCCATTTGTTTCACCTTGACACTGACCTCTTCCACCGTTCATTTTCAGTTCAATGCGCGTTCTTGGGGATATTGTCAAGAGACCTCCCATTCATAGGAGAAGGTACAGAGTTCACTGACGTGATGGACTAACCCTGTTGTCTCTGCGCATACACTAACAAGCACCTCATTCTGCTTAATCTGTGGTTAAACAGTCTGTTTTTAAACAACGTCATGTCTGCTTCAAGCATATGGGTACTTACTGCTTGCTGATGTCCACTCCATGTGAAATGGCTTCATAATTGAATCTGAAATTTTTACCTCTTTTACTTACTTGCTGAAGTATATTCAGATTGTTTGATAATAGGACTTCACCCACACTCTCTGAGAAATCAAAGAAAGGTCTATGTTGTAGCTATCAAATGGTCCCGGGGGAGTTTTCTGGAAAGAAAAAAGGGAAGAACCAGAAATGTGTGCTTGCAGACAAGCCTTAAAATATTTTCAGCACATCCCTTAATGATATGATGAATGATTTTATTCCAATCCCCACACACACTCCCACCCCCAGCAGTTTCTAACCCATTTCTGATAACAGTCATTCCTTAAAGCAAGCAGAAGAAATTACATCTCTCAGAGACCCTCTTGTCTTGGATTTCTGAATAATTTTTTGCCTGGTAAAATTTTGAAGCAAAAAAATGGGTGATTTATAAGCCCAAAAAGTCATCTGTAGTCCAAAGGTTCTGATTTGCTTTAAAATTTTAAAATACTTAGTTTATTGGTGACCTTTAGTTCTATTGTATGAGAAAAAAATTAGAAATCGTTGCTGTTAGCTCTCATGGTAGAAGACATTTGTAAAGAGATTTTAAATTAGCTAAAGGTGCCATTGGAAAGCAAGAAAATTGTCGTCTTCCCTCACTTTGTCTTTTTCTAAAGGATGCTTCCTTTAATTCTAGATTGGAGGCACAAAACTGAATTCAGATATAGACAGTTAGGACTCTGGTTAATTTTCTTTTCAGGGGAACAAGCTGTTAAATGTCTTTTTCATTAGGAGTGTACAAAACCTTTAGAGAGCTATTCGTCTAACCATTAAAGTTCTTCAGTGTGAACTTATTAAAAACATGTGTTTAATGACACAGGAAGATGACAAGTTGCTGGATGCAGTCCAGCTTTACATAACAACTCCATTTACAGTTTTACCCTCTATCATATTTCTGTGGGAAGAACATGATGTATAATTTAAAATTTTGTGTTAACTTTAGCTGGTAAAATTGAAGCATTCCAACATTAAAAGGTATTAAAAGGTAAGGGAAAGGTATTAAAAGGTAAGGGAAAGGTATTAAAAGGTAAGGGAAAGGGATATTGATTAGGTTTGTTCGTTTTTTCCCTTTTATGTAGCACTCACTCAGTTTCAAAATAAAGTCAAAGAATCAGTTATGGAGGTCTTGAGGAAGTTAGTGTGTGCTGATAAATCCTCTTCATTGCGAAGGAAGTTTTCTGCTACAAGAAAGAGCATGTTTTCTGCTGCAAGAGTATCACCTGTGGTTTCCTTCCTGGGTGCTCAGAAGAGTGATTATGCCCCTCTTTCCCTCTCCCCGTTGCTCTTCTTTCTCTTCATCTTAAATTTCATCCCATTCTCTCCCATCATTATCATTTTCTAAGACTAAGGGATGTTAAATCTGCGAGATTATTTTTATGAATAATTCAGCAGTGTATACTCAGTTACTGACTTCCCACTTTAAGTTTTAAATAAGAAATTGGGTATTTAGGCATAATAGGCATTTTCATTAACAGCTGGGAAATTTTAAATTGTTGATTTCAAAGAGTGAACTTCTGAGTCTCATGTGTTTGTAAACTTCAGGCTTGCTTCTGCCCTCACAAGCACATTGTAGGACAGTCGGATCTCACCGGCCAAACTAGAGAAGCCTTTCAGCTCTGTTTCTACTTTCTGCTTCTGTGTTGTGAGCCTTTACTGTAATTTATTCTGATTCAAAATGGTTTGCCATTATTTTCATTTTAAAGCTTTGCTTTTATAAGAGTCATAGGGGTGGGTAGCTGTCCTGTTTTCTCACCATTTTCCTTATCCCTTTCTCTGTCACAGACCCCCACCTGTCACCAAAGTAAGTCATTAGATGCAGTCAAGATAAGCATCTGGTGTCTGCAGGTCTTCCCATTGGGGAAGTTTTGGGGACAGCTGAGTGGTTCTACTGTCCAGGACCTGTTTCTGATCCCCGGTCTGGAAACAGAGGCCACTTAGAAATTTAAGGCCCATACAGAACAAAACCTGATCTGCTGGCATGTCCCCTGATGCTGGTACTTCCACTTTGTTATTTTTCTAACTGGCTCTTCTTATTTACATTTCCAACCCTCCCCCCACCCCTTTTTTTTTTTTTTACATCCTTACTGCTGGAGAATAAATATCAGTCCTGAGATAGTCAAAGAAGTGGGTGATCAAATGGATTTTTTTTTTAATCTTGGGGAGGGAAATGGATATAAACCTAAAATTAAAGAGACATGTTTCTAACTCAGTAACTTAGAACTCTTCAAAAAAATATCCTTTTGTTATTAAAATAAAAGAACGCGTGATCTTTATATTTGCTTTGTGCATCTTTAGCGTAAGAGCCTAGTGAGTAGGGTTTGAAGATGGATGTGCCAACAGGGTATCGTTATTATGAAAGATTTATGAATGGTCTGACTTAGATGGATCCCTAATGGATACTCATGAAGAAAACCTATGACTCAGTGACCCCACCCCTGTGCTTACTTAAGGGTTAGAAATGCTGTGGGAAGGGAGCTGTGGGAGGGTGGGATGTATAGAGAGAGTGTCCTCGTAGTAGAGACTGAAGACTCTCAGGGTGCCGGGGGCGGGGTGGAAGTGCTCGATTCGTGGTTTCCTAGTAGGTAGTCCTGGGTTTCACACTGGACTTGTTATTCTGTAAGAGCTCACACAGTCACTCCCAACACAACACACTATCCAGATGGACATCAATAGAACAATTTTAAATTTCCGTGGGTTTTGGTCACACCTTTTTCTAAATTCTGAATCTGTTATATTTTCCAGTTTTTTGATGATCAAATCTGTCTCTAACTATGCCCTTTCTTTTAATCCAAGTAACCTATCCCTGTTTCCTCGTCTCTCCCTCCATTTCTGTTTCTGCCTTCGATGTCATCCCCAGTATGAGCTGGTGTCCTTCTGGTATGCAGTACTCTGCTGCCCTGAGTGCTGACTTTAATTACAGAAGGTATGGTATTGTTATATGTTCAGCCACCAAAGGGGGAACCATTAAACAGGGCACCTGGGCTTTGTCTAGGAGCTGGCTTCTTGGTGGAATGCATATGGCCGCCTGCTTTGTCTATGGATCATGTTCTGTTGCCTCCGCTGTGGGTACCACTAAACCATTTGAAGGGAAGGGGTACAGCTCACAGTTGGACGGTGCTGTTACTCTCAAGTGGCTATAGATTCGCTGTTCTCTGCACAGACTTGTCTGCATGGTATGATAGAGCACTTCTCTCTTTTCTTTGGTCCATCCTAATCCCAGATCTAGGAATTACCACATCCTGAGGAAAACAGTGACAGAAGCAAGAGAGCTAATGAGATGCTCTTACTTCTGTTAACTTTCAAATCCACCAATTTAAATCTATAAATTCACAGACTCTTCATTGTTTTCATATTCTTTTCTCAGCTAGACAGCCAGATTTAATTACTAAAACATTTTCAGGATTAAGTTTTGTGGTAAGCATAGATCTGGTTTTCTCAGGCTTTACAAATAATTCATAATAGATTACTAAATTTCTTCTTAGCTTGTTTTCTTTTCCCGAGTATTGAAAATGAGTTTTCCAGAGACATTTAACTTAGTCAGTCATGATTTCTATTGTCATACTGAAAAAATAAATCCATTGTTTAATTTACCCACTAGAGAAAATAGATGGGTATGGTTTCAGTTAATAATAAGTAATTTACAAAACAAAGCAAATACAGGCCTTTCTGGACTGGCATACATGAGTTATTGGTAGCACTTAACTTTATGGTTTGAGTGGAGATAACTGAAAAGCTTCAGTATGCCTTCAGATACAATTCCAGCTGCGTGTAACTGAAGACAGTCATCTTCAGCTCTACTTTGCTATTTATTTTAATTAAATTTCCACTGAACAAAGTAAGTTTCCCCTGCAACAGAACTCAATTCTTTTTTGGCTCACAGCCCCAAGAAGGACAGGTGGTGAACATCTCTGTAACCTCCTGCTTCAGAAAATGTTTTTCACTCTGGAAACCACAAAACCTTTATTCCAGGGATTATATTTTAGGCACCCAGCTTACGTTTGCAAACACCGCGCCCCCCGCAATCAATATCAAGACAAAAAAATGAGCTTTTAGATTTAGTAGCTTTCCAGCTTTTGTTGTCAAGGTGCGACCTGTGCCTTGTGCAACCAACAAGTCTCAGGAACCTATTGAGCAGTTGCTGTCTGGCTGGAGTGCGCAGGTGATAATGCTGAAAAGTAGCGGCTGGGTTTTCTGGAGGGAAGCATACCTGTGAAGTTAGAAAGGTCCACTAGACTGTAGTTAAAGAAAGTTCATTTAATTGTTGCGAGGGTAAATCTCCTTGTTTGCCTTCTCTTTGTTAACCTATGTATATATTTTCTCTGCACCATTTAATTCTTTGATGTTAGCAAAGTTAGATTTTGGCAAAATTAATTACATCAGATCAAGGGAAAAATAGAAGCTCAATAAGATAAATATGGTCTGGCCATTATGGTATATTTTTTAAAAAATCCAAGAAAATGACCTTAGATGACTTAACTTTGAGTAGGTTGAACGAGATAAGAAAGTCTAAGTGCAGCATTCTTTCTCGGCACACCAAGATCTGTGGGGGGAGATGAAGGGGATGCCTCTGTGTCGGGCCCTCTTAGACAGCTTTGCCAGGTGATGGAAATAACAAACGAGCAAGGGAGACAGAAACAGAGCTATGTTGTGCCCTCCAGCTTTTCTTGAGACTCCATGAACTAACTCTTGCGGTCTGTGTTCAGTTTCAGTCTGGAAGGCTTGACCGGAGGCGCCGGTCTTGGGAACAAGCAGTCCTCCTCTCTAGGAGGAAGCTCTGGAAACTCCGAAGAGCTCAGGCGCCCTTTCAGTGGTGAGGAGCGGGGCGATTCGTTGGTGTCCCTTTCAGAAGAGGATCTGCAGTCAGGCCAGAGAGAACACAGAATGTTTGATCAGCAGGTAAGGCTGATCAAAGGGTACGTGCGGCTTACTTGAAAAATATTACTTCCCTAAATGAGGTCCTCATTTTAGAAATTAAGTAAGATTTGTGTTAATATAACGCTAGTAGTTATAATTGCTTATCCTTTACATAATACACTCAATTCTAGCACAGCGACTCTTTAGCACTTAAATGCCAATTAAAGCATACCATTAGTCTACATAAATTTAAATATCCCATCAAAGCAAAACTTTTCAAGTTAGGAAATTATCCAGGATATTAAACTGTTTTTCTTTTTTATCTAAGAACTTCTTTACTATCCCAGTAATTGAATGAGTCTTGAAGTATGTTACATACTATTAAATTTTCCAGTTCTCAAAATTACATCCCAAGGCTATTTTTCCTGGTGGCGGGGTGGGGAGTATGTGGAATCCTTTTCTTTGTCTTACCACATTATCTAGGGAACAACTGTTTATTCCTTCTGTTTCCTATCACTGCCAAAATTCCTGAGTTTCTTGCTCCCCGCCTTCTCCCTCTCACAGGATAGGAGTCTCTACCTCTACTAGTCTGGACTGTCACTCTTGAAATGCCTGCCATAAAGGTCACAGGCTTCCTTGTGAACCAAATCAAGTGGCTTTTTCTTAGTTCTCATCTTCTCGGGCCTTTTATTACCACCATTTTTAACAATCCCTCCAGGAGTTTTTGAGTTGAGAATGTGAATTATATGCGTTTATAGGATCATACCAGCCTCGAGGGAGGTCCAAGGAAACTGTGGATTAATTTCTGAGAGGATTCTGGGATATGCGGCCAACAAAATCATTTCCAAGTTAGCAAACAAAAAAAGCTAAACTTTGAATAGGTGACTGGGATTTTAGGTAGAAATAATATGAAACATTTCTAATTAGACAAAAATGCTTAGCAACCTTTTCTTTAAATAGGTGACTGAGGTTTTATGTAGAAATTTAATTTTTTATTACCTCCTGCTGCATAGCAAATATATGACCAAATGCCAACTTGACACTGGAGGATTTAATACGGTATGTATCATTTAATGATCACATGAAGACCTGAAAGAGATTAGACCTAATAAAATCAAACTGAAGACCTAAAGGAACTTTGCCACCTTTCTCTCAAAGCCATGTTTCTTGACCTTATACTTTAGAAAAAGTTAGGAAAAATAGCAAGAGTATGGAGAATATACTTAATTGAAGCCAGTGATTGTGATTTATTCAGCCTAATAGTAACAGAAAAAAGGAAGAAAAAAGTGCAAACCATTCTGTGGTGACTACTGAGAACATCTTTGTTAAGTAGGAAGTCTGAAAAATAAATCCTGTTTCATATGTGTAGAACTCTTTGACCAGGTAAAATACCAGAAATTGTGGGTTTGCAAACAGAATCATAGACTTAAATGTTCCTTTGGGTCCACTGATGCCTTTATGAGAGCTTCAGCTCCACTTAAGTGACTTCTCTAAAGCCTCATTAAGTTGCTCTTAGTGGAATAGTATTAAAGTCAGAATTTCTGGCTATTAGTCTTGCTGATACTTTCGATGTCTTTGAAGTAGATGAGTTTTAATGTGAAAATGAGAACACTTAAATTTAACATTTATGTGCTATTTTTCTGAAATTGACATTTCCAGGAGATTGACAGTTGACCCTTTATTTTAAGGGTCTTTCTAAAATGGCCTTACTTCGTCTTTCTAGACAGAGTTGTCAACATCTAGTGCCTTGCTGGGCTTAGCTTTCCTGGAACTCTGCTCACCCAGGTTTCCCTCTTGTGTGCCACCTGGGTGTGTATTTGAGCTGGACATTGCCTGCAGCCAACTTCCTGTTGAAGGTCTCTGCCTTTCATTGAGGTCATTTTTCAGATCTCACAGTTGTATTTGAAACATAGCAACTGCCTCAGACTCCATAGTTACACATGGAATAAGCTGTAAATAATCAGAAGTCTTTGGCACAGTTGACTTGCATTCATGCTGGCAACAGATTTTCATCGCTTCCTTTTCAACATACACAAGTAAGAATGAGGCAGACAAGCTTACTATGAAGGGAAGGGATTTATGTTAAGTAAGGTTAGTTAGCGATTGGCAGGGCTCTCAAAACATAGCGGGTGTCCCTCATCAGAAATATCAAATACTAGTTGGCTCTCTTTTATGGGTTTTGTAACAGGAACTTCTCAGCGATTGGTCATATTATACGACCTTGAAGCTGCTGTGAATTTACTGAGGGAGTTAAATTACCAAATTTCAGCCACCTTCATGTTCATGTAGAAGCAATCCAGTCTTGGAAGACAAATGGAAGAGACTTAGACTTCTCTTCAGGATGCATGAGTGTTATTTATTACGTGATCTTAAAACACTTGACTTGTATCTATTCCCAACTCTTTAAGATTAGAATATTACTGGTACCCTATTCTCTATAAGGGATGTTTAGATTAAAAATACTACATGTAGTTTGATGTTTCCAGTGAAATTATTTTTTATTTAAATGAAAAGTGCAGGCAGGAATGAAGACAAGCTGGCAGGCACACAGGAAGAGTGAGGAGGAAGAAGTGTTCCATTTATTTTATTTAGTTATTCATATTGGTTGTTCCTCCCAGCCCCGGGAGACGATCCCACGTCCTTGGAATTTATGTGAACGATGCCATTCAAAGACTGCTGACTTAACAGTTTAGCTACCAGAGCAGGCCTGAAATTATTTTTAACTAATTATGTGTTCAGCCACTCTTGATTAAGTACTTACTAGTCTGAGACATTGGTAGATATTGTGAAGGGGACATGAAGCCGCTGTAAAGAGAGGATCCCCGTTTACTGATAAGAAAGCTAAGGTTCAGAAAAGCCTAGGAACATCTTGAAAATCGAACAGCTGTTAGATGGCAGGGACGGACTTCAGTCCAGGCGTGACTCGATTTACAGAGCCTGTGCTCTCACTCCCTAGTGCGCTGTCTTGCTCCCCTAGGTTGTGTTAGAATGTTAAGTTCTGTGCTTATCTAGAAATACGAACATGTACTTAGAAACCCATTCTTCTTTTCTTTTTCTTTCTCCTTTTCTTTTTTTTGCTTCACAGACATGTCACAGATCTAAACAACAGGGGTTTAATTACTGTCCATCAGCCATTTCTTCTCCATTGACAAAATCCATCTCATTAATGACAATCAGCCATCCTGGGTTGGACAGTGAGTATACTTTTAATTTAATATATTTTAAGCACCTTTCCTATATTTTTTCTTTCTTTCTTTTATTTTTTTCACTTTAAGGCCCTATAACATTTCCTTCCAAAATGTGTCTGCCTCTGCCTTGGAATGAGTGACTCAGCTCTTAAACAGAAAAGATGACAGAGAATTCAGCTTTGTGATCATCTCCTTTCAAAATCATTTCAAATGTTAAAAATAGTTGCAAAAAATAGTGCAAAGAATTACCATATAGTCTTCATCTAGAGTCCCCAAAGGTAATCTTAACACTTGTGTTATCCATCTCCTTCTCCCTCTCCTTCATTTTAGTAACTAAATCCCTTAACATTTTTCTGAAGCACCTCAGAATAAGTTACAGACATAGTGTTTTTCGTTCTCAAAGATATTCTCTAATATCACCACAGAACAGTTATCCATATTTTATCCCATAATTATCCTGCGCACTTTCAAAATGCCAAGCTCCTAAAAGAGCAAGGAAGAGTGAGGGCTGCATCCAGACCGATGGTTGGAGCTCTGCAGATTGAGGACCACTGGCCGTGAAAGTCTTGAGGAATGTCCGGCATCCATAGCACTGGGTGTTTGCAAATAAGAGATGCTGGTCTCACACTTGAATTGGATCCAGATGTTTGCCATGGAAAGGCAGCTTGTTCTTTGAGGAGCCTCACTGTCTTGTTTCATTTTTAAAATATCGGTTATTTTTCATGAGTAGTTGCAGTGTAAGATCTTGATACAAGGATTTAATCCTCACTCAAGGATGAATGGTGCAGTGTGTCCTCTGCTGAAAGACGGTGTATTCAGAAGGACGAAGAAAAGGGACTAGATGCTGAGGCTGCCGGTGTTTCTTCAAGGTTCCAGGTAGAGCTCCATTAGAGGAACTGAGGACAGAAGTATTTCCCCGCATTAGTGGGGTATTCTGTCTCAGTTCAGAACTGACTCGAGGTCTGACATTTTCGTTTTCCACAATGGGATTAAGACATAGGGGGTAATTCTGTAACCCCGTCCTTGTTTTCTTATGACTAGCACTTTACGTACACATCTGGCCTGACTGACTAAAGGTGCCTAATGTTGACTTATTCCCAGAAGAAGAGATAAAACATCACAGAGCTGAACTATATAACAAATAACTTTTTCTGTTTTTGTTTGTTTTTGGTTTTGATTTGATTTTGCTTTGGATTAGAGATTTTGCTGGTATGGAATAAGGATTACGATAGCAAAATGGTGTATAGTGGGTTTGAGGCGCATGGAATGCTGAGTTCAAAGATGGGCAGGAGCGCCCGGGTGTCCACACGTGGACCTGTAGGTGTCCTGCCAGCTGGGCCTCTGCTCCACGAGTCGCAGTTAGTGCCACCAGAATGTGCCCACAGCGAGACCTTTTCTCTGTTTTGTCACATACACTTGGCTGTTTTTCCTCCAATAAGCAAGGTGGTTGTTGATTGACTTTTTTAGTTGCTAGCCAAACACCATAAATAATGCGGCTGACGCCCAGAAAACACTGTCCTAGAGTCCCAGGGTACCTCCTGTTGCCCGGGAAATACTCTGCCCAGCTCATGAGAGAGCTGAAATCAGTGGGAGACTGTTGTCAATAGTAGAACTTTAAGCAAGAGTTTAATCCTTTCATCACAATGGAACACCCTTGTTCTGTTTTCATTCAGACTCAGATGTGTAGTCATAGATTAGTTAACCAGCCCTACTTAGTCCCCTAGGCTAACATGCCATCATTGGAGAGCTAATCAACTCTCCACATGTTTTCCCTAGTTCTTTCCTATCATAATTAAATTAATTTCCCATCTGTATTTTTTCATTCTGCTTTAGAAAGGTGATACTTTTTTCTTTTCTTTCTTTTTTTTTTAACAAAGCCACAGGCAGGAATGAAGTAAGCAGACAGGAAGAGAGAGAAGAAAGAAGCATTTTATTTTATTTTCATTTTAGTTGTTTACACTCGATGTTTCCCCCGGGATCCAGAAGTTGAAATCAGGAGGTGTGTGGCCTGAGCTCCTTCAGAGGTTTTGACGTAACCACTGCTCCACCAGGGCATGCCAACATGGTACATCTTTTTGCACACGTTAAAATTCTGACTATTGAGCAGAAAGGTAGAAATTCTGGTTGTTGTGCCTTTAAGCATCATGCTAAATGGATAGTTCTTGATTTGCCACAGACACAACTTCAATTCCAAATAGCGTGATTCATCTTTGGTCATCGTCTTCCTGGCTCCAAATAGCATAATTAAAATCTACACAGTGATTTTAAAGACAAAACTGTTTGGTACACTTAGCATATTTTAATGTTTTATTGAAGCACACTTACACTGCGGCATTAGGATACATGCTGAAACTCTTTGCCTCAATTGTGTGACTATTAAATGGAGATAATATGTGACAAGACTTAACTGTGAATTTATCTAAAATCCTTAGCATGTCTCCTTGCGTATAGTAAGCATTTGTTAACATTATGGAGTGAGTTCACAGTGCCCGGAACAGTGCCAGGGTCCATCTTCTCTGACCAGAGGGTAAATAAACCATGTTAAACTAGAACAGTGTCTGTGTCTTTAAGAGACTGTATCTAAAGAGCACTCTTGTCTGGGAACAGAATATTTCCTAAAGTCATCCATGTCTTCATTACTTTCCAACTTTTACTTGTGCTCTGTCTTCCTCCTCTATAAACAAGGTCGCTGTTGACTGCAGGACCTTGTTGAGTCACTTGCTCGCTGAGAAAAACAAACTCAGCGTTACTGCTACACTGGGGTCTGTTTCAAAACCATTGGTAGAAAGGAAAAGACTGAGTAAACGTGGTGACTGAAAGATTTCTGTATCATTTTCTGGGCCGGAAAGTAGACAGGCAGCGGCTTATTCAGTAACCACATGGGCGGGGACGCTGTCAGAGCTCATGTCGTGGGTTTGCTGTCCTGGTTGGGGAAACATGATGAATACATCCTGCTGGCTCATTTTTTAGGGAGTCAGACAAGCACTGACACTGTCTTTGTCATGAGGGAAGAAGCTTGGGAAGACACCCCGCTGCAAACTGCTCCTAGAAGCCTGGTTGCTGACTTTCTCCTCCTTGCATCAGAAAGGACTGAGTGGAGGCTCATGGCTTCCCAGGAGACTTAGCCAGCTTCTTGGTAGAACTTAAGGATAAACTTCAGTTTTGTATGTACAGGAAAATTTATTCCTGTAGATGATCCCTTTTCAAGACTGTATTTTTTAGCTTTTTATTGCACCCAGGAAATGCTTACAGATGGTAGAGATGCTGCTAAATTGATCGTGTCCCTGGAAGGATTCTAAGCACATTCATACTGTAAAGTTAAAAGAGCAATTGTGCCTGTTAATGTTTGATTCCCACGGCATTTAATGACTTCCTTTCCCCCTCATTGTGCAGTTTGTTGTCACATGGACGGGTGTTCACAGATGACACAAGTGCTTGGGGTCATCTTACACAGCTGTGCGCAGTCAGAGCTGGCCGAGGGTTTCATACAAGCTTTGGCACGAGCACACTTGCAATTCTGTAGCTTGCGTTGAGCTATGAAAGCTAACGTGATCTTGAATGCTGTGCCAACGGCGAGGTAGATGTGTGTGTGTGTGTGTGTGTGTGTGTGTGTGTGTGTGTGTGTGTGTGTGTGTGTGTAAAATGATGTCAAATCTAAAGGGATCAGCAGTCCAGGTGACTAAAGATTCGGTTGGGCCTCTGGGAAGTTAGGTACCAGAGCTGCATGGATATTTTCTCTTACTATTTGTACTTGTTCTCTAAGTGTGGACTGTAGGGTAGGAATTTGTTGTATTACATGGATTTTTAGTAGTTCTATTTGTAGAAGATAGCACTGACAACTGTATTAGAACAAAAATTTAGTCAGGAAGCTAGACTTGTTGTGTTGGACTTTTAACTAAATTACAAAGCCGGAATATGTGCCTATTCAGTAAGTGTACATACTTCGAGTGAATTATAAAATCAAATCTCTATGACAGCATCATCTTCCCATGTACATTGGCGATTTTTAAGTATGCCAAGTTTCTAAGATATTCATAAAAATAGACTTTTTCTTATGATTCATGATCTTGGGACCAAAGAAAGGGATATTCTTAGATTTTGAGTAATAAGAGAAC
Organism: Solenodon paradoxus; assembly: GCA_004363575.1. Lineage (NCBI taxonomy): Eukaryota > Metazoa > Chordata > Mammalia > Eulipotyphla > Solenodontidae > Solenodon > Solenodon paradoxus. The sequence continues at coordinate 303,748 of RJWH01001472.1, forward strand.
ATCTTGTTCTTTTTTAAAGAAAAGATGAAGGCAAGGAGGCAGGCAGGCAGGGAGAGAGAGGAGGAAGAAGCACTTTATTATTTATTCTATTTCGTTGTTCATCTTGATTGTTCCCCAGTCCCCAGGTAGTAAACTTGGGTCCTTGGGATGTACATGGATTACATCTGGCCAGAGGCGGTGAGCTTAACTGCTGAACCACCAGGGCATGTTCCTTTCCATTTCCCAAGTTTGCTTCACACTTGGAAATGCTTTAGAGCATACATTACAGTGTATTATTACTTTTGGACCAGACTACCACTGCCCAGAGAGCTAGTGTGCATGTATTTATGCCACCAGTTCTTTGACGTGTGTGGTGTGGTGGCCGCAGAGAGCATCTGCCAGTTTTAGCATTTTTCTGAGTCTGTAGTGCTTTTCGTGCTTGGGTAGGTACCAAGCCTTTTCTTGCACTGCATTTAGGCCATTGCGGTCCAGAAACGCTGACAAGGGAAATTCATTTATTGATTTATTTAGTCAATAAACATTTGTGTGCACTTCCACCCACAAGCAAGAGAAGCGAGTGTCGTGGAAAATGATCAGTGTCGCAGCCGAAAGAAGCAGCGGGCGTACCAGAGGTCAGACTTGAGTCAGTGAAGCCTTACTGGGAAGAGTATCAAAGTTGAGACCCAGAGGAAAGTAGGAATTCACTAGGTGAATTCATATGTGGAAAGCAAAATAGAAATTTGGGCTTTTCTGGGGCCAGAGGAGTGATTCCAGTTGGTCAAAACTGATTAATTTTGAAGGTGGTGGGAGGAGAGGCTGGTGGATTCAAATGAGAGCGGGAGGAGCAGGCACAGCAGAGGCGGTAAGGGAGAAGCTGAGCGTCAGACGCTCTAGGAGACCCAGTCAAAGCACTGGGTGAGGTTTGCTGGATGGATGCCAGGATGGCGCGCAGATTCCTTTGGGATCGTTCGATGCTGGGCACCACTCACTGAACGAAGAGGAGAGCAGGCGCGGCCTGGAGGAAAGCTGTGTCCACTCAGGCGCTCCTCCCAGTGAGCTGCTGTGGGAAACTCACCCTTGAGGAGCGTGCGATGGGGTCACGGTCCCAAAGATCTCACTGGAGCGCTGGAAGTGGGTCACCGTGGAGGAGACAGATTGTTCTTGAAGAGCCCAGAGTGAATGAGGAGATTAGGGGTGAGGGAGACGGAGCCAGATGCAGAGAAATCCTGAGGAGCCATCCCTTCACATGTTTTCAATTCTGAGCTAGAAGAAGCCCCATGACCATTAAAAATGTGTTCCTGTTTTTTTAAACCCACAAGTCAGGCTCCACAGCTTTACATGACCTGCACCTCGGCTGTCTTAGCTGCCTGAGCCACAGAAGGGCACCCCTTTTTGTTCTCATAATCTGACGAATACATATTTGTTGGATGGACTTTGGTAAAGCTTTGTTAGAATTCTGCATATTGCAAAAGGAAGATGAAAAGATGACTGTATTAGCATTGTTCACCTAGCAGCCTTTTCCAGGACCATGCAGGCCAGTGACACTGTTCTGTTTGGCAAAGGTGCGTGGCTCCTTTGCTTTGCCCCGGTGAGATGGGTGGCTGCCCTCACATGTCTACCACCCACTCCGTGCCACACAGCTGATGTCCTCTTCCAGCGTGTCTCTCCGCTCCTGCTCACGTCTGAAGCTCTTTTCCCTGGTTCTGTGCAGAGAGACAGCAGCTGTGGTGCCCGGTGGCTGCTCTCCAGCGGCTGCCCGCTTCTGAAAATGCTGTCGGCTTGGTACTGAGAAACTCTTGGGGGCCTTTTCTCCCCTTGTATGCCATCGTGCCTGCGTCCTTTGTGTTCATGCTTTGCTTGAAAACTAATGTGGCTAAAACAATTTTTTCCTTCTGTATGCTTCTGACACTGATGACCCAACGCCCTGATTCTGGGCAGGAGATGTTGCAGAGCTCCGCTGGGAAGCAATCCGGTCCGCTTGGGAGGCAAAGCAAAGGTCCCAGAAGTATTTCTTCTACCACTGATGTAAAAATTTAACCACACTAGCTCAGTTAATCCAACATGCTGAATCATCAGAGATACAAAATTAAAGAAACCCTTGGACTAAGTATTCAGCATTCCTCAAAACGTGTCTCTTTAAACTCAGAAATACCAATGAGAATTGTGCAAGCTGTCAGGTGAAGAGGAAGAAAAAGAAGAAGGTTGGTTTATGATCATGACCAAGTAAATTTAGGAAACTATGGGCTAATCGGCAGGCTTCAAATGCCATGTTGTACACACTGCATTTCCAAGGCGGTGGTCAGCATGCTGCTTCCCAGATGCCGATTAGTCTCCAGACATGTCTGGAGACTAGGGTTCCCTGGAACTCACTTTGGGAAATATTGCCCTGTCTGTCCTCTGGTTGCAGGTCTGGAGCTGTAATCCTGGTCTGCAGCTCGTCTCGTGAATTTAAACTGTCTAGTTGAACTATACCATATACCTGCAGTGAGGCTTCACAGACCCAGCTTCGGTGATCAATTTGTTTGCTTTTGTCTGTAACTGTCGAAGTGACATCAGTTATTTCATACTCTTGACACTGAAAACTTGATGATACTTCAGGAATTTCAGAGTGCTGTTTTCAGAACCATACCTGAGAGGTTATATAGTAAATTAGAATTTTTTCAGCAGTGTAGAAGTTGAAAATCTTTATAGGACTCATAAATTCTCCCAGTACTCAGTCACATGATGAGTTCAGTTTTTAATTTATTAGGTAGAAATCTATGGGGAAGCTTATTCTTGCCAGGAGTCTGTACTGACTGGTGATTTTCGTCATTATGGGTTTTTATTTTCATTGGTACGACGAGGACGGGGCTGGTGGCCTGGGGGATGCGATGCAGTGTTGCTTATTATATCATTCAAAACTCCTCTGTGTGGAGAAGCCACTGACCCAGACCACCCTCCTGGTTTTTTAAGTGATGTAAGGCATCCTGAGGTTAAAATGCTGATAATGTCACACTTAAATTACACAGCACTGGTGAAAGACCACACATCTCACTCTCACTGTGTGCTTCTCTGGCTCTTGTCGCCATGCCTGACAAGTAGACAGAAGAACCCTGAATGTTGCTACAAGGAAAACTCTGGAAAGAAATTATTTGAAGCCTTAGAATTTGTTTTTTAATTTTCTTACTCATTCTTCCCATCCACTGGCTATTTACTCAGCAATAACTACATTTTGCATTTCTAGTCAGAATCCAGAGCTATCCTGGAATTGAAGAGTTGTATGTGCTAGTAATCTGGTCATGGAGCATCTTCAAATCTCTGTTAAAGTTTTACTCTGGGTAATTTCAGGACTCCCTAAAACCACCCTCAAGGAGAAGGGATGTGTTCATTCCGTGTTTTACCAGTAACTACCGAGCAGCCTTTGTCCGCCTGTGACCGTACACAGGAAGTGTTTCTGTGCTGAGCTCCTAGGAATGACAGCGTTCATCTCTGCGTGTTTGAGGCCTTCCTCCCATCTAAGTCCTGAGGCGACTCCCTCTGTATCAGCACGCGTCGGCCAGGCAGTGGTAGTTCTTGGTGTCTCCTGACGGCCCTGCTCGCCGACCTGCCTTAGTTTTCATGCCCCGCTCCAGGCTTGGCCTGGTGGGCACGGGCTGAGGAGTCTGCCCACTCCTGTCAGTGTCAGCCCGCAAGGGCCCTGTGCATCTCTTCTAAAGCTCATTCCACGAGTGAGGACATGAACTGCAGGGACCACCTCCCATCACGACAGCCATCATCTTGTAGGCCCCTCTGAGGCTGTTTTCCATTCAGCAACCCATTTCCAGGAACGCCCAGGAAAATGTCAGATACATAGTAGCTAGATTTTTAATAGAGAAATGTATGAAAGCAAAATTGACAGCATATAGAATGTACTTCATTTTCTGTTTTCTATTCGTTCTGTGACATCATCTCAGAAAGGTTGATTGCCTGTTGGGATTGGACGTTGATAAGAACAGAAATCAAATATGTTTCACCTGTGTTTGAACATTTGGGGAAAATGTTGGTTTGGAGTTCTCTCAGTTACTTGAGTCCTGGATTAAATTTATTTCATGGGAACTTCATTCCCTCTTGCTGCCTGTGTCCAGTTCTAATCTGAGGGTTTACACTTAATTTTTCCTTCTAAACCTTTAGGAGAGGCGTCACACTCTAGCTTTCAAACGCTATTCCTGCTTACCAGCGTCATGGTAAATGATTTAATCATTTATCTGTCATCTAGCACAGCTTTTTGTTCTCACTTTTCTTTGCCATTTTTGTTTTGTAGATTCACGGCCTTTCCACAGCACCAGTGCAAGCCTGACTGAGAGGTACTCTACACTTAGTCTGTTACGTCTTCTCCCAGATGAAATGGAGGATCCATGCTGTCTTGTGGCATTTAGCTAATAAGTAAACTAATTCTATTGAACTCATTGGATTCTTCTTCCTTGAGTAATAAATGTGAAATCATGGTCAATAAGCAGTTTTTAATGAAGATTGCATCCGTTTTAATATCTTCAGTAGTTTCCACTTTTATTCTTTACATTATCCTAATGATAAAGATTAATGTTTGCTTTTTTTCACACGAGGACACACATTTGACTTGATGAACTTTTGCCTTCTTTGTTCATGAGGATTTTAAATCCCTGAGTCTAACAACTTTTGTTTTGATAATTGTGTATGTTCATGCATGCTATTACCTTTTAGCAGTTTTAGACTCTAAAGATATTTTCTTCTGTGCATATGGGTATGGTATACAGCCTTAAGTGATTTGGTTCTTTAAAAGAAACAAAAGATTTATATTCTAACTCATTGTTTATTTTCTATTCTTCTTTCCATGCTTATGAGATTAAGTATTCTAATTTAACCATTAATCAGGGTTCTGATTTTTGCCCTGAAATACTTTTAAATTGTTTTTCTTTTTACAAAGCCTTCAATTTGATTCCATGATCCAGAGCTTTTCCAATATATGCTTCTCGATGTGCTTTCCTAGATTTTTATTCTTGTCCTTTCAAGAGTGGTGGTTTTCCTGCCATTTCCCCTTTTTCTTAGTAACAGACTTCTTTATTTTGTAAACAGTGCTGTGATATGGACTTCAGCTCTTGAAAGGACCCTTGTAGTTCTGCCTCTTGTCTGCCCACTGACAGAGGCCCTGGAGTACATACAACTGAGAAGTAAGATAGTACATACAGAACAGGAGGGTGGTGCTGTAAAGTACACCTCTGTCCTTCCCAAACCAAAGTGTAATCTTAGACCTTCAGTTGAGTGAGCTAGTAGAAATAGAACCCCCGTGTATTTTACTAAGTTCTATAAAGATCTTTGTTTTAGCATAAACTGAAATAGCTGTACCCTGTGACTCATGACCGGGAACCTGGGCTCAAGACCCAGGGCTGGGGGAAAGAGAAGAAACGAAAACACCAGGAAAAACATTATAAGTAGAATCCTTTTCTTTATAATGAGTTATGTAGGCCAGGTACCCAGCATTCTTTGAGGAAATCAACCACTGAATTTCCTAACATGCCCATCGTTTGTTTACTTAGGTTTTATGTAGACTCCCTGAATAGGCAGCTGGTAAATCTGTGAAGCTCCTGTAATAGACCTTTCTAGACTCTGCCTCAGCTTTGCCTGCTGTTCCACATATTACCACATAAAATTTGCATAGCTATACAGATTTACCAGTCCAAGGTATTATTGGTTCAGTGTGACAGATGAGAAAAATAATGTGATCTGAGAGAACTTGGAAATGTATTCAGTCATGAAAATTCCTTGGTTTGCGACCTTTATTAACAAGTTCATTGTTCCATCACATATGTGCAGTTTTCAGTCATCTCTTTGATACATAGAAGTGTGTTAATCTGTTTTAAATTAAGTAATTTTAGATAAAATGACAAATGAATAATTGACAAGTTCTGTTTAACAACAGATCACTGAAAATCCATTATTAAATATTAATGACCAATATGTGAAAACTTAAATTCTTGGTCTTTTTTAGTATAACAGAGGAGAACTATAATTTCCTGCCACAAAGTCCCTCCAAAAAAGATTTTGAAGGAAAGAGTGGAACAAAAGTCAGCCGTACGTTCAGCTACATCAAGAATAAAATGTCCAGCAGTAAGAAGAACAAAGTAAGTATCTTTGAAGGCATTCCTTATGGAGTCCCTCAGTCAGTCATCAGCAGGCTCCTGTCAGGTCCTGCAGACACCAGGAAACTAAACATTGGGACTTGTGGAAATAAATTCAGTTACTCTCTGAAATGGCCTAATTATCTGAAGAAAAAGAACCTCAAGATAAGTAACTGGAGGTAATACCTCTAATTAAGTTTTTACTGTGTGCACATCCCTTTGTTATGTAACTGACTCCCCCAACACCGTAAGGTGGGTCTGGAAGAGAGAGACATTGTCTGGGTGCATGCTCAGGTGGAAGAGACCCAAACCCAGAGTTCTTTGGTCTCAGTTCCGAACCTTCCAGTCACACTGTTTACATCAGTATGTCAGGTTTCAGGTGTTAACAGCGCACCCCGTGACTCCGGCGCAGACCATGTCAATAAGGCTGAGGGACCAGTGGGGGAAAAATTTTAAATGCCACTGAAAGATTTTATGTAAAGATCAGAGTATCGAAAAGATTTAGATTTAGAAAAATTACTCCACATAAAATTTGAAGAACTTTTAAGACAGTTATAGATTAGTTCTACTACTAACTAGGAGCTTGTTGCACACTTACAAGGTTCAATTAAAATAAACATTTTTCTCTAGTTAATTTTTTTCATGCTCATTACAGGGATTTTTAAAATGTGAAAATAGTCACTGCAATAAACCCACATATAGATAACTAGTCTTCTAATTTTCTTTTCAAATGTGCTTTTAAAAGAAAGAAAGAAAAGGACTTAACTTTCTTATATGATTCCCCAGTGCTAAACCAAAACTGATTCAGTTTCAAGTCACTGGGAAAAAGCTTTCTGTTCCCCCTCCCACACTCCACTTACCCTCCCACCCGCCTGCCCGTCAGCCAGATTAAAAAAATACGGTATTTAAAAACAAAAAGAACAAAAAAAACTTTTTTGCATTTAGTTTCTCCTACATAAGTGCAGAATGAAAAGAAAGTGGACAATCGAGAAAAACAAAAAGATGCAGAGTCCAGCAAATCATTTCTAGAATAATTACATATTTATGTATTAACTTCATGTTTAATAGTAATCTCATTTTCTAATTCAAGAAATTTGAGGTTAAAGAGGGCAGAGTGCTTATCAGTATTCTCTGAATTAGCAGCAAGGCCTCAAGTAGACCCTCATCTGTTGTACTTATCTGCAGGCTTGGACACTGGTTGGCATCATCGAAGAAAAGTTTCCTTGGAAAGATTAGTACAAATTAGCCAATTTTGGGGGGGTGACTTCTGTAGACTTAGCATTCTGTGAGGTCCACACATACTCAACAAAACTGAAGTGCATAATTTTACCTTGAAAAACGTGATCTGGATAATTTCGAAATATTTTTATTGCATTTTGGTTTTTAAAACTGGGGTATTTTTTCTTCTTCTTCAACTAACCTTTAAATTGCAAGACCAATATGAAAGTGGAGAGTCCCCTGTCCCTCCACCTCCCCTGGGACATTGACTTTCAGATCAGAACAGTGCCTACACAGTGATGGTGTTGATGAGGCAGTACAAACAGACTTGAACAGAACCTTGTAGGCTGAATTTAGAGACTGGAGCCCGACTTTCAGAGAGTCTCGTACCTGCCTTCTCACTTTGAAACTCCAAGCATCGAGAAGCAGGCTGCAGACTCCAGAGCCAGGCCATTCCTGGCAGAACCTCCAGAGTCCTGAGTCCAGCATGCAGTGTCTTCACGCCACGCTCTCTCTTAAACGCAGTCTGTTGCTAAGCAGTGTCTTTTTCTTTTTAACTTCCCAAATAATCCCAAGCTGGGGTTTGCTAATAGGGGGCTGCGGAGATCAGGCATGAGAAAAGAAGGTAGTTTGTAGTAGGGGCTGTCATCGTTGGCAGAAACTGTTATCTACTGACCTCTTGACCATCTCCTTTGTCAAAACGACAACACTCTTTTGCAATGAGACTGGTTCCTCTTTCAGCCTTGACTTCAAGTTTCCATCATCAGAGCCTTGTGCTGTCTCAGCAAGGGAGTCTCAGAAGCGTACAAACGCTGGATTATAGTCCATTTCATATCAGTGGTTATTTGAAGTGCCTCAGTGGCTATATTAAGAAGTTAAGAGTCTCCTTTTATAGCTATTCTATAACTTTAAGATTGTTTTAGAACCTGTTAGAGAATAGGTCAACTTTTGCCAGTGTGGCCACAGGTGGTAAGAAATAGGGCAGTAATGAAGTGTACTCTTGTTAGGTTCCATTAAACACCGGCTTTACACGCCACACAGACTGTAGCGTCTTACACACAGGCGCGCTTTGTTCTCTAGTTGATAGCAGAACAAATGAATATTAAATTTTCTTAGGATAATAGTGCTGCTGTTTTCCTTAGCTATTGAATAATGTTAGTTCTCCATGTTAAAAATTTTTTTAAAGTGCCACTGTGAAGATTAATACTATTTATTTTTAATGAAAATAATATATTATTGCTTCTTTTAAGTTATTTTGTAAAAAGATACTATTAAGATGATTCAGTCTATTTATATTAATTTACTACGAAGTATATAATCCTACTTTTAAGACAAATTTTTTAGCATTTACTGAAGATTATATTAAGTTGCTACCTCTAATTTTTAGTAAAGTGTCTAAGAATAGTTTGAAAATTCTACTTTTCTTGTAATTAAGCGTGATATATGCATTTACATAGAAATGGCCTCTGGTTACTAACCTAGATACAAGTAAGTGAGTCTGTTAATTTATGACTGAACAAATTTTTAAGTAATAGAGGAAAAAGCCCAGCCAGCAGTTGGTTCACCTTCCTGAGTGATGTGTTTTGCCTGCAGCACTGGGTTAAAGATAGTTTTGAGAAACTTGAGTACTGATCCTTCACATGTCCTTTCAAGAGTTATCAATAACTGTTATGAGGTGTTCAATAAATCTATTGCTTCTGCTCTATTAGGGGAGAGCCTAAGCAGGAAGTGTAACAGGAAGACTAACAGCTTCTGCTTTTGTCTTTTAGAATCTTCAAGAGATAGTACTGCTTCCTCCTAAGTCAGTTTGCTTGCTACAGAGGATTTATACCCGAGTGTACCAGCTGCGTTCTTAAAGGGAGTAGAGCGACCCTTGTTGAACCACCCATCACGTTTTCCTCTCCGCAGATACTGAGGACACAGTTAGAAATGTTTTAGGCAAATTCTTAATCTGATTTGAAGTAGGTGTTTGGGCTGCAAGGGTTAAATTCTAGCACAGCCGCTAATACGCTACACAGCTTGAAAATGGTCTTCAGCTCCAACTCCTAGTTCGGCTGTCTCTACAGAAAAGAAAGATACCCCTCCACCCGCCTTCCAGAGAGGCTGCTAGTAGCAGTGTTTGCAGAAGCCTAAGTCAGCGTCAGACGTGATTATCTCTCATCCCTTTTGATTAAAGATCTGCAGCGTGACAGTTGCTTAATCACAGCATGGTTCATGGTTGTCAGCTGTTCTCTGATTTCTATGTATTTGCTTTTGATAATAGCTTGTTTAAAAGGGTAGATTTAGAAGAGCAACAAGTCCTTTCCTTTGACAGTGTCTAGTGCACGTGCCACTGAGCCTTTCCCTGCAAAGACTGTTGGCTTCTCTTTCCTCACTCAGCGCAGGGCGTTCTGGCCGCTGTTCAGCGCAGCACAGTTAGGCATCAGAATCACCGCTCTGCCGCAAGCCGCTTCTCTGAACGTTTTCCTGGGAAGCATTCTGCTTTTTATAAAATGAGTCTGTTTTTAAACAGATGAGATGTGTTTCTTAACTTCTAATGTTTAAAACTGGCCTCAGCCCAGCAAAGACTGCTAGCGTTGCAGCTTCAGCTCTCTCCACAAGGGCTGTGTTGCGGGGCGTTCCCTGTGTCCTTTAGCTCAGGTGATTGGCTTCCGCTGGCAGCATGCAAATAGTTAAGATTGTCTGAAGGTAACATGCAGCTCAGCCCGCCTTCCTTCCTTCCTCACCCAGTCTCTGGCTTCCTCTTCTGTCCCTAATGGCAGCTTGGGCTGCCTGCCCCTGCCCTGCACCAGCCCCTCCTGTGAGAAGGCTTTTCCTGGCATGGGGATCGAGTCATGTCGGTAAAATGGGGCCGATTTCATGAAGTCCCCCTCATAACAGTGCGATTTATAGGACCAAAGCATGGGGAGGTAAGAGCCTGACTTTGTTAAGACACTGAGTTGTAAGAAACAGTTTACTGCTTGTTTTGGTTTTATCCTTGGAAGTGCTAGGTTGGATTATTGCACAGGATGAGGAAATCACTTATTAATTATTCAGACTTGATGAGCATTGCAAGGCTGAGAGAGTATGTTCGTTGCCAGAGAAGGTTTTGTTTTGTCTCTTGGAGCTTGTGTTAGCTGTCTTAAACAAAAAGTCTGTTTAACATGTTATGCATGGAGAAGGCTTCATCAAAGTTTAAGTTTCAGTTAAAAGAAAGATTATTTGGAAAATATGAAACACTTGTTACTGGTTTTTATTAGTTGTATGTACTTTAGCCGTTACTAATTTTTGCTTAGAACTGTTTCCTGTTTTCTAAAGTGAGGTAGTTTGTTTTTCTCTCTTCCTCTCAATACTTTTTTCTGGTTCTAAAGTGTGGCGACTCAGTGCTTAGATTTTGATCACACGCATTCTGTTAACAGGACTGGGCATAAATTGTAGACTTCGCATTGCAGTGTGGTAGATGGGGTTTGAGTAGGAACAGAAGACCTGAGGACTGGATTTGACAGCTGTTCATCAGCTGTGTGAGCTGCTGCGAGTCAGCGAACCTCTCCAGCGCTCAGCAGCAGAGCCGCGAGAGCAGTGCTATGGGCTCGGCGGGTCCGCACCTCACGCGGCCTGCACGGTTGCTGTGTGCCGCCTCAAATGCGTTGTTGAACATGGCTAACCCTCCGTCTCCTTGGACGAAAAATGGAGATGACGACCAGCACTTACTTCCTGGGGTTGTTCTGAGAAAATAAATGCAAATTGCTTATTACAGTGCTTGGCACACAGTAACCACTGTTTTGGCTACTGTTTGTCACCTTTCCCGTCTTGGTTGTAAGAGGGAAGCACAGTACCCACCCTCCCACTTCCGAATTCACGTAGGCAGCATTGATTCGAAGGGTGAGGCATTTAGTAGTTGCTATGACAACTGACTTTGCTGGCTCAAGTTTCCAGGAATTTGTTTAGATTGCAGCAATAATACTGTATTCCTTGGAAAATGGGAACTCTAAAGTTAGTGATTGTGACCGCTCCTAAATGTGCTTCCTACCTCTGAATTGTCATATGTGGTCCATTTGGTTTGAAAGGCAGTTATTCAGTCAGTGTTGATTAACCAGCCAAGTTCTCTGCCTGCTTCTAGAGGACCTTTCCTGGAGCATGGTTTACTCTGCAGTCCCGAGTGGCTAGGCCCTGAGATGTCCTGACTGCTCTAGGTGTGTCTGAAGGACCTCGCACTCCTCAGTACTTCTTGAAGTTGTCATTTTTAATTCTTCCTCTCCCCAGTTTGAAAATGCTAAAAATTTATTTGTGGGATGTTTGACATTTCTGGCTAGAATAAAGGGGAAAGCATCAGAAATGCACCCTCACTTGGGGATATGTGATTGGTGTGAGGAAGCTGGAGAGAAACCTCAGAGTAATTTGTTGTTCTGCCCAGTTAGCTTTCCTCTTAGCAGGTCCCAGAATTGGTATCACCCTTTCATCTGCTCCCTGCCTGCAGCTGGCCCTAAACCCCCACTTGCTCACTCACTCTCTGGGCTGTGCTTTGAAATTCCCTGAGGGATATTCCTGGCCACCCACTCAGGACAGATTTCTTTCTTCCTGACACCAGAAACCTTTCCAGCATTGGTCCTTGAGCTGTGTGTCTGTTGATTTAAATAACCACTGAGTAAGCCTCTGACAACTGAGCATCCTGTCTGGTCTTTATAAGACTTTTCTAAAAGAGCTCGAATGCACACAACTTAATAAAAACTTTGTCCAGCAATAGGGAAGAACACTTGATGATTTGGTGGAAGGCATGGTATGTTGAAATATATGTAAGAAATTTGGAACCTATACATAGAAAATTATTTTAATGTGTAGAATAATTACTACAATAAAAAAATGTAAAAAAAAAAAAGAAAATTGTCCAAGACAGTGGTCCCAACTTTTGTCTCACACACTCACCACCGTTGACCACATGCCATCTGGGTACCCAGATAAAGGGAGCTTTGTCTCATTCAGTTAACTGTCTGTTTCTCTTCTTTGGCAGGAAAAGGAAAAAGAGAAAGAGAAAATTAAGGAAAAGGAGAAAGATTCTAAAGAAAAGGAGAAGGACAAGAAGACTCTCAATGGGCACACTTTCAGCGCCATTCCTGTCGTGGGTCCAATCAGCTGCAGCCAGTGTATGAAGCCTTTCACCAACAAAGATGCTTATTCCTGTGCAAGTAAGAGACACGCTTCTTCCTGACCTCCCACCCTTGTTGAGGAAATGCCGTTCTTCTCTCTTGACATCTTTGAAGGAACAGATTCTGCACGTATGACATTGTAGCCTGTATGTTTTTCCAGTTAGTCCTGGCTTCCGGTGCTCTGTTTCATGTCCCTAAGTCACTGCCTGTTGCAGAAGTCTGCGGAAGCCTCGGGCCCTGACACTGCCCATCAGTTGTTCGTGGAGTCAGACAAGCTCATTTTTCTCTCTGGCGCTTTGGTCCGTGCCTCAGCTAGGGACAACATTAAGGCATGTTGACTACCAGGGGAGATGACCTTGATAATGTGTAAAACCATTGTTAGCTTAGAGGCCATACACACAATAGAGTGTAGACCAGAATTTGGTCCGCAGGCTGTCATTTGCAGATAGCTCTGCTCTAAGCTACATCTCAAAATGTTGTCATTTTTCACATAGAAAATAATGATATTTCTGACACACACCACGGAACATCAGAGAGGTTGCTTGTGATCAGAAGTGACCAGAGACCCAGCTTGGTCACCCAGAGGCGAAGGCCGTTAGCACCCTGTTCTGCCTACAACCTGTCAGAGAAAAGAGTGACTAATTCAGGCCCTCGAAGAACACTTCTCAGCCCATAATGTCACGGCATGGCCAGTTTGCAGTCATTTGTGTGGGTTGTCCCAAGCGATTTGTTACTGAAAGTAGTTAACTTACTGAAATTAGACATTTTTGAAAGTTTATTTGGGCAGATTCACAGTTAACTGCAATAGTAATTTCCACTCACTCGCTCACCTTGAATAGGAGTGGAGTTAAAGCTAGCACACACCCTTCCCCCATCTTACCCTGCTGCAGCTGTCACGGCATTTAAATGACTGACTTTATCATGCACATTTTTGTAGAATGACTTTTATGGATTTATTATACCCTAAACTCATCTGCAGCCCTTTTTGTATTACTGTCCTGCTCTTTAAAGAAGTGGGGGAGCTTTTGTGTAACTCTTCATGTATCCTGTGGGCATACTGCATGCACACTGGCACCCCCTTTGTGTGCAACTTAGCAGGAAATTCACTGTCAGTTTAATGAGACCTCTTGGACACAAGAGTCTGTCACTGTTCAGTACCCCCAGACTTGTCGTGGAGCCCAGTTCTAACTAGGACATCCTAGGACACCAGCTCAACATCTGCTGTTCCTTTCTTAGCCGCCGGACAGTCAGCGTCTCAGTGCTAAAATAACATGGCGCCTAGAGTAGTGGTCACTGAGCGCTTTGTAGTGTGTCCACCCATCATTTAAAACCTTAGCCACTAACCAGGGTATAGATACTGAACGTAAAAATTACATACATGTCCTGTACTTGCATTCTAGCAATAAGAGAAATCTCAGATTTGCCATTTTCCTTTTTGCTGCTTACTGTTTTTGTTTTGTAAGAGCCCTGGTTTTCTTTTATAGGAATTTGTCTCTTTTTCACTGTAATTTTATTGACCCTCAGTGTTATCTAGAAGCTCACTTATTTGAGCACTGGTGCATGTCCACTCATTACAGAGTAAGCAGGTTGGGTGCAGCACCCACATCCCTTGCTCACCTTTCCAAGGGCCCCCTCTTTCCGCAGGAGACCTCTGATGCCTTCTGTAAAGTGAGCTGCCTGACATGAAGTCTGTACAAGGCACACACATTGCATTTCTGCATTGACTCCATATAACATTTTCCTCTGATATCTAAAGGATTTTTCTGTGCATCCCCCCCAAAACCAGCCTGTTCTCCATTTGGGGAACATTGATCTGAGAGAAAAAGCAGGGAGAGATACTACTTGATTAGTGGTATGAAAATGATTTTTAAGGAAGTTCATCAGTAAGGCAGACTGAACACCTGCTTTAAAGCATGCAGAGCTTTTATATATATATATATATATATATATATATATATATATGTATGTATGTATGTATGTATGTATGTAAAGATAATATGAATGATATATATAATAAATAGATGTAATATATTTACAGCAGACATATTTTAAAAACTAATACATAAGGGAGTCTGTAAGAAGGAAAGTTCCCAAGGGGCTCATTATCAGAGCAGTAAGCGCATTCGTCTCACTGGGAGCAGGCAGTGTGGCCTCAGGGCACATGTGGGAGCAGGAACCGAGGCCCCTGCATCAAGCCAAGGACTTAAAAGACCGTAGCAGTCACTCTGAAAGGTCTGGAAAATCCCATCTCCTGACCCTTAAGACCCTGTGTGAGAATTCTGCCTTGTATCTGAATCTGGGATCCAGGCTTATACCATCCATATGAATGTGACCCCATGCTTTAAGGAATTTTTGCTGGACTTTAAGGAAATCCCGAACTAGGAATGATGAAAACCCCAAGTGTCCCAAATGCAGTTCTCCATGATGTCACTTGGACAAAACAGCATGTCTAGAGTTTCCACAGGGGAGACCCCTATAAAGCTGAAAACTCACAATAAAAACTACCCGACACCACATAAGGCAGTGAACCACCAGGAAGAAGAGTTAGCTGATGCTTGGAGAAGAGGAGACGCGGAGAGAGAGTAAAAGGTTAAAGCGAATAAAGTCCAAGTGGTGAAGGACTATTAGAAATGCGTTTGTGGCATGATGGTCATAATTTGATGACGAGTGAACGAGCTCATCTAGACTTAAATTGTCTTATAAATCAAAGTTACCTCAGTAAAAATAAAAATAATAGAATCCACAGTGGAAGAATAGGGCATGCCAAGAGATGGATTTACAGAGTATCGGAACTAAACTTCAGGAATAGACATAGCCTTGAAGGGTCATGATGGAGAGATAAAAACATTTCAGTGTCCTGCATCAGCACTAGATTGTGTGATTTATGTTTGTTTATAAAGAAGGAGACGGGCTTCCACTCTGCTTTAGTGAGGGGAGAGTCAGTTGAACATTCTAGCAAACCTTGAAGGCTTACATTTACCTGTCAGTAATTAGGTGCTCACGTTCTTGATCCTGAATGAAGTTAGTCAGCGAAGATCCGTTGCCCAAGCTTGACAAGGTGCTGTGTTTGGTATTGTGCGTCATTGAAGTGGTCAGTTGGCAGATGCTTCCTGATCATTAATATGTGCCTCGCACCTTCCTCAAGAGGCTCACACAGTGGTTCATAAAAAAAGTTGCAAAGTGTAATCCTTGGTACCTATTCATTACAGCATTACTCATAATGTGGGAAAGTTTAAAAATCTAAATATCCATCAACAAAAGGTAGTTTATCTATGGGACGGGCTACTGGTCTATACTGATAAGAACAGGATAGAATAAGGACCTGAAATGTCTTTCTACAAAGAAACTAAAATATGTCAGGCTTTGTTGTGACGACGCAACTGTGCTGTCCCTGTGAACACAAAGCGAACTGTAGACAGTCTATCCAAAGAAGCATGACTGCTCTCCAGTATAAGTCTCTACAGAAATGGAAGATGAGCCCAGTCGGCCCACACGCCGTCGCTTGCCAGCCACTGGGTTGGAACTACAAGTAGGAATAGAAACCTCCTTAGAATTTCGATAAGGCAATAAACTGAACTTGGTAATCCCAGTTCATAATAAATAATAGTAGTCATTATTTGTGCACACATCAGGAATGTCTAAAAGAATATACACCAGCTGTTGGATGTTTGTTAAAAGAGATCAGGAAACAGAGGTGGACGGGGACTCCGTTTTTATTTAATACTCTGATGCTTGAATTTTTAAAGAACACATTGAGCAAAAACAAAACATAGACCCTGCGTCAGTGATTGTTTCAACGGTTATTTTGGTTATTTGTCAGCCTGTCTCTGATAAAGAGCATCAAGAACTTACCACAGCAGAAGTTCTGCTGGAGAGTCCACTCGAGGGCACTGCTGCCCTGTCACGCTACGTCCCTGAGCAAGGGCAGTGCTGTCATTCCTCCACCTGTCCTTCCTCAGCTGCAATGTGACATACTTTCAAAAGATTTAGGAATGAAAGAAATAGAAAATCTTTTTTTTTTTTTTCTTTTTTTTTTTTTTTGAGGACCCAGAGAGACTTTTTTCATTGTGCTCTAGAAACCAAAAGGATTAAAAAA
Organism: Solenodon paradoxus; assembly: GCA_004363575.1. NCBI lineage: Eukaryota > Metazoa > Chordata > Mammalia > Eulipotyphla > Solenodontidae > Solenodon > Solenodon paradoxus. The sequence continues at coordinate 320,277 of RJWH01001472.1, forward strand.
CATTGGTATTTGTAGTGATACCCTTTCCATAACCAGCTCTAGGAAGCTGTTAAATGTAAATTCATTTTGAAAAATGTCTTTGTTTAGTCTTGTGCTGCCTTTGATTTTTGAAAACAATTAACTGTTGCCCTCCTTGGATGTAGTAAGTCTCAGTTCATATGAGACAGTGACTCAAAATTAAACCTGCACCTGGCACATGAAGCTTCTACCATAATATAGGAGAAAGCATCCCTTTTCAAAATTACATACATCCTAAACCCTTTTTTATGTTCTTGGGATGTCTTCTTGTTAAACACAGGTAGAAACCATGTATAGGACTGGGTCTGAGGTGCAGCTGTACTAGGCTGTTGGTGAAGGTGTGGCAGAGCTGCCCCGAGGTGGGGTCTGGGGTCCTTCCATGGCCCGAGGCCCCCAAGGAATCCTCAGTCACTTGTAGACTTAGTTCTCAGCCACGTGGCAGTGTAGCCATTAAACAGTTCAGTAGACAGGGCAATGGTTTCAAGAGTTATTTGCAGAAGTTATGTTTGGAAATTCCACAGATGTTTGAGTTTATACATATATACATATGTACACACATAAACTAATTTTAAATCTGCATGACAAATTCCCATGCCCAAAAGTGCAGCCAGACTTTAACATCATCATATTAACTTTGTCAGTCTATTTGTATTTTTTCCTTTCCATCCATCTCGAAGTAACTGAAGACTATAGAGTTACTGCAAGGCAAGCAATTGAAAGGAAAAAAAAAAAAAGCAAAGCTGCTAACATTTGCACCTACTTGTCCATGTGAATGAAGTGTTCTCTGCTTCATGGACTGAAGTCCCCTCTGTGGCTCAGTGGCTAAGGTGCAGCCTCTGAAGTCCGTTCAGAACTCAGGCCTGGAGGTAGAAGAACAAAAAACCATTGCAAGTGTATGTGCCTCTGAGTTCTCATTTCCATCCAGCAAAAACAGCTTCATTGTTATCATGTATTGACTTTAAAAGTAAATGTTAAAATTGTAACTCAACAATCTCTACTAGATATTTTATATATTTGATGGTCACCGTATAAAAAAATTTCATTTATGACTTTTTAGAAGTAGAAGACCAGTTTAAAAAAAAATGGCTACTGGTTTCATGCTGATCATGTTTATAAATAGTCTAAGTTTTTTTAGTTAAAATTACAAATTTTAATATTAAGTCACTCAAGTTGCCTACTTCTCCTGGAATCAAATTCTTCCATGGAGTCCAGTGTGTCAAGTCGAACTTTTTCCTTTTGGAGGGTCAGGAAGGGAAGGGCGTCATAATGTCCTCTGCCAGCGGGTCTTTGATTCATGATAATAGCTTGATCTAATTAAAATGGCACAAGTTAGTTCTGTTTGCTCAGCAAACTAAGGAAAATGAATGTTTCTGAGGTTTAAAGAAAAGAATCAAACAACAAAAGGAACAGGCTGATGGGGCCCAACTGTTCACCTAATATGCACCTGATGGTCATTTGTAATTTGTGTGCCACTTCACTTGGACACGCAGGGCTCCCTGCTTCCACTGCAGCTTTGCACCCCGTCCGCAGGGAGTGTTGCCACGGGCTCGACACTGAGTGGTGGCAGTGAGGTTTGTGTGTGACAGTGTGCAACCTGCTACTTATAAAAGAGAGAGGAATCAAAACTTGAAAGCGACGGAACGACTTGTAGTCATTTTCCCAAAGGAGCAGAAGTAATTGGCTGATTCTCTCCAGCTTCCTGAAGAACAGAGCCTGCGATGAATGTTTATGTGTATGAAGTACCATCTGTAATCTTGCAGGAAATGGAAAAGATGAGTAACTTGGGCAATCAGTCTGTTTCTTCTCTTCCCTCCTTCCCCTCTCATGTTCAGGATCTTCCCAGGAGTCTCAGGAAATGTGGCATCCCTCCAGTTAGGCATTTACCTCTTAGGAAACCCTGGCTCTCTGAGCTTCCCCTTTTGGTCAGACATAATGCTAACTGCTGACCCCTGCAGCTTCTGATCCCCAAGCAGCTACTCAGTTTGATGCATGGTTTAAGATCAGCCAGAGTCCATCAAGGTGTGATGTATTTTGATGGCCGACTGATTTCTGCCTGTCTTCCAAATGTCTTCAGTCATTTTAATGTATTCTCCTGCATGCAGATACTAAGATTCAGTAATAATGTTGTAAAACAAATCATTTTCTTGGTGCCACCCAATTGTACATGGACTAGTTTGAAATCCTCATTGTGGGTGAAAGCTTAGTCCTTTATGTGGAGGAGTAGAAATGGTAATGATACATTATTTCACAACAGAAATGGCGAAGCCTCCATGCAGTTCCTTTGCAATGTACTCCTGGGGGAAGAGCAAACTGGAAGCAAAGACTGAATGAAGCCCCTTGTCAAGACGACTGCACAGTCATTTAATTCAAAAGAAGCCAGGTGTTTTTGCTGTCCTTGTGGTTTTCTCAGCCAAATATCGCCTCTTGCTTAAGGATTACATGGCTTTAATGGAGGAAAGGAGAGAGCTGGCTTTCCCCTTCCCACCTGCGCGGTTGCGTAAAGCTTCCTTGCGCACGCAGCTGTGGTCTTTGGAATGCTTGGTGGTGTCCTTCCGAGGAAGGATTCTGCTTTGTTTGGGGTTCTGGATTATGCCAGTGGTCCCGTTTTGTTTGCTTTAAGCAGATGTAAATGATACCAAAGTTATTTCTGATTTTATTTTCTGGGGCGTTAGCAGCTTCTGAGCTCTTTTGTGGTAGGTTGTTTCTTGATTAAAAAATAGACATGTAGACCAACTGCAATCTAAGTAGGAAACATCGAGTTTAGAATGTGTGCTAGTTGGATTCTGCTTTGTATTTTATCCGGCAAAACAGCTCTCTAGATAACAGTTTTCTGGTAGAGCTCATTCTTTATATGTAAAGTCCATGCAGTTGGTTCAGGGAAGAAGTTTGCTGTTCAGGGAAAGGGCCAGCGAAGGAAGCTAGGAGTCAAGTCACTTCTGCCTCGGCAGTGCTTTCGCTTCGTGCCGTTTTGTTCACCGGCGTTTGCATGAGCGCTGCTGTTGGGAACCCTTCAGCTAAGATGACTGAGCTCTTTCTGTGGCTTTTCTCTCGCTCTGTACTTCGCAGTGTGGTTATTACCTCACTTCCAAGAACCGTGCTTTCCGTATCCGAGCTCTATCAGTCCAGACCACGCAGTGCCTCACATGCCCCAAAGACTTCAACAAGTTGCAGCAAGAGTTTGGGGCATGTGTTACTAAACTGTTCATTTTTAAATGACTTTTGTCTTTATTGTCTTGGTTAGTGTTGAAATGGTAAGTAGTCGCCCCTTTCTGCCTATAAAGGAAGCACTTCAGAATTTCACCAGAACAGTTTTGCTGCTCAGTCTGTCTCTAGCGGACAGAGGAGTCGCAACTCTTGAACGTGTCCCGATTGGTGACTGTAGACTGAAGTGCTGGAAGGCCCCTTACTTTGGAGCTCTGAGCGCCCAGGCCATCTCGACTCCATCACGTTGGCTGCCACTCCTCCGTTCCTCTGTAAAGACTTCCATCTCCGGAGCCTTCTGCAAAGGTCAAACAACCCATTAAGACTAACTTTTAAGCTTGACTCTGATGGGTTATATTTTTCTGCTGAAAGAGAAAGCCTGTATATTAACAGTTCACCAAAGATCTGTGGCAGTTGATGGCAGGCATTTAAAAAAGAAAGCAGAAAGCAGCAGCAGCTAGATGTTAGTTTCCAGTCTTGTGGCTTTTGCTTTATATTCTTTTGTCTTAACACCTCCTTGTAGCAAAGAAGTTGAAGGCTGGACTGTTTGCTTTTAAGTTCAGAGGGCTAATTAGGGGTGGGCTCTGTTCCCATAAACCACTGTGCTGAGGCCATTCTGAAGAACTTTGAAAAACAAAAGCATATTGCTTGCTGCTGCTGTTAAGAAATCTGTTTTAAAAACAAATAAAAGACCAAGTTAATTCCTGGCTATCCCTAAATAGTATGGTATGCTTTGTGGCAGAGAGTTTGAGGACGTATTAGACTTGTCTTCAGTGCCCATGTTTTTGGTAATAGTCTGTTGTCCAAAACAGAATATGCTTTCTGCTTTAACCTCCTAACTCAGCTGATGTCAGTGGGGCTGAGGTTTCTAAATCACCCGCAGAGCACTGAAACAATCATGTGAGCAGAGGCCAGGGCAGCTTGCTAACAAGCTGAGTATTTTGCTAGTAGGTACTTAAGTATGTTAAACAGACATCCATGTGAACTATTTATCACGAAGACTTGTGGCCTTATTATAATAAAAGAAATTAAAGTTTCAGCTGGTTTGTGGGCTTGGGGACATGTCTCACTTAACTAATAAAGTTAATTTATGTGAAAAGTTGTTTAGTAGAAGCACATTTTAAAAATGATTTCTGCTTTTATGATTCATCTCTTGGAGTTGTCTTTTAAATTTCAAACATTGGTCTGAGAACTTGGATACTGCTGAAGTCTGTTTGAAAGTGGTAACTCCACTCCCTTAAAAATTGCTCTTGCTTAATTCCCTAAAGGGGATGGAACCTTGGGGAAGGAAGGAAGTGGAAGGATGCAACTTAAAAACAAGTTCTATCTCAGTTTTTCTAGTTGGTCACTTTCCTAGAACAGAACTAGTGGCAAGTCCTCAATCAAATCCACCACCGCTGCTGCCCACCACACCTAAAATATTAGCCCATTTCAGTAAAGCAAGGAGAAAATGTACTTTTGTTACTGAAATGAAGGAGTAAAATCTAATCGAAAATCACTTTTATTTTATCACAAATGTGATTAATTCTTTAAAGGGGAAGGAAATGTTCATAAGGAAATCCAAGGAACTTTGAAGGATAGTAGAATTTTAAGCAGTGTGTTTTAGTTTACATAAATGGTTCTCTAGCGTGTCTTATTCTGTAATTAGTGTTGTTCTCAGCAGTCTTCAGGACACTGAGATCACTGGGAGCACGTGCGCTGTTCCACTTCGTGAACCTATCCAAGTCTGCTCCTCTTCTGCTTTCTTCGGGCTATTTCCAGTTTCTCTCTGATGAACAGTGCTTCAGGGACGTCCTAGTACGTGTGTGTACCCCCAGAGAGTACTCAAAGGGGATTGTAATTTGTAAAGTTGGCACATTTTCATTTTTACCAGGCGTGGCCAAATTACTCTCCAAAATGGGGGTACCATTTTCTAGACCCATTGTATGAATTGCCATATGCTCACCCATACTTAGGTCGGCTAAGATTTTATTTTGGCCAATTCGATTGAATAAGAAGTACCCCTTTTTGCCTTCCCCTGCATCCAAGTAGCCGAGACAGCCGGTGTGGGGTGCGGGCTGTGTAAAGCCCAGGGACGTGTGGGGGGGCTGTAGGGTGGGGGAAGGTGGAGCCAAAATTAAACAAATAAAAATGTTCTTGCTTCTTCCTTCAGTGCTTCTTTCTCCTGTCCTCTCATTCAGAAAAAGAAACGTTTTAGTTTTCATTTCTCTGACAGCTAGGGCAGTGGAACACCTCTGTGAAACCGCCTGCAGTATTACACTGTTGGGTTCGTTCATTTTTTGTCTGAGGAGTAGTTTTCAGCCTTTGGGGGCGCTGCTGTGTGGGGCACCGTGTTTCACTTTGTTCCAGATGGTGAGTTCCTGGGTCCCTGGTGCACACGCACAGCTTCTCCCCGGCTCACTTGCGTGTTTAAAGCTCGCTGTTTGAGGAGAGAGTGGAGAGGAGACTGCCCACAGGGTAAACAAACAGGAGGACTCGAGGGAAGGCGGGTGGGACTAAAGGGGTGTCTTTGACAGGCTAGCTGAGCAGCGCCTATGAAAGTCAGAAAGAGCTGGTGGCTCGCCAGGCCCTGGGGTGGGAGAGGGCTGCTCTAGACCTGGAGTTAGAGACAGGGCTGCAGACGGTGTGCACGTGCTGTCTTACCAGAAGCTGAGTAAGGAGATTGCCTCACCTCCTTGTTAGGAGTCCTGCAGCTTGGAGCTCACCTGTTGACCCCACCCGCTTCCTCAGCCGTCTAGGGCCCGGGGTCAGGGACAGGGAGTAAACGTTTAACAATACTGTGTTACACTCAGGAGTTACTGTTCTCAGAGGAGTAGCACCCTCGCAGCCCAGCACCGTGACGGGGGCAGGCCTGGGTACCAGAATCTCACAGAAGGGAACTCCTGGCGGGGGGCGCGGGGATGGGGGGGGCAGGGGGAGGGAGACATCTATGGCTCCATGGCTCTGAGGCCTGCCATCCAGGGGCCGGACAAAGCACGGAAGACCCCTTATTCAGGGTATGGGTATGACACAACATGACAAGTCACTGGAAAGTCAAGCAGTGCACGGTGAGCCATATCTAAGTGCGAAGTACAGGCTTTATCCTGGAGATGCTGGGGAGCCACTGAGGTATTTTGTGAATTGAGAGGCAAAATGCTTTGATTGCAAATCAGTACGAAATGGTCCAGCCTGCCTTTTGCCTCTTGGACCGTTTCTGGAGGACTATTGGCTAGAAGGGCTTCAAGGCTTTAGCCAGGTGTCACTGGAGCCAGATCCTGCCACGTGACTTCCATGACATGTCAGAAGTCGCGTGTATCTCTGTGAGTCTGCTTCTCTGAGTAGTAAAATGATGCTGCTTATCAACCTGTATCCTTACAGTCGTGTAGCAAAGAGCTGGAGGGCCTAGCTGTTTCCCGTGGAGAAAAATATCCTTAAAATGTTTCCTTTTGCTGATTGAGTCACTCCCCAAAGGCTTTTCCGCAGTCTTTCCTGTCCAGAGAAGATCATTGCTGAGAAACGCTAACAGTGTTCAGCTCTTCTAGCTGCACCTTCTCGAACAGCCTCACAGCTTGGATGTGGACGTGGTCCGATCACAGACAGTAGACACGAGGCCGAGCGGAGCATCGTGCAGCCCTTGTAGTCGAAAGAAAAGGCGCTGTCACTGAGATCACCCTCCGGCTTTTCTCCTCGTGTCGCTGTCGGTAATGAACTTGGGTATCTCCTTTGGCTTATTAACATCAGAAAAATGACCTGTGAATTTCCCGTGGTGTGATGCTGGAAGAGCTTAGCTAGATAAGCGGCAGGGACCTGCCCATGAGCCCAAAGCCTAAAGTAAAACCTCACCCCACCCCACCCCTAGGACTTGTCCCACTCTGGGCCATGCTGTTGACAAACATCGTTGCTCGTGACAGCCTCTGTCAGGGTGGAAGCTTCAGCCAACATTTCTCCAGTGGAGCTACTAGCTACCGAGTGTCTCCCGTCCGTGCTGGAAAGGATGGCCCGCCTGTCCTGATGATACAGGCTTGCAGGCTGGAGCGTAAACCTTACCAAACAGGCCAGCAGAATCTACTTTGAAAAAATTGCCATTTCAGTAAATGTAGCAAAAAAACTTCTAGAGTTACAGAGGAACTTGGGAAATATAGTCATCATTTTGGAGATGAGGAAATGGAGGCTTCTAAAGGACTTGAATAGGGCCACGTTAACTAATTTGCAGATCTAGGACCTAAATAAAATTTAGTTTGATAGCTCTTCATTCCTTGTGAGCCGATATTTCACATACTGTAATCAGGGTGTGTCAGGGCACTTGGCTTTTGAATAAACTAGGCATTGGGGCTGAGGGAGTCGTTTGAATTGCAGTGTGAGGCAGCCACAGCGCTGGAGAGACTTCACTGAAGATCTGCGATGATGCAGGGTCCCCCCTTAGAGGGGTGCTTAGGACAGACCACAGTCAGCGCAACTGGCGCTATTACAGACAAGACCTGTGAGCCGTGTTGAGGAGGGGACAGTTTTGGGGACTGGGACTCTGCCTGCATACTGGCGTCATCACGCCGTCACTCTCCCCACATCCTTACGTGTGAGCTAAGATCATCTTGACCCGTAACGAGTGAGCTGGTATCGGCTGGGCCTGTGATGCTTCCTGAGTCGGCGTGTGGAGCTTGCCTAATGAATGGTGTCTGGTTTGATTCCCCGAGCGAGCCCTTCCCAGGAGAGTGACCTCATCCGTGTCCCCGCAGACCATCTTGTGTTTCTGCTTCTCCCTTGGCCTCCTGGCACACTTAGTTTTATGACGTCATAGCTGCCCTGAGAGCTGATGACGACCCTTCTGGGGCCTAGCGGACTGGGTTTCACATCAGTGGCTCTTGGAGGCCAAGGGCGTGGGAATCGAGCTGAGTGTCCCCGCACATTGTGGTCTCTGCCTCATCATCCAGGACGTCTGCCAGCCTCTCGAGTCAGGTCCGCAGGGGTGCTTTTGGGGCAGCTCAGTGACATTTCTCTGGTTCGGGATGAGTTCGAGAAAGCTCGGTAGGTAAGAGCCCAAGTGCAAGGCCATCAGCAGGTAGATTTTCAGGTTCACACTCTAACTTTGACACAGCCATGAAGATTTCACAAGGTGCTTGATGTGTTTGTGAGTTACCTATCGATGCAGGCACTTTTACTTTTGGTTGCCTCTCAACTTCCTGCCTGAGAAGTTCCAGACTTCTAGTTTTTGTTAGTTAGAAATCACATCTGCTCTTGTTTTGCATCCTCCAAATGACATCATGGGCCTGCTTCCTGGAAGAGGATTGCAGTCTGTCATTTCAGTTAAGAGTCTCACCAGATATGACTGTCTTTACTTGGAGTACACAGGCTGTCAGCGGCAGTGGGCACTCAGAATCTAAACTGTTTGCTTTGTTGACATCACCTTGGATCTTTCTTTTCAGGTTGCAGTGCCTTTGTCCACAAAGGATGCCGAGAAAATGTGGCCTCCTGTGCAAAAGTCAAAATGAAGGTAAGACATTTTTGGCGAAAAGGAGGTTAAAATAAAAGAGTTTAAACCAGTAAAATCCTGAGTTGGGAGTGCTGACATTGTGGGTTTTGCTTATTTTAATCATTTGGCACCAGCTTTGAGATCAAAATAACCCAAAATTTTATTTTCTCTCAAGTGATTATCTTCTTAACATACTCTGGAATTTGAGGCTTGGGAAAGAAAGAAAATGCTTTCAGAGCTTCATGTAAAATATTCATTTCTCTTTGATTTTAATGTCTCTGTTAAAGCGGTTTTCTTCCTAACCGCATTAAGAAGACCTGGCTTCCTCATTTGGGACCCTGAGGGCATCTGATGGAAGGCTGGGACTTTGGCGTGCTGATGGATTGCCAAGTTTTCTCACGGGGAGCCTCTAGATGGCTTAGATCACACGACAAGAAGAGGAAATGCCTCTTGCTGCGGGCACCTGCTCCGAGCCGGTGTGCCACCTGATAATTGTCTGCTTGCCGTGTGCTCCCTCAGTTACCCCGTCAGGGCGCACGCGCAGGTGCATCACCTCACCACCCGGCTTGTTAACTGACAGCTTTGGGGCCCCACCCCAGTTCAGATTGTAGGGTGTGCCCAAGACTTTGCCTTGCTAGTAAGTTGCCCGGTTATGCTGATTCTGCTCATCTGAGGCCCACACTTTGAAAAGCAATAAATGAGCACTTCTCATAAGATGACAGCCTCTCTCCCTGAGCCTTATTCAGTCCATGGACATGAATTTTGTTAGACACAGTGTTTTCTTTTGTTTTTAATTTTGAGTTAATGCTTTTATTTAAAATAATATCTTATCAATTAGGATTTCTCGTTTCTCTTGGAACATTGGAGGATGTCATAGCCCTGTTTACCATTACCCAGCATTCCACTCATCCTGCTTTTTCCTTTTTTCCATAGTATTTCTCACTGTCTCTGAGTCTCTTTACTACAGTTATGTGTTTTATAGGCTGTGTCTTTCCCCCACGGAGTTCATGATTCATACTTGCCACTGGTCTCAAGGCAGGAACGTGTGATCTATTGCCAGAGACGAGCCCCTGGAATTGTGTGTGGCTTCTAGGTCCTTGAATGTAGAGGGATGGATGGCAGGTGACTGGCCAGGTCAGCCATGACTGCTGCCTCCTCTCAACTGGATAGACCAGCTCCAGACCTCCACTGCCCCTCCACCCCAGCATGCGCTGTTATTTGTTACCTGCCTGACTTCGAAAGCATTTGAGTTGTGGTTCCTGGGACCCTGTGTTGCTTTGGTAAATGTGCCAGGTCGTTGTTCTGGGTGTCCTCATCGGGGATACCAGGGCTGGGCCCAGAAGGCTCAGACACCGATGAACCTAGCAGGAGACTAGGGTCAACTGGGTCTCTTCCCAGTTTCTCGAACATGGCAGAAGAGGAATTAGAGCAGTCTTCATGGATTCCTTTTTCTCTTCCAGCAGCCTAAGGGGAGCCTTCAGGCACATGACACATCGTCACTGCCCACAGTCGTGATGAGGAACAAGTGTAAGTAGCCCAGCCCAGTCCTCAGAATTCCTTTTGACTCTCAGGTTCAGGACTTAAACACGCTTTTGTAATACGCACGTGTATCTTAACCAAGATTTGAATAACTGTCTTGTGATAAGTTGGAGAAACCTACAGATTCATTGACTAAAAGCTCACCATTCTACCGTGAAGCCTTCTTTGAAGGTTTCTAAAATTGTGTCTCTTAGCTTCTAAGGTAGCACCGCGGCCTCAGTGTTCAAACAAGCGACCGCTGTGGCACCTCCAAGCTCCTCTTCAGTGAAGGGAAAATGATCCTCCTTTAGAGCCTCACCGTGGCCAGCAAATGAAAGATTATTAAACTTTATGTACCTGGAAAATACATGAGTAGTTCATTTTTATCCAGGGAACTCAAGAGCTTTACAAGACTCACTCCCCCACCCACGCCAGACTCTCTTCTCACATCAGCACTCACACGCTCCTCCTCCCAGAATGCTCCGTCTGCCCGTTCCTCGACACCCCGCCAGCACGCGCCCGAAACGCCAGGGCGCTCAGGCCTCAAGTGCCCCGCGCCCCCCCTTCTGCCAGCTGCTCTTGCTTTGCAGGGTAGCCTGCAGCACGGGTCGACATGTTATGTTAACCCGTGTCTGCCATTTTCTTCTGCCACTTCTTCTAAATAGAATTTGAAAGGGAAGTTAATGGTTTTGTTAATTTTTCCTAAGCCTTAAAGGCATCCCGAAGTACGGTGAAGTCTTAACAGCGGCCCTGATCTGAATTTCTTCAGCTCCTGGCAGCCCTGGGAACGCATAGACGATGTGGCTCGTGTCTGGGGCAGGAGCTTAGTTTCCAAGGATGAATCATGTTGCCCAAATGCCACATGAACTCTTTAGCATAAAACTTAACCTCCAGTTTCTCATTGCTACGCCAAGGAGAAATACGCAGCGTGGGAACAGGTTAATGCATGACAGTAAACAAGTACTGCATCTCCTCCTCAGGAAATGAAAGGCATTGGTCAGAAACTGCAGAAGACTGACCTGGGGAAAGTCAAACATGTCGATGCCCGTGTGCGCCCCCTAGGACAAGGAGGCTAGGAAGGGCATAGCTCACGAGCACTCGAGTTGCTTTGTAGGTGCTCCCCAGGAGTACTAAGGTGCCTTGTATTCCGAAAGTCTTTTCAGTCTTATTTTGAATCCATTTAAATATTTAAATAGTGTTGCACTTTTGTAAGAGTCTTTATCCTCATTGCCTAGGTTCTATCCCACTTTTCTTAGCTTTTAATTTATTTTCCTAGAGTTTCATTATTAAAATGAAGCAGATGCCAATTTGGATTATTAACTTTTCTTTCGTTCAAAAGCGAGAAAAAGAATCGGTTCTGCACTTTGATTTTTTTTTTAATCCTCCTCCTGGCCCCAGGTCTTGACCGTTGGGCTCTTGGGCTTTCCATGGCCTGCACCCTACCTGCTGAGCCACGGCGTGCCTCTGCACCCTGATTTCCTTCCGTCCCTCTCCCTCTGGAGGTCAGCGCGAGTTCAGGGGCCGCCCTCACCTTTAGAGCCGTGTGTCGCATTCAGCGTGAGATACAGCACCACTGTGCATTGATCTCCTTTCGACACCCCCTTGTGTCTTCCTCGTCTTCTCCTTTTACCAGCAGGGTGGCATGGAAAAACTTGGGACACGTGTCATTTCAGACATAGCTATCTTGTAGACTAACGTATACTGAAGGCTTTACAGTTGTAACAGATACTGTCAGATGTCGTCCACAGAAATTCTGTACCCATGTGTACTCCCGGGGCAAATCTCCAAAGCCTTCGCTTCCGTTTGCCTGAGAGGAGTCAGTAGCGGGTGGGCGAGAGAGGAGATGCTTCAGTGGTATCCTCGCTTCCTTCACAGCCTCGCAGCCCAAGGAGCGCCCCCGCTCCGCTGTGCTTCTAGCTGACGAGACCACCGCCGCCCCCGTGTTTGCTAACAGACGGTCTCAGCAGGGCATCTCACTCTCCAAAAGCGTGTCCATACAGAACATTGCCGGGTAAGTAGGAAGTTGAAAATGGCACAGTTGGTATCTAGGTGACAAGAGCAGCACGACCACATCATTGGACCAAAAAAAAAAAAAATCTGCTGGAAGCACAAGCGAAACCACGGTCGGTGCACAGCCCAGACTCCCGAGGGTCCGAGTGCAGTTTGTAATGGTGGCACCTGCCTCACCTTCGTTCGTAACTCGTGCTGCGTGCTGCTGGGAAGCTGGCGGGAGTAGTTGGTTTTCAGTCGCGTTAGGACTTCGGCCTGGCGGTCACTTCAGAGTTTCTCAGCACGCTGAGAACGCAAGCCACGACTCACCTAATCTGTTTGACGGTGTGTGCGTCTTTCGTCTCCAGGGCTGGCAGCGACGAGCACATGTCAAACACCTGGAAATTCCTGTCTCATTCCACAGACTCACTCAATAAAATCAGCAAGGTCAACGCGTCAACAGAGTCACTTACTGATGAGGGTAAGAGGAACAGGTTGCGGCCTACGCCTGTAGGTACTGCATCTGTGGAAGCCGCGTCATGTGGAAGGAAGTGTTCTGCCTCCATCTTCCTGGCTCTTCTGCAGAGTCTCTAAGATGTCTACACAGTGTTCCGTGTTTTTAAAGAATGGGAAACTAAACTTCCTGTGCTAGATGGTTGTCCGGTGAAGGACGCAGTGACGTTAATGTGGTCACACCCACGCAAAGGCTCTTTCTTCCCTGGATGTCTGTGCAAGTTCAGCTCTAGCTCTGGACACACTTGTAAACCCCTCTTACACATGAAATTGCCCTTTAATTCTTACTTCGTGTGAGAATCATGTTCTAATCACATTTGATTCACAAATGACAATCGAAGTCCTGATGGGGATCGTGTCCCCTCAGCCCGGAACCCATCGCTGTCTAGTGCTGGAGTCTGTACTCTGTGAACGTCCCCTGTAGCGACATAGACTGTTTGCCTCACGAAGTGAATCCCCCCTGAGCCACGTCCTGCCGGGGCTTGGATGCTGTTAACGGTTTCCGGTGTTTGCGGGGCTTGGATCTGATATGGTTTCTGGTGTTTGGGGGGCTTGGATCTGATATGGTTTCTGGTGTTTTGGGGGCAGGTACAGACATGAATGAAGGACAGCTCATGGGAGACTTTGAGGCTGAATCTAAACAGCTGGAAACAGAGTCCTGGAGTCGAGTAGTGGACAGCAGGTTTCTGAAACAGCAGAAGAAAGAGGTGGTCAAACGGCAAGAAGTGATTTATGGTGAGACTCTGCTTTTTGCTCTAAAGTACTCAATTTGCATTGTCTAGCACTTTTTATCTGGCGATTGATTGGCCTATGAAAAGTCCATGTTCAAGATTTTCTTTACAAACTCTGAGGTATAGCCACTTGATCCTTTCTGCCCTTCTCTCTCTGTCATTCGTCAAGTGCTCTGTTTGATGCGAGCGCTTATTTACATAGCTGTCCTAGCGAGAGCTCCTGTGGCAGTAGTTCAGTCCCTCGGTGACGCTGGAAACCAGCACAAGTCTTCCCGGGACTAGGACGCAGCAGATCGAAAAGGCATTGAATCCCATGGAGGCTGTGTGGAAACCACAGCTAAAAGTGAGGGATCCGTGGGCCTGTCCACAGAAAGCCATGAAAAGTAGAGGATAGATGAGTGTGCTTTGAAGGAAGAGCCAGCTCCTGCCCCATTTAAAGTTGGAGTTGGGCCCTAAAACGCCTTAAGGCCACAGGGGCTCTGAACTGCGCAGAGCCCCTCAAGGGAGAACCTCGCGTTCCTGACGCCAAGCCTGTCCCCTGCAGAGCTGCTGCAGACCGAGTCCCACCACATCCGCACGCTGAAGATCATGAGCGACGTGTACAGCCGGGGCATGATGACCGAGCTGCTGTTTGAACAGCAGATGGTGGAGAAGCTCTTCCCCTGTCTGGATGAGCTGATCAGTATCCACAGCCAGTTCTTCCAGAGGATCCTGGAGCGGAAGAAGGAGTCTCTGGTGGATGCAAGTGAGAGGAACTTTCTCATCCAGAGGCTGGGGGACGTCCTCATGCACCAGGTGAGCTTGCACTGGGCTCCGCGCGGTCTGCGCGTTGGCGCGGCCTCGCTTCTCTCCTGATGCCGCTTTCATAGTTGAGAGGAATGCAGGTGGGAGCACCCAATGTGTATGGGGCATAGCTGACACAAGTCAGTGTTTCTTCCCCAGAGCCTCGACCGTCGTGGTGTAGTTTAAGAAATTAGAAAATACTTGTTGGAAGTCTTGCCCCTCTGCCTCAAATCCAAAGGAACACATTTATCTAAAAACCACCTGAACATAGAAAGTTGAGTAAGAAACCATTTCATAAAATAGATCTTGTTGCTGATATTTTCATCAAGACATGGCGTGGTTTCAATCCTACTCCACAAGCAATCTGGCTAAAAGGTTTTGATAATTTTGATGTGCCTGTCAAGAGAGTTTTTAATGTTCTTTTTTAAAGCATTCTCTGGGGGGAAAACTGTACTAGTATAATCTGAACAGGCAGAGAGGCATAACCACATCTGCCTGACTCTTCCTCAGCAGGTCTCTGCCTCCATGCTGAAACGTTTGCTTGAGAATCAGAATGCTTGTCCTTGCATTCTTGAGCGTGTCCTCCTCACCTCATTAATCTATTAGTGCATTCGTTCATTGTCCAAGTATTCACACACCCACCTAATAATCAGGTGGAATTACAAACATGAATGTGGCTTAGATCTCTGAGTAGTAGCCTCATTTTCAAGGAGGAAAATTCCACGTGTTGTGAAGTAAATGCAAATGCTTGTGGTAAATGCTTTCACGCCAGCATCTGCAACAGTTCTTCGGGGATGGGGGCGGGGTCAGCTCTGCACACAGGGGCTTTCTCCCCACATAGCTCCACTCCCGGCTTTCTGCCCTGAGACCTACACAGGCACCTCGTCTAACTGCGCTGTTGGCAGCGCCTCGTCTGCACGTCTCTAGTCAGAGCTCCGCAGGAGGTTCAGACTAGCCATGTGTGGGTTCCCAGTGCCAGTGCCGGGGTCACCCTCCAGAGCACGCGCTGTGTGGTGTGAGCAGATCACTTAAATTCTGTCTCAGCAGACAGAATTTGTTGTTGGTAAAGGGGAGAAGGACCCGTGAACCTTTTTTCAGGTTTTTTGGTAAAGATTAATTTGTGTTTTTATGGTTGGGGAAATATCAGTGCCTAGCGGATATACGTACATACATACAAACACATTAGTTTACCCCAAAAGTAACACATCTCCATTTGAGCCATTGAGATTGTCATACACATATTTAAAGACAAACATCTGTCATGTGCACGTAAAAAATGCAAGATTTGCATTTGGGAATGACTTAAAGGACATGAGGAATTGTTGGGACTCCTGGCCTGAGAGAAGGGCGACAAATAACCCTAGGTAGTGATGGCTGTTTCTGATGAATTTCTAGATTGTGAAGGTAAAAATGTTAAAACCAAATATCTTATGAAAAACTTGTAGTGAGACTCCTTGTTACTAGGTGTATGACAGATGGAAATTAGGACATGTTGTGCATGTTTTGTTGGAATACACTTGCACTCCCTATAATCCGTCACTTACCGTGTGCAGGTCAGTGGTTTCACTGTCCTCCCGGAGCTGTGCAGCCGTCACCACCGTGTCAACATTTTTCTCATCCCAACACCCCCAGCTGCCCCAGCCCTTGGCAGTCACAGGTCGACTGTCTGCATTTGCCTGTCTGGACATTTTGTATAAGTGAATAAAACATGTAGTCCTTCGTGACTGCTCTTTTCACTTGACTCATCCGCATGGTAGCAAATGCCAGTATTTCATTCCTCTGTATGACTGAATAATGCGCCCTCATGTGTACCCACACATTATTACCCTTCAATGAACACTGGCATTATTTCCACTTGGGGGCTATTATGAATAATGCTGCTGCAAACAGTCATAGATAAGTCTTTGTGTGGACATAACGTTTTTATGTGAAGGAGTGGAATCTTTGGATCATATGATAACTATACTTAACTTTTTGAGGAACTGCCAGACTGTTCTCCAGAGCTCTTGCACCATTTTAATCTTTGGGGGCAATTTATGAGGAAGGACTCTTGGATTTTACAAAAGGGTAATGAGTTTCATGACCCGAGCTACGACTTAATTTCAGTTCCCTTCTCTCCGCAGTTTTCAGGTGAGAACGCACAACGCTTGAAGAAGACCTACGGCAAGTTCTGCGGGCAGCACAACCAGTCTGTAAACTACTTCAAAGACCTTTATACCAAGGATAAGCGCTTTCAGGCCTTTGTGAAGGTATTGATAGGAAGCACGATGTCCCCACGTTGCCCAGAGCAGTGCGTCCCTGTTGCCATAGCCAGCACCGTCTCCCTCAGGCTGTTCCTGAACACCCCTTTATTCCCTTGCAGAGGAAGATGAGCAGTTCGGTCGTGAGGAGGCTTGGAATTCCAGAGTGCATCCTGCTGGTGACCCAGAGGATCACCAAGTACCCCGTTTTATTCCAGAGAATGCTGCAGTGCACCAAAGGTGAGGCTCCCCGTCTGTCACCCCCGTGCCAGGACGCGGCTCCCCATCCGGCCCAGTGTGCCAGGGACCCTGCGTGCACTCCAGTGCATTTTCTCACAGACCATTTTCTTGAGCAAAAGTTTGCAGAGTTCTGTCGCCAGACTTGGGGTGAATGACAGCAGGAAAGGACAGGGCCACTCACTGATCCATCAAGAGTTAAGTTACCTGAACAAGCTACTGTGCCCTTACTGTGAGGCTGGCGGGTAATTCCCTCCTCTTCCCAGGAGCCTGGGGTTGCTGCTGTTTCTCGCTCAGTCGGTGTGCTCGTTTCTCTTGGCTCATCCTGCTCCAGGCAGTGACATTAAAAACTGAAAATCAGTTCCGTTAAAAAAGTAGGTACAAGGGAGACATAAAGGCTTTTGTTACTCATCTCCGTCCCTACAAATATTTGATTCCTTCTATTTTAGAACATAGCATATAGTTACCTGTTTTTTACATCATTGAAAATATCTGGCACCCCTTTAGAAAGGGGTAGGTTCATGACCTTTGATGTGTTGGCTCTGAGAGCGTCACCACAGCGGGAGGATGATGATGTGGAGCAGGACGGTGGGTCCCCTCCTCCTGTGTCACCTTGTATGAAAAGGTCCATTAACAGTGGAATCATTCTTTCCTCCTAAGACAATGAAGTGGAGCAGGAAGAGCTGGCTCAGTCCTTGAACCTGGTGAAGGATGTGATTGGAGCTGTAGACAGTAAAGTGGCAAGATATGAAAAGAAAGTCCGTCTCAATGAGATTTATACAAAGACAGACAGCAAGTCGATCATGAGGATGAAGAGCGGTCAGATGTTCGCCAAGGAGGATCTAAAACGGAAGAAGCTCGTGCGGGATGGGAGTGTGTTTCTGAAGAATACAGCCGGGAGGCTGAAAGGTAAGGCTGACTGCTGTCGGGGTCTGAGCGCCTCCTGGCAGCTGGGCACGTCCAGATGTTTTCGGTAGAAATTCACTCCTTGGGCTGTTGGGAAGCCGCAGCCCGCATCACACGGGAGCAAGAGTCATTTCGTTGTTCTTGATGGTCTGTAAAGGCCTGGTTTGAGGTGGCTTACGAGTCATACAAAAGTAGGCTAACAAGCAAATGGGAAAATGGAACAGAAGATTTTCAAAATCAAAGCCCAGGGTAAGACGAAGATAAAGACGGAGCCTGTGAGGACGGCACGCTTCCTGCCAGAGGGGCAGCGCACTTGGGGCTGGGGCCCTGGTAAAGCAACTGATCGAGGAAACACCATCAGTCAGTCAGTCTGCAGTGTGAGAGCATTTAGCCTCCTTTTATGGCGCCCGCAACAAAGGGGCGGGTTATGGAAGCTACGGACCCGGTTAAAGACCTGGGGCCAAGAGTTGTGGGGGTGGCCAAAAAAATACATCACTTGTTCAGCAGAGATGTTCAGAATCTTCAGCTCTTGAGACTTTAGAGAAATGAAAGTTTAACTCACATCACCTAGATAGTTAAACTTTGATGCTCTCTTTTTTCTTTCTTTCTTTAAAGCAAAAGAGATGATGAAAGATACTTATTTTTCCATTTGGCTTGCATTTCTACTTTTCAGATGTTCAACTGCATCAATAAGGAAGTTATACTTTGTTTCTAAATCGCCTGTACATTTGATTTGAGTGTAATTGTTTCCATCAAACCTCCTCATCAAGTTTTACCAAGCTCTTTGACCCATGTGTAGCTCTGACTCCACCACAAACCTCCAGTGTCCCCCTTGCTGCCCCGCTGGTGAGCTGGAAGCTCCAGTGGGTAACACTAAGTTGACTGGAGCGGCCTTTCTCGTGTCTCCGAGCGCGAAGCAGCTGTCAGAGTGCGGGTCCTGCGCTGCACTGCTGTGCTGGGGCAGACAGCTACACAGATGACCAAGTGGTTTCAGGGGCGACGGGCAGGGCGCTCCCTCAGTGGGGAAGGAGCCGAGGGCAGGGAACAGAGCTGAGTGGCACTTCTTCTGGAAAGAGGAAGAGGCCTGGCGAGTGGGAGGGTGGGCAGTGGGGAGGCAGGAAGTGGCGAGGAGGCCCGAGGAGCTGCTCTGGGCCTGTGTCGTGGGTCAGACCCCAAGGTGAGGGGTTGAGCCTGTTGACGGCCCGTCCAACTCAGAGTGGACAGGAAGGCAGGGGTGAGACTCTTCTCGTGCAGCAACCGCGAGCCATGTGGAGGCCACTGGTGTTGGAGCCGAGGAGCCTCCCTGCATTCCCGCTGAGTGGGGGCACTTCTCGGGCCTGACCTGTAGGAGGGAAAGGGGCAGCCCCCAGCTGTGCATCTCCCTGCCCCCGTGAACTTGCACAGCTTGCCCTCCGAAGCCTGGTGTTCTGAGGACCCAGCCCCAGTCTGTCCACATGGCCCCTTCGAGAAGCGCATGGAGAGATGCCCGCCTGCCCGCCCTCCCTCCCTCCCAGAGTCAGCACTTGATGTTTCCTTTGCTCCAGGTTTATTTACTGCTTCCCAAAATAAATGCTAATAGATTCCAGCTGCAGGGCTAGTGAGCCAGTGGCGGGCAATAGGCTTTCTGACCCCCGTGCCTCCAGTGGAGATGAGAGCGAGCCCTGAGTCAGTCTCACCCCGCAAACTTCTGCCAAGAACAGCCAGTCCCGGGGTGGGTGCCTTTGAAAGGATGGGACGGTTTTCCTTGATCTGCTGATCTGATCATGTAATACACTTAAGAATACAAGGAGGTTGAAACTTGTAGAACGTTTTTTCTTTCTGGCAGGCACCTGAATTATCTGAAAGTAAACTTTAAAAAAAAAAAAAAAAAAAAACTTGTCAAAACAAATGATCATGCATGGAAAATTACCGAGGTGCGGCCCGGAAGCTGGACCTCCTAGAAGGGGCTATGCTAGCCTGGCCGTGGGTTACAAAAAGGGGACCTGTGGTGGCAGAGTGGTAGGAGACGCACCGCTCCGGCCACTTAGAGGGGCCTGTAAAACCTGTTCCCAAGGAACCAGAGGCTCCCTTCCCAGGACCAGCCTCTAAGGTCCCTTCAAATAGCTCTGCCTGGGAGACATCCAGCCATCTCAAGGGGGAAGCAGGAAATGTCACCGTACTAGAGAATTGGACTAAGGTCTATTCTTTAGATTCACATTCTTTAGATCCCTGGATCCACCTAGAGATGTTAATTTGGCTTTTGCTGCCTCGGTTGATGAGTTGCTGTTTACTGTCTGTTAAAATCGTGGCTTTGGGGATCTGTCTTCCCATGACCAGTGCACGTAAGATTTTCTGCGACAAGGCGTTAGTGATGAATTCCCTTTTAGAACACCTCTGACAATCTGACAGCTAAGCGGTACAGCACTGCCACCAGCCCTACCCCTCCGTCCCTGACGACAGTGCTCTGCCAGTCACTGCAAGCAGTGACTTTTGTCTTCCCTTCCCCGTTTCCACTCCACAGAGGTGCAAGCGGTCCTGCTTACCGATGTTTTAGTCTTTCTTCAAGAAAAAGACCAGAAATACATCTTCGCATCATTGGTAAGCTGATTTGTTTTAGCCTCTTCTGTTTGTGATGAATTGTATTCAGACCAGTTAGGGTGAGGATGTGTATAGGCACACAGCTGTCCCGCCCTCTGAAAATCAGGGGCTCTGGGTTGTTTCTCACATGCCCTCGAACCTCCCCCCCCCCACCCCAAGCCATGCCTCCCCCACCTCCTGCCCAAGTTGCTTTTGTTTCCTCACAATCCTTTTGGGCGCCTAGGGCATTTGATCTAAAAACAAATCTCCCTGGAGTATTTCTCTTGTATTCGGCCCCATAAATCGTGCTAATCTGTCATATAGCTGGTCACATTCTGTGAGGAACCTGGAAGGAGTCATCACGTAGAAACGTGAATGGAACCTTTATAACCATGAGTTATCTCCCTTTTGGAAATATTTTTCTGTGATAAAATGTGAGTAAAATGAAATATTTCTATTTAGCCTAAAACAGTCATTGTTTGCATATGCTTTTTTTTGGGCGGGGTGGGGGGGGCGGTGGTTAAGAAAAGGTGCAAGCAGGAATATAGACAGGAGGAAGAAACACTTTATTAGTTCGTCTTAGTGGTTCAGGGATCTTGACCCTCTTGGGCCCGTAAGATATGTGTGGACTCGTGGTGACCCTGTGTGCTGGGCCATCAGGGTTGCCAAACCATATGTGTTTAAAAGCCAGGTCCATGCACCTTTGTGACTCAGCAGCTAAGGAGCAGGTCATGTAAAGCCTAAGGACCTGAGTTCAAGACCCAGGGCCAAGGGTAGGAAATTAAAAATAAGGCACCTAGTCTGACCTTAGTTAAAGTTGTATTAAAGTTGTCCTTGAGAGTGGGACTGCTGTGTGCATTCCTCACATCTCCCCTCTCCCTTTCTCCCAGGATCAGAAATCAACAGTGATCTCTCTAAAGAAGCTGATTGTAAGGGAAGTGGCACATGAGGAGAAAGGCTTGTTCCTCATCAGTATGGGCATGAAAGACCCGGAGATGGTGGAAGTCCACGCCAGCTCCAAAGAGGAACGAAACGGCTGGATGCAGATCATTCAGGACACAATCAACACCCTGTGAGTGAAGCGCCAGGGCCCATGCAGCCTCTGATGCCTCCGATTTCATAAGAGACAGGCAGTGCAGAGAACTCGACATCTAGCAACTTCTGTTTCTTTTGGTTATACTAGGAACAGAGATGAAGATGAAGGAATTCCTAGTGAAAATGAAGAAGAAAAGAGAATGTTGGACACCAAAGCCCGGGAATTAAAAGGTAAACACGGACGTGGTCTACTGGGGTCCCGGAGTTGTCCTGGCAGCTGCTGGGAGAAGGGGGACAAGTAGCTTTAACGAGAGAGAAGCCAAGCCTGTGCTGACACAGGTCCTGGCACAGAATGGCCATGAGTATTAGATCAGGAGAGATTCCCGTGTTCTTGGGCCCTGGTGACCTGCTCTATACTTTGTCACAGGAGAATATACCAAAGTCACAGCCACATCATGGGTAAAATAGGAGAGAAAAGTACTTAAAGAGAATTCTCCATCTTCCGTCACTGTCAGTCACTGACCTGCCCTATGCCGTGTGTCACAGATGCTGTGAGTTGGTTTGGGAAGAAGCATTTTTATTGATCAGGTTCAACCAAAGTCTGTCGAGTTCCTGCTGTTTCACGTAGTCTTGTCCACGTGCGTTCTGTCCCCAGAGCCTTCAGGGCCACATTCAGAGTTGGTGGCAGGGCAGGATTCTGCTCCATCTTGCAGACAACTCCGCACACTGTCCCTCTCTCTGCTGTCGCTTACTGAGTGTCCTGAGTGAGGAATGCTTTGTGTAGAAACAAGGCCCACGTCAGATGAGCGTGAGCACTCAAGTAGCGTGGCCAGTCCTTCAAAGCTGGGCAGCTGCAGAGAGGGAGGGAGACGGGAACCGGACTCCCTCAGGTCGAGTGGGACCTCGGAACTAATCACTGCTGTGTGCCGCACCTGGCCAGGGACATGCACGATGCTGAGGCTGCAGTGTCCTCAAACGGGGCTGTCGGTAGATGTCACACTCTTCAAGGGAGACACCCTTGAATGACAGGCACCATGAGTGTAGGATGGCTCATCCTGCCTTTGGGGCTCCCAGGGCAGCGGACACACACCCGTGTCGGGACCGTGAATTTACCAAACCAGAGGAGTAGTTTGGCGGAAGGTAAAAAGGGCCTTGACATGCCTGCGAAGGAATGGAAGGTTTCGTGCGTCTCAGGGTCAGGCTAAACGGTGCAGCCTGAGCTGGGAGGCCCCGGTATGGAAGGTAATAAGGGAATGATGCAAAATTTAAATTCTGTTCATTGGTTTTGAAGCTGATTGGGAGAATTGCTTGTGGGGGGAGCCACTGGGAACAGAGAGACCAGTTAGGGGACTCTGGACAGTTAGGTGAGAGGAGGGACATGAGTGAACGGGGTGGCAAGGAGGCAGGTGTTCCTGACTAAGGGGTGATAACAGGCTAGCGGGGGGCTGTGGGGTGACCTGCCAGTGAGAACAGAGAGGTCTCTAACATGCTGGGTATGGGTGCCTAGTCGGAGACAGCCACCTGACCAGGACTCTGATCCAGTGTCGGGATTTGGGGTGCTTCTGGGGTTAGCAGTACCTAAGAACTGACGCCATAGGAGTAAATGAGGACCCCCCCCCAAAAAAAAAAAAAAAAAAAAAAAAAAAAAAAAAAAAAAAAAAGAAAAAAGAAAAAAGAGTAAGTGTAAGGTAGACAGATTGGAGCTGGCAGGACCGTGAAGTCCCGTGGGAAGGATATCCTCAACGAGCGAGAGGAAAGGTATAAAGAGCAGGAGGAATCCTCATTGGCAGAAAGATCTCTCTGCCCCTGATTATGCATAAGCTGGACAGGCTGGCATCTGAAATGTCCGCATTTGCCTAGAAAGGCCCAGGAGAGGTTTGGGTAGAAAGCAGAGCCAACCGCCTGCTGCCTTCAGCAGGAACAAGAAAGCAGGGCGGGCTGTGTTCTGCCCAGCAACGCACCACAAGGTGGCGCCCGTGTCTTGCCCGTTGTCCTCTAAACACCGTCCCATCGCGTGTTGCCCTCCAGAACAACTGCAGCAGAAGGACCAGCAGATTCTCCTCCTGCTCGAAGAGAAGGAGATGATTTTCCGGGGCTTGACCGAATGCAGCACTCCCTTGCCAGAGGACTGCTCCCCAGCACATGGCTCTCGAATCCTCTTCCGCTGCAACACGGAAGAGGCTCTCCGAGGAGGACCTTTGATGAGAAGTGCAATCAGTGAGGGTAACTAACGTCAGCACTGCCCCCATCTCTTCCCAAAGCGGTTCACGTGCTCATCTCTGCCAGCATTTACTGTGTTGCTGTAAAATAAGGCGCAGATACTAAAAACAACTGTGTTGCGTTAGTATCAGGTAAACATTACCAGGTCAGGAAATGTGAATATGACCGGACACCCTAAAAACCACATGTCCTTCCAGTTTCCATCAAATTCTCCCGCCCCGACCCCCGAAACAGATAGGGCTTTTATAGACTCACTTAGATTTTTACACAGTTTAAGGGTCAAGTGCCTATTCAAAGTCACTGTTTAGTCTTGCTCATGTTTTTTATGATTCTTAATTTGCTGTCCTCGGCACCATCCGTTTTCCAGAGTTTCTTTGAAGAATCTGAGCTTTGGGACCTATAATTTCTCACAGCTGGGAGTTTATTCCTGCAGCAGTTCTGTTTTTCTGTCTTCTGTCTGCTTCAGATTTGCTCCTAGGTTCGGAGGCTTAATGACTCAAACTTGATCACTGTAACTGTTTTTCACCGAGCACTTTCATCAGGAGGCACAAAATATCTCATTGTTCCTTTTCTGTGACTCATAGGACAGCTAGATAGCAAGATAAATGCTTGATTTGTTTTCCTCTTTATTTACCGGTTTTCAAGATAGTAAAACCTTTGAAGGTAAACGGTACTTTTGGAATGTTATTATAGACCCATGAATTTAAATATATCCATGGATTTCAAGTAATTGCCATTCTTATCCTTATTACAAACTCAAAATGTCCCATTTGCCAGTGAGCACGCTTGTTTGACATCTGAGCCCTTTGACATGATCTAGTATTTTTGGAGTCTCTTGGCAGTACTAACATGAGCCAGGCTCATCAGGTCAGCCATTGCTCCAAGCAGCTCTGGTTTCTTTTAGTGGGAAATGATATTTCAAGACCACAGTCTATAGTAGGACTGATCACGCCACTGGATTTTTCATTGTTACCAGGTTAGGTCTTTTTAGTGGGCAGAATTTAGGGGTTATATATATAGATATAGAGATATAGATACACATCTATTTCATATTGGCTACTTGATTTTTACTTAACTTTTCTATTGAACATCTGTATCTTCTTCCACATTGTGAATCCTCATTCTCAAGGATACAACAGAGAATTAGAATGTCCAGTGTTTACTCACTGGTTGTGTCCTATCTCAGTACACACGAAAGTATCAGCATAGTAACAGCAGCACCAAGCATGACTTTTATATACTATATTCTCCCTTTAAAAAAAGTTGTATTATGTGTACGCTCTGAGCTTATAACCATTACGATGTACCCTTTTCTTTTTAGCTTTATAATCTTTATTCCACAAGTAGGCATAATTAGTGTTATGGCCAGTTCTTATGTCAAAATCCCTCTAGTCATTTTGAATGTCTAAGGTCTCTTCTCAAGTGGATGTCTCAGGAGAGGCTCATGAGATTAACATACCGTGAGTCCTCGCATATCAGTAATAATCTGTCCCCTTTACAAGTCTGTTCCACTGGATACTAAAATCCTTGGCTCACATTTTCTTCCCTTGAGTATCTTAGCTCTTCTCAAATAGATATACCTCTTTTTTTTTTTTTCCTTTATCTCTGACAAAGCATTGCTGCAAAGTGATCTCGATTTGACTTTCCCCATAAACGTCAGATCATCTTTGCCTGGAAGTCCAGAAGATTTTTTGAATATGCCTTAACATTGGTTTTTCTGGGTTTTCCTGGGTTGCTGTTCTCAGGTTCACAATGTGCTATTTTGATAGGTGGTTTCAAGTTTTTCAGATTTCAGATTTATTCTCAAATTATAGTTTTTGATATTTTTCCTGTTTCCTTGCTTTTTCTTCTGTAAGAACGTCTGTCATCCCCCCATTGGATCTCTTTGTCTCTAATACTTGCTTTCTCATGATACTTTCTTTCCAGCTTTCTAATGTTTGTTTAAATGTTCTTCATCTGTTTTTTTAAGTCATTTTCTGTTGAGTTTATTTACTCTGGTAATCTAATTTACATTTCATTTCTACCGTGACTTTTCTTTTGTTTCCACGGAAAGCTTTGAGTTCTGCCTCTCATTTCTGTTTCTAACGCCAATTCTTATATATCTTGTTTCATTTTCTTAGTGTATTTTATGGATACGTCTTTCTGATGTGCTTTTTTTTTATCTGTAAGGAAATTATATCCCTTGTTTTTCTTACTTTGTCTTACAAGTCTTAACTTTGTATGGGATTTGACTTTGAGTTTTTCCTGTTGCTCATTTTTAGGTGAAATAAGTTTCTTACATTTTTAGATTCAAATAGCTTTTCTCATTTCACTGGGCTCTGTTTTCATGTATTGTTTTTTTAAAAAAGTAAATACTTTGGCTTCTTATGAGATTCCCTGCCTCTGTCTCCCTCCTGCATTCCATCTGGACCTTCTTTTTCTCCATCTCTATTGCTCAGTCTTTATTCCACTTTAGGGCGCTCTCCTTTCTGTGGGGCACTGTTCTAGCCCTGAACTCACTCGTTATGGTAGGAGACACACCCTTTCAGTCTTAGTTGCTGGTATCAAATTAGCCCCACTTCTGCAGAGAGTTCCTGTTGCCTGCCGCGGGCCTGATTCCAGGAGCCACGCTTCTTTAAGGAAATACCTCTGCCCTCCCCATACCCTGTGATATCTCCTAACCTCATTCTTTAAAAAGGAGGCTTTGCATAGAATCCAACTAATACCTGTTTCCTAAGTGAGGGAACTCACATCTCCTTACCCTCTGGAACTTACTGGTCATGCCTGTGTCCCCAGGAGCTTTTATTTCACATACTGAAAGAGGGACATGTTTGTTTTTCCCAGTGGAGACCCTTCAGAGCTTGGTGAGCGGGAACCTGGGAGGCGCCCTTGGGCAGGCCGTCAGCAACCCCGTTGAGCAAGAAGGCACGGTGGGCCCTGTTTCTTTGCCCCGGAGAGCAGAGACCTTCGGAGGGTTTGACAGCCACCAGATGAATGCTTCAAAAGGTAAGGATTTTGAGCTCGGGTGCTTCGATAGGCAATCCTTGACTGACACACAGCTAGAAATGACCTGTATTCTAGTCGCTCTGTCCCATTCAATCACTCAGTGTTTTAGTGAGATTCTAAAAGGGAGCTAACTGCTAAAACACTCAAGAACCTAACCTCCATCAGGATGAAGAATAAAGATTTTCCTGGGATCTCAGCTAAGCATTAGCCAAAGAAGTTATGCTACTAATTTTTCCTTTGGCTTCTGAGTCATAATAGTTTTTTAATGCTCAGCTGCCACCATGTGGCTTCCCTTTTTTGGTGCTAATGGAATTAAAAATCTCATATCCCTAAACTACGTATATTAGATTCTCTTTTTGGCTAACTTAAACACACCTCCTTCTTTTGTTTGTTTAGGAGGTGAGAAGGATGAGGGGGATGATGGCCAAGATCTTAGGAGAACAGAATCGGACAGTGGGTTGAAAAAGGTACGTATTTGTGAGATACATTATGTAAATCTCCTCGTACTGCCTTCTGAATTACTGATATTTGAAGTTAGTACACTTTGTTCTTGTCTTGGAAGCCTGGCTGCTGCTTGTTTCCAGAGGAAAGCATGCGCGGCCCTGGGGCCCCGCCACAGCCTGCTAGCACTGTGGCGTTAGGAAGTTTGTATGAGTGTCGCTCTCTGCACAGGCCCAACGACAGTGCAGCTGCAGACCTTCAGTGCCTGCAGTGAGAGGCGGGGAGAGAGAGAGGGCAACCACGACACACCGTGAATATATGGTTCTTACCTTGGGATCTTCTTTTTTTAATGCATGGTTTTTTGTTTTATAGGGTGGAAATGCCAACCTG